>OY856186.1:338262106-338862106 GCA_963693315.1 Diogma glabrata | reverse complement strand
CAACACCTTACAATGCATTTTATTAACAAAACAAAACATATGAAAGCTTTAAAATGTTTTTAAAATTTTAATGACGCTTAAGGTGCCAAAAGGTGCTTTATGGTGGTCAAATGTATTAAAAACGGTAAAACACGACAGCGTACAACAGTTCTATTGGATAGCAAATAAGTAACATTGCAATATTTAAAAAAAACAATTTTGTTTAAAACATTGTTTTTAAAAAAAAAAACAATTTGTTTTAAACACTGTTTTAAACAGTGTTTAAAACAAAAGTGTTTAAAACAAACCAACTCTGCTTATAGTGCCATAATTCTCAATAATAATAATAAAATTTCAGGTCATACAAATAATTAATTTTATTTTTTTCCGAAAAATTGTGTAAAAAAATAAATAAAAATCTTTCTTTTGACACACTTGACAACATTTTTTTGACATACTTATAATGCAATAATCTAGTTTTTGGTATCACATACCAATCTAGACCATCAAGATTTCTTCAAATTCAATGTTTATATCCGGAATCACTTAAAATGAACGTTTTTTAAGCCAAAAATATGCAAATTTCCTTGTTTTGACACACTTGACGATTTTTTCGACACACTTCCGGTACAGTCATCGAACACATCGTTCTTTCAGCTCTTCCCATTGAGTAAACTTATTTTTAGAAACAAAAATTTTGGAAATCCGATCCGTTCAGCGGTTTTCTAGATTTCGACGCTTGTGACGGCCGGTCGGCAGGTTGTAACACCTTTCGATTCGCCTGGCAGATACTTGTGCACCTCCAAATCGCCTGTCAATTTTTTTTGCACTCTCCAATAAGTGAGCTAAATCATATGAAAGTTTCAAGCTTACAGGAAGAAGTTTTTTTTTTTAATTTTTTGTACACTTTGAAACATATAGGAGGGGATGATGACGTGCACGGCTGATGCCTGTCAGGTTGTGGTTTTCGTACTTCACATTTCATGAACTGTCACTAAAAGAAATTCTAGCCATACAGGACGACCGTTACCCAAAAGGTTCATTAGCTCTTGGACTACAAGTCTATCAGACGAATCAGAAGGCATTCTATAAAACTCGTTGTTGGTTTGATTGTAGTCTTACGACCATTTAAAACCTGCGGTCATTTATCGAATTTATATTTTTATTTTGTTTTTACTATACCAGCAAAAAAAATAGAAAAAAAAACATTTGCTGACATTCTAAAGTATTCCGAATCTTGATACATTTGCCTGCATTTAAAAAAGATGTGCAGAATTTTATTGTTTTTATATGTATATTTAAAGAAAAGAAGAAATGTCGTAATCATTCATTTTTGTTTGGGTTCTCAAGTAATTTTTTTTTAATTCCATTGCATGCAGAACTCTGCACATTTATTTCCAGCATAAATGTTGTGCCATTACAGTTATGGTTCCTGGCACACCGTAAATTATTCATCCTGTTACATAGAATCGCAATGCAAATGAATCGCAATGCAAATGTTAATGATAAAGGGTAGACCTTTTATCTCGGAATGTCTTCTCTAGCTCACCTTTTCATTAGATTGTCTAATGAAAAGTATGTTTTGATAATATTTTCCACAAAAAATCAAAGCAGGATTCAAATTTTTTCGTATTATTGCGACTTTTCAAATACCCACCACTTTTGTCTCTACTGGAGAAGCAAGATTTTTCATTTTAATGAAACCATTATCAAAGAAAAATTAACCTGAAGTTGTTTGGAGAAACTCAAAAATCAAACTTATAAACCGGAATAAATGATTTTTAAATATTTTTAAATAATTAATCTGCATAAATAGAAACATGTTTAATTATAAGCCGTGATACGAACCGGTGGAATACTTTACTAAAATCTCAATTTGGTATCGTTAATCGATCGATGTCAGTACTAAAAATGAAAAATTTAGTAAATAATTTATTCCTAAATTTAAAATATCATATAAATATTTCAAAAGAACGTATTTTGACTATTGGTTGTAAATGTGTAAATATTGCTTTCATTTATCGGCTTGATTTAGCTTTCGTTTGATGAAAATTACGTTATTTTGTTTCAGGATTATTTTTATAAAAATACAAACGAAAAATATATTATCAATTTTTCGATTATTCACACTCATGCTCTCCGCGACAAACTCCTTTTCTAACTTGTGCGATAAAGTGGTATATTTCTTGACTCAAACGACAGGCAACCAAAAATTAGCTCTAATTTTTTTGATTATAGAATAAAAGTTTTTTCTTGTCTTCTTCTTAATGAAACCTTTTTCAGGTAGATTTATTTTGATGTTATCGTTTCAACAACGGTGTTACGTTGAACATTTTCTTTTTATTTGAGATAAAAATAAAATTCATAATTCATAATAATAAAAAAATATGTTTTGAATAATCACGTTTTTATGAAATTTGAAAATATTTGAATTCGAATTCCGATAAGATTTTCTGCATAATTTTGAATTGAAATGGTTTCAAAAGATGTGAGTGGTTTCCATTGTGTGCTCAAACGAATGTTAATATACAAATTAGTTTAAAACTGATACATAATCAAAACGAAACAAATATAAATACATAGTAATAATGTATTTTGCATTTGCTACAAGAGTTGTATATTGTACACACCGGTTTTTAGTATGTTCGGTAACTGATTTAGAGGATGCTATACTTTTAGGATAGCAGATTTAGATGATAGTTATAAAACATTATTAGATTACAATAAACATTTTAAATATTTATAACATTTAACAGTGAAATAAGATTTCACCGAATTGCCGAAATAAGAAGAAAGGTCTCTTTGGTTGTGTGTGTTCGAACATCGCTCTTTGATATCGCAGTTAATAGTTAAGAATCGAGTGCCGATCTTCACTAATTTCGCCAAGGATTGATTTAAAACAAATTTTAACCTCACGATTTAACAGGCCATTTGTTGACAAAAAATGAATTCCAAGGTTTGCTTTAAATACATCTAATTTCAGAAAACTGAATCTTATGAATATAGAGAAAAGTTAATAGAAAATATTAAAGAAATTTTATTAAAATATAATACTTATAGCTTAGAATTTAAGACTAAACGTTTTTCTCAATTTTGGAGATACAACAAAACTCCCCATTTGTGTAAGATTTGACGTTTTTTATTGTAAACATTCTTTTTATTTTTATTCTACTATTTTTGATGAATTATATATTTTGACTTTAATTTGACTTAATCTTTTAGAAACAGTTTTGCCATTCTAGTTTGTGATGTTTTGGTTTTTCGTTTTTGTTTGAAAAGGTTGAAAGTGTTATATAAGCCCGTTTGTAATATTAAATAAAAAAACTACCACATTCATAGTTAATTTTACAAAACAAATGTGTTATTTTTTGGTCGTTTAACTTTATAAAGCCTGCGTTCATTATTATTTTGTAATTCTAATTAATATCTGTTTTAACCCATTTCGATCCTCTGTTCGTTTCATCGAACAGTGAAATTGCTTTTTTTCTAAAATTTTTTTACCTATGATGGTAATAGTAATTCATGGTGAGCTTAGTATGGTTAGCTCCTTTAATGTGTTGTGTATTCGACAAAGAAATTCTATGGTGGCTCAAGCCTCCCCTTCCTACCACAACCCCTCTTGAAAAACACCCTTGTTTTTAGACATATTTTTGAATAATTATATAAAATACTAAACGAACAAAAATCGAACAACTAATGATGACAAATTTGTGCCAATGGATGAGATTACTCATAGAAACAGTTTTCATATTTATTGGAAACATTGGGGTGCTTCCAGATGTACGTTAAGTTAAGTGTTCGTTTCATCGAACACTGGCACGAACCCTAGAATAATCAAATTTTGTACTAAAATTGCATTTCATCATTTTTATGAAATTTTTTCTCATTTGTTATCGCTATTTTGAAGAAAATAGACGTTTATTAATTCATGTGATTTTGTTTTGTTAAAATTGAGTATACATAAAAAAGGGTAAGTACAGATTTTATACAGAACATTTGTTTTACCGTTCATTCTTTGCTTCGTATGTTTATTAATTGTATATAGTTTGTAGTTATATAATGTCGCGTCGAAAGCTTTTGACAATGCGTGAATTGGAACAAATTATTGATAACTGGCGTGATGAAGATGAAGAAGTTGATAATATTTCTAATATTAACATTCTTCCACCTGATCGGGTTGGTGAATTAAGCGATGAAGAAGATATTGATGATAATTTTATACTTTTGAATCCTGATGTTAATTGTAATATTTTTGGCGATGTGGCTGGTGTGTTGAAGTTGAAACTTCAAAAAATTCTGTTGAAAATACTAAAGAAAGTGAGTTTATCGTTGAAGAACCCCAACCTGGACCATCTATTCATCAAGAACCAAGACAAAAGAAAGCAAAATATGATTATAAACCATTAACTTCTTTTGGTAAACCAAAATGGTTCAGAAACCGAATCCGAAAACAATTTAAATATAATATAGCACCTAACCCTGCACCTTTAGCTGATATGAAAACCGAACTAGGTGAAAAATTAAAAGATTTATCACCTATTGAATTATTCAACAAGTTTTATAACGATGAAGTTTTGCGTCATATAATAACTGAAACTAATATATATGCTGCCAAGCAAACCAATTCTTTTTGGATACAAGCTATGGTGTCTTGGGTCTGCTGAAAGCTACCTATTTAGCTTTATACCTTATTGTGGATAAAGTGACAAATATAATACTTATGTTGGACTTGGTGCGGATGTTGTGTTGAGATTACTTCAAAACGTAGAGTTTCCTGAGAATCACGAGGTGTTTTTCGACAATTACTTTACAAGCTATCATTTGCTATGTTTTTTGGCTAAAAAAGGAATATGTGCCACTGGAACTGTTCGTAGTAATCGTGTTGCAGGTGGAGGAAATAACTTAAAAACTGGAACAGCTTTACCTCGTGGTCAACATGACTATATGTTTGATTCGACTAATAAAATTACTTTGTGTCGATGGCAGGACAACAAAGAGGTCACAATGGCTACAAATTATGACCAAATATTACCTCTACATTCTGCTATCCGCTGGAAAAAAGCCAGAGACAAAAAAATCAAATGAGAAGTCAAAACAAATACACTACGATCAACCGGCAATGCTTTATAACTATCATAAAGGTATGGGAGGAGTGAGCCTGCATGATATTGGTGTCCAAAACTACCGTGTAAACATTCGTGGTAAGAAGTGGTCTTGGCCGCTATGGATCTCTACACTTAATTCTTCAATGGCCAATGCATGGAAGTTGCACTGTCTCATCGCAAAATATAAGAATGAAAAATCATTAAGTCAAATTGACTTCAAGGTAATGGTCACAAAAAGCCTTTTATTAACAAATGACAATATGGAAAATGTGGATGATGACCAGGAGTTTGAGAGACCACGTCATTTACCAGACGTTTCTGGTGACCACATTATTGTGCGTCAACTTGAAAATAAGCCTCGTAGGTGTTAACTAAAAGGCAAACTCACAATTTTCATGTGGCAAACCCACAATTTTCATGTGTCAAAAATGCAATAAGCATATTCATGTACATTGTTTTAATAAATACCACTTTATCTAAATCTAATATAAATAAAAATCTAAATTAAATCATAAAATTATTTAAAACATAAATTTTTTGGTGTGTTTTTAAATATGTAGACTCAGCGCCAGCGTTCGATGAAACGAACAGTAAACTTTTCCATTTTCCAGGAAAACGGTAAGATATTATTTATTTACTATCTCAGATTCGGGCTTAGGAGCATCAAATTACTATAAAAAAGCATTTGGTTTTGTCCGAGAAAATAGTTTCTGCAACTCGGTTCGAAATGGGTTAAGAAATAAAATTTTAAAAAATCGACAAACATTTTAAATTTTGTTTAGATATATAAAACAAAACTATACAAAACTTTAAGACGTTTCAGTAAAATTTACGTTGTTTTGTTAAATATACAAAAATATTTTGTAAGCACTTTTATAAATCGATTTTGTCAATTTTATTTGAGTGTATATGTATATTGTGTTCAAATTTGGTCAGTAACATGTGTGGATTTTGATTAATTTAACAGTTTTTTCTTGAAAAACAGCATACTGTTGAAAAACAGCATACAGTAAAAAATAATTATTAAATTTAGCATTTTTTTTTGTAAATACATACACAACATTTTTGTAATTTTTTTTTTTAAATTTTGTAAAAATATGTTTAGCTGTAAAAAAATTAATGAGAAAAACCACAAACTTATTTGAGTAACCAATTATTGATTGGCTTTATACAAACAGAATTGTAGTTTTTTTAAAAACAACTTCTGTGCTGCATATTTATAATAAAATTGTATATTTTTCCTTTATCTTTATGAATTAATCAATTCAACAATTCTCAACATCTAACTCAATAACTTCAAACATCTCCTGATACGATGTTGACCATTTTCTTTTACAATACATTCAGAATGATTTATTGAGGACCAGGTCTGAAAACACACATTCTGAGGAATATATCACACATTCTTGATTAATAGGGCTAACGCTTTAACTACTGAACTAAAACGGCTTTTTTGTGGATCGTTCGATCAATTTTCACTAACTTTGAATACTCTCCATCATACTTGGACAGCTTCACTATCCTGACATAATTCAAGAAATAGGCGCGTGTTTGGTGCATGTCCTTTAACAACAGTGACAATTTCGATGATATCATGCCTGACGGTTTCCAGGGTAGGTTCCAAATGTTGCACAACAAACCCCTGGCGATGGATCAAACAATGATTAACTTCATTTTTTAATTTATTTTCTTCACGAAGGCCGAAACCCCTTAACACAATTTTCCCACTTTAGATTAATGCTTTCAGTATAGAAGTATTATTAAACCTTATTATACACATCAATTCCACGAGATCTCAGCTCGAGGGGAAAACAAAATAACAACTCTTCTTCAATATACCATCTGCACCTTTGTATCGAACATACACCATCAGCTGTGAATTACTACAGACATCTGTAGACTCGTCATGCTGAATAGCAAAATATTTAGCATGTTTTAGTTAGAAATTACAATTTTTCAAACAAGGGTACTGGGTTTTCTTGTTTCAACCAGGGCAACCAACGCTATTTCAAAGCTACACTTTGATGCTGAACGTTGATCAAAGGTACCTAGAAAGTTTCTGTTCAGTCTTAGCTTTTCGACAGCCATTTCTAAATTTACAAAGTATTCCTGTTTTTTCATTGACTTTTTCTTATTGAAAGATGCTGTAGTCAGTACTTCCAAACATACAACACGAATTCACAATTTTTATCAAATTATTTACATTTGTTTTAGAATCCTCGACGTAAAAGCCTAATTAAATTTAATGTTTCAGTTTTTAAAAGTAAAATTAATTTTAATAATAATATTAATATATTCCCAAAAGAAAAAAGTGAAAAAAACGTTTGTGACGTTAAATAAAAATGCCCTATGTTGAATTTGAATATGAAATTTTGAATATGTAAAAGTACAAAATTTGAAAAATGTTCTTAGTGCCCCCAATAATTTCATTTTTACCCCATATGGGCTAATTTACCCTGGTTCACCGACCGCTGGTCTAACGAATCCAAACACTTGTTGAGAAATAATTGTACATCCCCGACACCAGTTTTTATTAAATTAATTTTATTTTCTCAACGAACAATAAACTATCTGTTAAGGAATTGTAAAATGAACGCCATGTTATTAAAAATGATCTAAAAAATCCGAAGAAATAGTCCTAGCTCCGAAGACGTACCTTTAAACCCGAAGTCCTTAAGGTAAAAAGTAAAAATCGCGTGTTGGTAACCCTAGTTAAAAGGAAGAAATCGTTTCACCTTAACCACTAAGAAATCATTCGGGTATGATTTAACCTTTGATTTAATTGCTAAAATACTGCCGACAAGAATTGTAAGAAAAAAAAAATCATTTTATAAACGCAGATTAAAATTAGTTCCACCTCGTTTGCGAAGATGATGACAAAACCAAACAAATTTTCATAACTAACAAAAGAAAATGCTATATTAATTACCAAAGTTTACAATTTTATTTTATTGAACCACTAATTACACTTTTAAAAGTTTCATTCACTGGTTAAAATCTTTTTTTTATTTTGTTCCTACTCCTAAAATACTAATTTTTATTTTTCACTCCTTTGGAGACGATTGTATTTTAATTTGTTTTTCATTTCTATGTTGTTAGAAGAAAATTAGTATTTTTTCGTCGTTCTTTTTGCAAAAATAATTGAACAAAAAATTCAGACAAATAATTTATTTTTTAAAATGAAGAAAAACATCAAATTTTAAAGAAAAATTAAGTATCTAAACATTTGAAAAAAAATATGTATTTATTTCGATTTAGGAGTAAGAAGTATTTTTTCTCTTCTTTATTTGGGAATATTATATTTGTTTAAATTACTCTCATTAAAAGAATGGAGTAAATGACTGATACACAACGAGTTTTAAATCCTAATCACTTAACAGATTAAAAATGCTATTTTAGAGATTATGTCTTCAATCACTTAAGCCCATAACAGAACAAAGCAACCTTATACCTTCACCTTAGTTTGATTTGGAAGAAATACACTCTGCCATCAAATAGTTTTGGAGTATTCGAATCAGACTTACTGACAAATAGGGTTAGACTCTGGTATGCAAATCACATGGTAGAATGGTATAACATTCTGGACAGTTGTACGGTATAATACACTCATCTCTGGAACCTAAATGTTTTTTTTGTATTTTATTTAATTAATAAAATTAACTAATATATTAAAAAAAACTCTTTTGTTTTGTTTCTTTTTAGATGAACTTAATACTAGTTACAGTATTTGCTGTTGCATCTTTATCAGTTTTTCCAACAAGAATATTTGGATCATCAGATAGTGTAGAAGAAACACCTAATGTATTACCATTATCATCATCGCCGAAAGAAGAAAATCTTAAAAATGAAAATATTATTGATATAAAATCAACTGACAATAATGCAGAAATAACAAAAAATGGAGGTGAACTGTGGGAAGAAAATGACCACGAAGTACTAATTCGTAACGAACGTGGTGCAAACAAAAACAACAACAATAGTAATGGAGGAGGTGGTGGTAGTAATGCGGGTAAGAAAGGAAATAAAAATAAACAATTAAATGATAAATCTAAAAATCAACATCAATCTTCTAAAAGAGAAAATAGTAATAATCATAAAAAACAAACTGGTGAGAATATAAAAGATACAAATAAAAACGACAAATTGCAAGAACAAGAACAATGTAAGTGACATAAAACATAAATTCCAATTATTACAATTAACTGACTAAAACGATTTTAAGAATTTTGGGGTATTTTGGTGATGGAAAAATTAACTAACAACATTAATATAACTACAATATGGATTTGATATAAGGAAGAGTGTTTGTTATGTGACATACATTTTAGATGACAACGAGAAAAAAATTTATAGCTTTTATACATTCTTATATTATTTCGTGTATTATTTACAGTCGAATGACTAAGAAAATTGAATATAAAAGCTTTTTCTGAAGGGGGTTTTACTTTTTAAAGGGAAAAATATGTATGTAGAATAAACAGAATGACGTGACATTATAACCACAAAACATCATAATATATTAAAAGATGGAATATTGCGGTTTATTCGCAGGATGTTGATGAGGTTTTTAGGAATAAACGGAAATAATTTAAGGCGTACCACTCAAGTGAAACTCCAGAAATCCATTGTGCCTATAAAAATGCAACAAATATTAGTAAATACAAAATAGATTTGGACAAAGACGGGTTTATCCAGAAGAAAGTAAAACAATTTTCTGAGTACCTGTCTGAAAAATGCTACTTTCTATAAATTTTAACAAATCTGCTGGCCCCGATGGTATTCCACTCATTATTCTTAAAATCTTTGCTATAGATGTTTTAGATTCGACATGAATCTTAATAGTTTTTCATGTACAGTTTTTATTGGATGCTTTACTTTTTAAATATTAAGATAAAAAAATTAAATCTTATACTGGTCAAACGCTGTAAAGAAACCTTTAAATACTCCCTCGGATCTACATTTCCATCAGAGTCGTCTCTGACTTTTCAAGAGCCTGAGTTGCCCTGATTTGCCGCAAAAGGCATCTTCGGAAAGCTGCAAACTTTTATTGCTAATAACAGTGGCAGAGGAATAATCGATCATGTGACGGACGCACTGTCTTTCTTAATGATTAAATTTCACATATACAGTTACTCATTTCTTCGAGTAAAAAATAGCTTGGCTTCATCAAGTAATACTCCATAACTAAGATTGTGAGTGCATCCCTATGATATCACCTTAGCTAGTGTTATCTCACTGCTATTGGAACTAGTAGTGATATGTAATGTTAACTCGTATGCCATTAGCAGGAACTTGAGTATGTAAGAGTATCCGGGATTGTCACACTAGATCAAAAGTTAAAAAAAAATTAGAAATAATTCTGGTTTTCTTAAATATAATTAGCCCACTTTTGGTACCTTTTAAATGTTATATTCGAAGCTAAAAAACTTATCTGTAGCTTCATACCTTTCCTTTTCACTTTTCTTTCAATCGTCACAATGGCTTCAGCAGCCTCCCGAGAGTACCTATTTGCTAAATTTGCAGATATCTAAAAATTTCCATTAACCCTGTGACACAAAACATGTTCAGTTGTTTTCGTTGTAGAGGTTTCTCACATCCAATAAATAGTTGTCTGGATTTTTGGTTATTTGATTTGAGGTTATTTAAGTGAGAGGGTCACTATTAAGAGACAATAATTATCCAGAATCCTCCGTTACTTACTTTTACTTTATCATCTTTATTTTACTCCAGTTACTAGAATTATTTTTTTTGTGACAATAAGCGACATATACCCAGTTCAAATTAAGGTTATTTTAAGCCCTTAAGTCCTTAACTTACATTGAATGCACCCTGTCGGCAAAGTAGAGCGAAAGACATTAAATTTCTAATGACATCAAAAAAAGACAATAAGAGCTTAATTGTCATTTTAATGTTTTTACTTCTATAGCAAATTCATATTTTGATAGTTTAAATTTATTTATTGCCCATTAGAGTTAAACAATTTGAACAATTAATTAAAGTTAAACCAAATTTGTTATTTTTCTAACAATCGTTTAATTTTATTATCTTATGAAGGAACATCATGAATCTTATGAAGGAAAGTGACATGTCATTGTTAAAATGATATTAATTAGAACGGTGGTGTTAAAAGACAATAGCAATAAGCTTAAAAAACTACTTTATCGATAAATTTAAATACCGTAAATTGTCCGAAGCCTTATCCAAAAGATTCTATTAGGTTGACTCAATTCCTGTCTGTAGGAACCAATGACGGCAGCCGACCACGAAAAATAAGCAATAGAATTGAGAATTTTTTATTTATTATACAAATATTTTCAATATCCGTTCTAAAAACTCAAAGAAGGCATCCTCAAACAAATTCTTGAATTTGTTAAATGTCGAAGGTAAATTTACTTATAAACACAAAATAGTGAGATTGTTGTGAAAAACGTTGAGTTTTAGATCGAGTTCTCGTGTTAGAGGTTTATGAATTATGAAAGCTTGACCCTCGACAAAGCATCTTGACTAATTCGGGTTTTAGTTTGACGAATGTGATTGATATTCAGTAGTTTAAGTAAAAATGTTCGCAGAATTAGTAATTAATTAATTACCTCTTTAAAGCAACCACATGCAAATGAATTGTGGACCAGCGTTTCAGCTAGTTTGGGTATGAATCTGTGATAGTAATTTATCAAACCATTGAATTCCTGGATTCGTTTGATTGATTGATCGTTTATTATATAGAAAAATAAGAAGATAAACTTCTTGAAACGCCATACGTAAGCCAAGTGGAAACAATGATTAATGTTAAAATAAATATGATGGAGAAATTATATTCTTTTGGATGGAATGGAGTAACATACATAACGATCCAATAATATGTACGTATTTCAAAACTCAGTCCCGTGAATTTGCACTTACATATTGATACTGTTGATGCATCTGGTAAAAATCATGTATCAGAATACCTTAAAGAAAATGTCTTGGAATCAATTTCTAACGCCACTTAAAAATTTGGAGCATCAGTAGTCAGTGCGAAGCGTAGTTACAGATGTGCCGTTCACTGCACAAAGCGACTAACTCCACTTTTTGGAAAATTTTAAATTTAAATGTCAACGTACTTGCTATAGTCATAACTTTCTATGTTAAAAACAACTTTCCTGAATAATTAAGATAAACACCATTAAAAGTCAAAATTTGTCTGACCATTTAAAAATGACTATTAAAAACCTGACATTAAAAACTAATAATATCTATTATACTAATTAAATTACTACTATAATAGCTAATTGATATACTTAGTAACCAAAATTAAATAAATTATGTTTATAATAACATTCCTGAATGATAAAGATTAACACTACTAAATATCGAAATTTATTTGACCTTTGAAAAAAATTCAATTTCTCAACATTTTGTTTGATGGAGTTAATCGTTTTGTGCAGTGAACGGCTCAGATAATACTAGTAATGTTGCTAAAATGAGAAGATACGCAGAGGGTGACACCTTAAAACAATATGGATGCTCAGCACATATATTAAACCTATTGACATTAGACTGGGACAGTTCTGCATTTACTGGTCACATTTTACATGTAATAAAATATTTTCGAAATAAACATTTACCCTCCCGTACTCCCTTTTCAAAAGAAACACTCGGAAAGAAACTAATTTTATCCCATGGAACACGATGACCAGTGCTAACAAGCTATTTAAAAAAAATCGAGGTAATCTGGTTCAGTTATGCCAAGACTACAAACAAAGATGACAAAGATCCTGATATAACTAAAATTATAAATGACATTTGCAATGGTGCTTTTAGCTGAATCTACACCATTTCCAAAATATGTATTTGGATCTCAGTTTAGAAATACACCACCAATGGTATAATGGAAAGGAATTACTATTGATGATGCAAATTGGTCAAATAAACAGGCTTTTTATCTTTATGTGAACAGCTGCTTAGCATTGATGCCAGATTTTCAAAAATTAATTTACCCTTGCTTGACGTTTCGAAAATTACCGATTTTTCCCGTTTCGCTAAGGAAAAAATCCCTCAAAAATTCCCATCATGATTTCAATAAAAATATACATAAATTCAAGTAATAATAAAATAATGATTGCCTTATTCTTATTTAATTGAGTTTTATTTCACTAAATTGACAGTAGTATCTTAAAAACAGTTTTTTAGATACTACTGTCGATGAAAACATAGCTTTCGAAGTACGTGTTTAGTGAAATAAAACTCAATTTAACAAGAATAAGGCGTTTATTATTTTATTAAAGTTTAAATATATTGTTACAGTTTGGAACTTTTAAATTAAAATATGAGCAATTTCACACAAGTTCAGCAAATTTTTGGGAAATTTTGACTTGATCCCTTTTAATTTTGATTATTTTTTGTTTATAGATAGTCTTTCATAAATAAAAAATACAAGTTCTCTTAGAATTTTTTTTTTCGACCAGAGGTCTTCACAGGGTGCCACTCAATTTTTTGTTATTTTGTGATGTGAGTGCATTTTGACGAGCGATTGTAGAAAAACTACTCAATCGATTTTCATAAATGATATGTCGTTGAATAGGTATTAGAACAAAGTTTTTAAAAATGTACACTCTTAATTTTTTAAAATAATTTTTAACGGTGTAACATAAGAAAAAAACAGTGTAACATAAGAAAGATGGCGCTACACCTTTTTTTTTAAACTGAACTTTAAACTAACTGTTGAAGCTTATTTTATATCTAACTACTTGTGAAAGTTTAGGACATGCATTATTTTTTGTTTTAAAGATAAAATTCGTTGTGCATATGACTGTCGGGAATCAGTTTTTTTTGTTCTGAAGGAAAATTATAAAAATGGCGTTATAAACTAAGAGATTTTTTTTTATGTTAAATATCAAACATTTTATTATTAAATGAACTTTTTTAACTATTATAAAAATTATATATGTACAATAAAGAAAATATGAGCAATTTAAGTCAAGTTCAGCAAAATTTTGCGACATTTGACTCGACCCTTTTTAATTTGGTTTATTTTTTGACAGTCATATGCACAACGAATTTTATCTTTAAAACAAAAAATAATGCATGTCCTAAACTTTCACAAGTAGTTAGATATAAAATAAGCTTCAATTTAGTTTAAAAAAAAAGAGGTGTGGCGCCTCTTTTTGTTATGTTGCACCATTTTTTTCTTATGTTATCCCGTTAAAAGTTATTTAAAAAAATTAACAGTGTACATTTTTAAAAACTTTGTTCTAATACCTATTCAACGACATATCATTTATGAAAATCGATTGAGTAGTTTTTCTACAATCGCTCGTCAAAATGCACTCACATCACAAAATAACAAAAAATTGAGGGGCACCCTGTGAAGACCCCTGGTCGAAAAAAAAAAATTCTAAGGGAACTTATATTTTTTATTTATGAAAGACTATCTATAAACAAAAAATAATCAAAATTAAAAGGGTTCAAGTTGTTGAATCTTCGTGAAATTGCTCATATATAAATTCAATTGTTTATTGGAAAAACTTCAAAAACCACAATTATAACTATATCTGTTTCGACTCTTCATACAACTAGTTGAATAAGATAGTTCTGCTCTGAAATGGAGCATTAAATCTATTAAAATTACAAAGAACGGTTTTTAAAAGAAGCAAATGCCTTAATTTCGTGGTTTTCAATTTGTAATAGCTCTTTTTCGATACGTAAACAACTGCTCAGAAATAATAATGATGGAAAATCAGAGCTTACGATTTTATTTTATTCGAGCACTCATTTTGCTCCTCAAAATTACATATTCACAAATTAAAATGTTTCTAATTTTAATATCGTTCTTCCTCGAAGAGCGAAATATTTAGTTTTTCGATTTCACTCCGTTTGAGTTTTTATATTATTTATTTTATATATTTTTCTTCCTATCCATTTGCAAAAGAAGAAAATTGGTACCTTTTCGTCATTCTTTTTATATATTTTTATAACAATACTTGCAAAATTGAACAGAGCATCCACAAAAATTTTTACATTGGAAAACATCAATTTTGAAGTAAAAATTAAATGTTTGAGTATTTGAAAGAAAAAATTTATCTCAATATAGGAGTAAAAACAAAATGCATGTCTGCAGGGATGCAGAAAGAGCCAACTTGTAGTTGCAGGTGATTTTTTTTTTCGTTTCGTAGTTTCAAAATATGCCTGAAACTCAGATAACATGGTGGTGCTTTTGGGATTTTCGAAACGTACCTATTCCCTAAGAAATATTTCAACATCAAAAGGCTGAAATTTCATCGCCCATTTGACTATACTAAAAAATTCGATAAATGCAGGAAGCATTTAAACAAAATTATCGGGTGATCGATGGCTTTCTAATGCCTGGCAAAAAATTAGTTATTGTGACTATTTGGAAATAAGTTTTAGTTTAGTTTAGTTTTAAACGCTTCTACTGCCAAATGTGAAAAAGCCAACACTTTTCAAATTTTTACCTGCTTTCCCGTTTTATATAAAATATCCCACAAATGGGAAAAAACATCTCGCGATCTGGCAAAACTGCTGCTTAGTGGATTTCCGGCTACCGCGTCTATGCAAACGTTTTCGTCTTTTGGTTGGTGGGTTGGTGAGTAGTTGGTTGGGTGGGTAAGTCGTCGCTTTAATAATGAAATGACGTATACGAAAAAGTATAGTTTCGAGATATTTGAGTTTAAAGTTTGATGTGCGCATGCATTTGCATGGACGTTAATTTATAATTTATTAATTCTTACCCCCAGTCATAAAATAATTCGAAAAAGTAAAAACGCCAATTCAAAGATACCCTTATGGGGAATGCAGCGCACCTATAATATAAAAACAACGTATAAATAGCATACGTTGTTTCATTATTAAGGCGACGAAGTGTACTTTCTGCATAGGATCTTGATGAAACTTCACTTGAAAATGGAAGATCTGGATTTATTTCAAATTTGGACAAAATGGCGGGGGGTCTCCCGAACACCTCTAAGTTTAAATCTTGAATAACTTATAATCCCGGACTATGATGATCTTAATGAAACTTAGTATATAAAATTTTAGTACAGTTTTCAATATTTCTACATACCATCTTCCGGTTAAAAGTTTTTTTCCCAGGTGTTTATTCCTACTGTAGCCTACAATTACCGATCAATTTTCATGAAACGTTGGTAAAAGCTTTCAAATAACATGAGAAAGATTTTATCAGCTTTTGGAGTACAGTGGATAAAGGGTTTGGGGGTCCACCATACAACAGGTGGTTTTTTCCACAATGTTTTTTGTTTGTTGGGAGCATAAAACATTCGTTCGTGAATGAATTTCGATGACACTTTGGAAAAAGATGCAAACATGTATGACAAGGAGCTTATCAGTTTTTAAGCGATAGTGAACAAAATGGTGTGGGGTCCCTGGAGCATCTGTTTTTTTTGAAAGCTCTATAACATATGTACCTGATAATCGAATTGAATGAAACTTGGTACATTAGTATTTAGTACGGTTCACAATGGTTTTGCATCCCAACTTCCGGTTTTTCACTTCCGGTAAAATTTTTTTTTGTACTTTTTTGAAGTTTTTTCAGTGTCTTTATGCACACTACAGCCTACAATAATGAAGTGATTATGATGAAACTTATGAAAAAGGTTCCAATTAGTGTGAGAAGATAGTTATCTTCTTTCGGGACACATTGATCAAAGTGGCGGGGGGTCTACCATACAAATGCAGACTTTTCACACTTTGTTCTTAAAGTTTGTTGGGAGCATACAGACTTCATTCATTAATTTATTTTAATGACACTTTAAAAACAGATGGAGACTTAAATAACAAAGAACTGATTAGTTTTTGGACAATATTGGAATAAGTGGTGGGGGTCCTCTCGAGCTGTCACCATTTTTTCAATGTTTGTTGGGAGCACACGGCATTCGTTCGTGAACGAGTTTTGATGACACTTTGGAAAAAGATGTAAACATTTATGGCAAGGAACTGATTAGTTTGTGAGCGATAGTGAACAAAGTGGTGGGGGGGTGTCCCATACACCTTATTTTTTAATAATAATTATAATAATTTTTAATATAATAATTTTATAATAATTTAATTATAATAATTTTTCAATAATATCTGTCCCTGATAATCGAATTTGATGAAATTTAGTACGGTTCACAACAGTTCTGCATCCCAACTTCCGGTTTTTCACTTCCGGTAAACATTTTTTTTGTAAATTTTCAATTTTTTTCAGTGTGTTTACACACACTACAGCCTACAATAATGAAGTGATTATGATGAAACTTAGGGAAAAGATTTCATTTAATGTTAGAAGATAATTACCATATTTTGGGACACATTGATCAAAGTGGTGGGAGGTCTACCATACAACTGCTGACTTTTCACACTTTGTTTTTAAAGTTTGTTGAGAGCATACAGATTTCATTTATTTATCAATTTGAATGAAACTTTGGAAGAAGATGGAGACTTAAATAACAATGAACTGATTAGTTTTTGGACAATATCGGGATGATAGGTGGTGCGGGGCCTCCCGAACACCTGTTTACTGTGTCACCATTTTTTCAATGTTTGTTGGGAGCATACAGCATTCGTTCGTGAACGAATTTTAATGACACTTTGGAAAAAGATGCAAATATGTATGGCAAGAAACTGTTTAGTTTTTGAGCTATGTGGGGTGGGGGGGGGGGGGGGGGGGTGTCACATACACCTGTTTTTTTTGAAAGCTCAATAACATCTGTACATGATGATCGAAGTGGATGAATCTTGGTATATGAGCATTTAGTACGGTTCACAACAGTTCTCCATACCAACTTCCGGTTTTTCACTTCCGGTAAAATTTTTTTTAATTTTTTTCAGTGTTTTTATGCACACTACAGCCTACAATAATAAAGTGATTATGATGAAACTTATGGAAAAGGTTCCAATTAGTGTGAGAAGATCAAAGTGGCGGGGGGATCTACCATACAAATGCTGACTTTTCACACGTTTTTCTTAAAGTTTGTTGGGAGCATACAGACTTCATTCATTAATCTATTTTAATGACACTTTGAAAAAAGATAAAGACTTAAATGAAAAAGAACTGATTAGTTTTTGGACAATATTGGGATAAGGGGTGGGGTCCTCCCGTACACCTGTTTATTATTTCAATGTTTGTTGGAAGCATACAACATTCGTTTGTTAAGTAGTTTTGATGAGACATCGCAAAAAGATGCAAATATGTCTGGCAAGGAACTGATTAGTTTTTTTAGCGATAGTAAACAAAGTGGTAGGGGGTCCCTGATTTTTTATAATTAATTTTAGTTATTTATATTAAACTCAACAAATATACTGGTTGCAAAACAATAACAAGTGTTTATTTCAATTAAATTATTAATCATGTTTTGCCAAGTGCCGTCAGTGAATACAATAAAGTATAATTTTACGTAAGATAAAAATATTATAAAACTTTTTGCACATAAAAAAAATTTTAGAGAAAGAAGAAGAAATGGAAGGTCGAAAAATGTCTAGCTCAACCATGTGTAATTTGTGTAGTTTTGACAATGAGTGCAAGTGGTCGGTAATAACAATATAATGTACCTGCTGTTAGGAAATAAACTTCTTTAGTAGGCGTGTAGCAACATAAATCGTCACTCAAATAATTTATATATTCACCACAAAAATAACGAACAATAATTTCTTCTTCATATAATCGATTAATACACTAACATATGTTCGAACGCATTATCAATGGTAATTAATTATCAACACTAACATATCAATGTTTATAACAAATAAAGAAGAAGAAAATAAAGAGTGCACAACATCGATTTATTGGATCGCTGCCGGTTTCATCGGGATGCTGTTGTCTCGTTCACATAACTCACAGTTATTATTTTATTTTTATCATTATCAAAAATTATAATATTAATTGATTTCGAGACGTGAAATATATATTGAATGGAAGTAGATGTGTTTACACTAACTGATGTGATACGGTTTGACAGCTATGTAACTAAATCGATCAGGCGTTTTTGTTTCACATAGACTAAAAAGCTAAATTTACTTAAAAACTAGGCATTACTGTTCCTTATTGGAATAGTAATGAATGCTAAAAAACTAGAATCATCGAGGGTCTCCTGTCCGTGTCTATCAGAAATATCGGTCGGTTAGTAGACCTGTTGTAAATAAATAAACGACTGGATTTGTTGCTCTCGAGCAAAGCCATATATTGATCTTGAGTCTCACGGGTTTTTGCATTATTATTTCGGTTCAAATTCATTGTAGTCTTGGCGGCACTGCATTTACGTTCTTTAGTTTTGATACTTAATACTTGTGGTTTCTTTAGTTCGTTCTTAAACTACATAGGATAGAACCGATTTCTTTAGTTTGATCGACGTGAATTTGGTGACCAAGTCTTCTTTCAAATCTTTCTAGCCAATCCTTTGCATTTTCTTTGCTCGAGGACTGTTTATAGTTCTTTTCAAAGTTGTTTCGCCATCGTCTCTATGGACACTGAATCGGGCTGTGAGCGTATAATTTTTGTCTTTGTAATTTTGTAATTTTTGTATAATTTTTTCTAAAGTTAGATTCGCCGTGTGCATAAATATTAAGCATCTATTATATCCTAAGTTAAGTAAAAAAATGTTTGAATGCACGATGTTATAATAAAATAAAAATAATTCCAATAAAAACTATTTAGTCCGTGTTATATAACACTAAATATAAACCCTATTTTAGTGTTAAATATAAACGTCGGAAACAATAATATTTTATCCTTACTTTTGACACTTTTGTTAAAATTACGTTTATTCATTTCCCATTCCAAAATGTTTTTTATTCGCTTGTACCAGTACGTAGAGAATTTCTAAATTCGAAATACAGTTGTTGAAAAAGTAAATAAAAAATTAGGGTAACAAATTGCTCTTTTGGATACCATGTTGATTTATCGCTAATTAATTTTTGGTGTTAAAAATTTTTGTATGTAATTTTTAAAGGAAACGAAAAAATAAATTAACTTCCGTCTATATGATAGTGATTGGAAATAAATTTATACAATTTTGCATATTTTCTTAGTCAACACGTAAAACAATCAGTCAAAATTTTGAGACTATACGCTATAATCTATATCATCCATTAATTATGTTCAGATTAGCGGTTGAATTGTTATTTTTTTTCAAGAAAAAAATCTTGAATACGACATAAGTTTGAAGCACCGACATGTAATGCAAAAATACAAACTTTTTTTTAAAAATATTTTGCACTACAAACAACAAGTAATATCTAACGTTCTATATAAACACTTCTATTGAAAACTTTATCGTTTATCGTATAAGAAAGTGGAAATGATTTTATAAACAAAAACAAAGAAAATAAAAACATTTTGTTCAGTTTCCGGTAAACTCATAATCGAGTATTTTAATTAAGAAAAACAAAAACTCGAGAGGAAAGTATCGTTGTGGAAAATGCTGATATTTATGTGTTTTCATTTCAGGGGGAAATAGTATTGTGGTAATTATTTTAAGTTGTACGAACCTTACCGTAGATACAACAATCTCAGTTCAACGTTTATGTAATTACAAAACCGTATTTTAAATTTTAATCGTTGATCGTGGGTTTAGATGGTCGATTGTTTTTTGTTTCACGCTCGTAGAGAAATTAGAACTTAATGATGAATATAAAATTCTAGATTTTGATTGGCTAAAACTCGTATAACATAAAAATTAAAAACAGTCGCATATCTTAATCCATCATGTGTATTTTGGATGTTGATGGATTTCGAACTATTAGAATACTAGCGGGACCCGGCGTGCTTTGCTACGCCTATAAATAAAGTTTGTGTGTATACATTTTGTTGACGTAGCAATAATTTCAAAGAGTAGTAATGAGAAATGGTTTTCTATTTTTTTTTTTAATATGAATGTAAAAGGATCAGCACTCTAGTTGATCAGTAAAATATAAAAAAATAGTATTATATATAAAACAAAGAATATATAAAAAATACGCGATTATATAAGTTTTCAGGTGTGTATTCTATTTAGAACATTATACGGAACAAAAATCGATTCACAAATTTTCACAGTGCTCATGCGGTTTAATATACGCTTTCTTTACCGGTAGGTTACTAAAAACGTTGCAAAAAATTTTGATCGGTATATGGTTTTATGGTCAGCAAGTGCAGTAAGAATAGCGACAATACATTCGATGAAGGTATAGAAGAAGTGATGCAAAAAAGGAATAAAAGAAATGATGCAAAAAAAATCAAAATTATTTGGAAGTTTTTGTATATGAATTCATAGGATTTGAATTCATAGGATGAGAAATATTTCTATTTAGTCAACATTTTAAGTCATTTTAAAGTCATTATTATTGAATGTTGCAAATCAATGCGAAACTAATATCTTACACACGGTCAATATATTGGCATATATGTTCCATATATGGACAACATTAATGGAATATTAATTTTTAAGCGAATTTGTGAGTAATTATTAAAAGTATTATTCCCGATAATAAGTAATTATTGTCGGGATTGAACTCACGCTCATCAGAGACATCATAGTTCAAAGCCATCTTACAGACTCAGCCACAGTGGATGAAACAACAACGAAACATATTTCAATTTTCATGTTCAGATAATTTCTAAATTGAAACTTCATTATCTCATATTTATTTAAATTGAATTCTTCATCTGTGATTATACAATTGTAAATTGTATTTGTTCCCGACACGAAACACACAAAAACTGTTTTAAAGAAGTTTTTCTGAGAGAAAATAAAAAATGCTTTAAAATTGCAAAACTCATGTGAATTAAAATAATTACTTTAGCTTAATCACTCTAAAAATCTCTAAAAACTATTTATTTTACACCAAATAGTGTAAACCTTTTGTTTATTTAACATTATAACCCGTCGCATATTGTCGGTATCTCATAAGAAAGAAAATTCAAGAAAACTCGTCTTGAGTTGTTGATGGTCATTGCAAAAGCGAGTCGCATTCGAAACTAAACGTTTGAATTCAAATGCCATATCTGTTGCGATCATTGAAATACGTAGCAACAGTACATCTTCCACTTTGAATTTTCCATTCAAAATTGTAGCTTCAACGACATTGTTCATCATCTTTTTCACCTAAAATTTCCAAAAAAATGTGCTATTTCAAAATATTTGACATATTATTTTAATAAAATATTATACATTCATTTTTCTATTTCATAAAATTATATTCAACGAAAAAAAACATTGATCAAAGCAAGCTACGCGCATAAACCGATATTTAAAAAAAACCAATTAAAATAATTATCACCAATCAATCACCAATGAAAAAATAATACACGACAATTGGAAAAAGCAAGCGTTGTGTATTTGGAAGACTTTAACATTAAAACCAATTTTTTAAATACAAATACGGCACCATCTATTGGCTAACCCAAATTTATGAGGCGTATATCACACTATCTATATATTGGTCAATAAAAAAAATTTGACATGAAATTGGAGAGTTGACGTTAATTTTAACTTAACCGTAACTTAAGACTCTGTACAAAATTTTGATTTAAGGTTGGTAAGAAATTAGGTATTCTTTGACGTTTGATTTGATATTAATTTTGGTTTTGTAATCAATTTTATAAATCAATCAATGCTTTAAAAGTAACAAACTGATTTCACAATCAAAATTTAAAATAATAAATTTCGAAATAAACATTTGATACAAAATTTAAAAATAAAAAAATTTATTTTCATATTAATTTCATGCTAATATTTGGCTTTAATTAAAGTCGCTCTTTTTATATCTTTTGCATTTTTTAATAAATAAAATTTTATTTTTATGGACACTTGCAATTAAATATTAGTTTTCTTCAGTTTTTATATTAAACGTCAAAAAATCCTTAAGATAGAATGAAATGAACTTTACGTTAAGTTAACGTTAAGTTTACGTACCGACTATAAATGTTCTAGTGCATTTTCATGCATTTGTACTTTACGTTAAGTTAAAGTTACCGACTATAAATCAAGCATAAAGGTTGTAAAATAAACTTTGCTAGTTTTTCATCCAGTTTTGATGACAATTTTTTTACCTCTAATCGTTCTATTTTAATTAGCAATACGTATAAGAGTATTTTTCAATTTGATAATGATTTTTGTAAATTAACATTGAAGACCAATGAAAAATTTAAAAAAATAAAAAAATAAATTTAAATTATTGTTTTCTTTATTTTTACTCTTATTTTTATTCAAACTTTATAAAAACCAATACACTAATTTTTTACAGATTTCGATACTTTATAGCACTACTATAATTAATATATAACCTCCACAAAATTGTTAATAATCTTTGGTAACGTATTTGACATAGCATAACATGCTTTTCGTTTATTATCAAATATAAAACAAAACTTTTTTACTAAAACAAATTTGATAGTCTCATAATGGCCTTATACGAAGTTAAGGCGCGCTATACACCTGAGCTAAACTATAAAAAAAAGCGAACTATGTTTTTAAAAAATAATGTATATAACGTCATTATAGAAAAAAACATTACCGAAACAAAATATTTAAAAAAGAAAAGAAAAACGGAAACATTACATTTTTTTGAAAAAGCTTTATTCGCATTAAAACATTACTTTTTTAAAAACATAGTTCGCATATTTCGCATAGTTTAGCTCAGGTGTATAGCACGCCTGAAGTTTACTATCAATTGAATAAATTGATTTACGCTGCCATCTGAAAGTTGGCATATGAACAATCCATATTTACCATTTAATATACAATTAAAAAATATTTAGGCATTTAATCAAGATAATGGACCATCATACACACATTGTACAAAATTTCATTAAGATTGGTTACGTTGTTACGGAGTTCATCGCGGACAAACATCGTGACACGTGATTTTTATATATATAAGAGATTATTCTTAAGTCGCTCAAACATGAAAATTGCCAAAATTTCCCATACAAACTTGTATGAAAAATTTAACCTATTTTCGTGTTTCTTTTACGGACAGAAGAAAATAAAGTATTTTATATATTATGCTCAATATTGTCAGTAATAGTTCATAAAGAAACTTAAATTATTTAATTGTAGTATAATGAGAAATTTCATAGATAATTTTTAAAATTATTCAAGTTGTGTTTTGAATGAAATCCCATATAAATTTATTGAATTTATTCTTTTTTCCCCCTTTTGCAGCGCCAAAAGAAATTTAAATTATTTAATTGTAGCAAAATGAGAAATTTCATAGATAATTTTTAAAATTATTCAAGTTGTGTTTTGTATGAAATCCCATATAAATTTTATTGAATTTCGTTTCTTTTCCCCCTTTTGTAGTGCCATTGCAGCAAATATCGGAACAAAATAATCGCTCAATAACATATGATAGTCTATATGGGCCCTACATGGATGGTTAAAAAGTCGATAAAGCAGGTTTGACAGTAAATTAATTAATTTACGCCGCCATCTGAAAGTTTGCTTATGAACTATCCATATTTAACATTTAATTCGTAATTAAAAAATATTTAGGCGTTCAATCAAAATAAAAACTATCCTATCTCTCAAGTTGGACCATTATACACACACTGAACACAATTTTATTAAGATTGTTTACGTTGTTGCGGAGTTTATCGCGGACAAACATCGTGACATGTGATTTTTATATATATAAGATATGAAAATATAAATATATATAGAATGTACAGAACAAAAATATATAACTAAATTCATAAATTTGACTCAAACCAACCGTTTCAACACATTTTCCATAATGTCGTTTGTATTTTATTTTATAAATTTTCTTGCTTTAATTTACATGATTCTCTTTTGTACAATTTTAAGATTTAAAATGTCATCTCAGTGAATGATGATTTGAGGAATTGCTTCATTTAAAAATATGATTTAATTAAAAAATTCTTGCAGATATGCTTTACTGAACAAAATATTTCACATTAAGAAAAATAATTTACGTATAAATTATTGTGTAAATAACTTTTTATATTATATTATTTCAGTAATCCTAATAAATTAATTCTTAAAAACTTAAATGTATTTTTTTTATTTTTCAAACCACTTAGCATCATGCCGTTATGTAAAAAGCCCATGGACTGAATGTGACACAAAATTAAATACAAGATCACGAACATTAACATTGAAAAAGGGAGAAGAAGGATGTGTACAGACTCGAACCATACAAAAGAAATGCAAAAAAGGTAAATATATCTTTAAACACAAACATTAAGAGGTTTTTACTTTATATATTTTTCTTGTTTATGTTTTTTTATTGTCATCATAAGAAATAATGTGTTTTCGTAAATAAGAAAAAAAGTTTATTGACATAAAAGAGACATATGTGTCTATCTATCAATTAAGCTGTCTGATTTTGTGACAAAACAATATTTTTCATTATATCTTGAACGTACAATATAATCGATAAGAATAAGATGAAGAACACTAAGATGAAATTAAAAGGAAAATTCATCTGTGGAAATTAATAGATTTTATATATACATTATACATCTAGATAGGAGGTCGTAGCCCCTAGAGAGAAACTTTTTTCAAAGAAATTTTTCGGTATTGCCATAATTAGTTAACTTTACATGTGATTTTTGCTTTATAATGAAGAGTAGGTGTAGATTGATAGGCAGATAGCAGAGGTGGAAAATTAGAGATATTATTTCGTTTAGACTTAGAGTATAAATATGATAAATTTATCTATTATGATATTTTTTTTAAACAACCCCTAAACGTTCGAAAAAGATTGTCGAGTACTATACTTATAGTCTGGGAGCCCGCCGACATAAAAAGCAACTCATAAATACTCTTCTATAATTTTTTGTGTGGCTTAATTACGCCAAGTCTACCACTTTTTTTTCTCTATCATAATTTTCTTAGCCGCGGCTTTTTCTCTCCAGTAATTTTTAAACTTGTCAATATCGTATTAAGCTAAAAATTTATAGATACTCTATTTTTAAAAAACTTAATACCAAGAGAAATTCATGAATCGCGAGAGAAAAAACTTGTCCGACAAAAAATTCGGTACGCTAAGGGCGTCTACCGAGTGAAACATGTAATAATAACAATTTCGAAAAATTTATGGATAACCACCTGATTTTTATGAAAAATGCTTCAAAAAGGTATGTAAAATCACGTCCTTACATCGTCCGATAAGACAGATTTGCCAATTTTCCAGTCCGACAAGCGGACATTGACATTTTCACGGCGACCTAAAATTTATTCATAACCGTCGGACAAAAAGAAATTAACATATTATAGAGCAGAACTTACCCTGTAGTACAAGTGGCGGACAAATATTTCGTGCCAATCAATAGTCCGACAAAAAAACATCGATCGGCAACATCATTTCAATACTTTATTTTTTCCAAGTTCATAAATAATTCTAGTTTCATTAATTACAATAATAAATGAATGGTAAGGAATGTGAATAGTTAATAACATGTATTAAACTAATAATAGGAACTTTTATTAACAATTTCATTGAATAAATAAAAAAATATATACATGAAGAAACGTGAAAAATTTTTTTACTCTTCATCAGAGTTATCATTAGTTGAACTTTCTTCATCTGTGCTATTGTTATCATTTGCCTCATCATCCTCGTTATCATCATTGAAATCTGGAAAATTATTGATTTTTAAAAGCTATAGTAAATGAAACATTAAATAGTGAAACGCATATTAACTCTTATCGACCAAATCTATCCGTTTTTGTCCGTTAACTTTAAGCACAGACAACTTTGTTACTGATGCTTGGAAATATTTAATAATCCATAGGAGGGTATTTTCAACTTTCAGAATCTGGTCAACAAAAAACTACCCCTTCCTACCCTATTTTTTAATTTAAAAACTAAAAAGGTGATTTTTTGAGGTAATTTTCTCGATAAGAAATGAAGTTTTAAAAAATTGAGAAAATCTGTGAGGAACTATGAAAAACTGTTGAACGAAAATGAACATTAAAAGCTGAAAAAATGTGAAAATCTATGGAAAACTGAGAGGTAAAAATGAACAGATTGATCAATAAGGGCTTACTGAAATTTATAATTTGCATACCTGTCAAGTTTGAAGATATATCTTCAAACGAAGGACTTTGGGGCCCATCAAACCAATAATAATGATACTTATTGTTAATCAACGTCCATCCACAGTTTTCAGGTTCGAGATTGGAGGGCATCTCATATGTGCATTACACCAAACGCTGGATATGTAGATGGTTCGCTTAATTTGTTGTAGCAATTCCTCTTTTGATGGTGGCATACTAGAAGCATCTAATCCTTTCAATTTACTCTTAATTATTTTATGATCATGGCTTTTATTTCTGAATGCCTTCTCGAAGAGTTGGAGTCGTCCTAGATTTACATCTTTGCTTTTCAAAGAATATAATTTGCAAACGAACTCTTCGATAATTCTAAAAACATGCCATGCAAATAATTATTATTTTACTCACTCTCGATCAAGATCCATTTGTACCATGCTGTTTTTTGGCTCAAAAAATCATAAATTGCACAGAGAAACTTCCGTTGAATATAACATAGAGTGAATGATAACTTTAAAACTGATTATTTCGCGAAAATTGTCGGTGAGATCTAAATTTTTTGATTCCAATCGATGCAAGAACGTTTATTCTGTAATATATTTTAGAATTCGACGTAAATCTTTGATTTCATAAATGTAATATACATCCTTAATAGCAATTATAAAATATAAATTAAAAAGATCAAAAAAGAATTTCATCAAAAAATTTGAAGCTTCATAAAATCTATAATTTCCATGCGTCGGACTAGAAAATCGGAGAATATATCGTGTCCGACAATTAAACATTTGGATTCTACATACTTTTTTTTTAGTAATCCTGTAAAAAACAGCTGGTTATGTGGAAGTATGCTGTATTTACGCTCACAAACGCAAATACTGTATACCTTCGCGGATTTTCAATTGAAAAATAACAATTTGTTCGATTTTTATGGAAATGGTAATATTTTACTGTCGGACAACTTGTTCACCTCGTTGTAAGCTTCATTTAACAGCAAAAAATCGAAAGCGGAAATTGTTATGAATAAATTTTAGGTCGCCGTGAAAATGTCAATAACCGCTTGTCGGACTGGAAAATTGGCAAATCTGTCTTGTCGGACGATGTAAGGACGTGATTTTACATACCTTTTTGAAGCATTTTTCATAAAAATCAGGTGATTATCCATAAATTTTTCGAAATTGTTATTATTACATGTTTCACTCGGTAGATACCCTTAACGTACCGAAATTTTTGTCGGACAAGTTTTTTCTCTCGCGATTCATGAATTTCTCTTGGTATTAAGTTTTTTAAAAATAGAGTATCTATAAATTTTTAGCTTAATACGATATTGACAAGTTTAAAAATTACTGGAGAGAAAAAGCCGCGGCTAAGAAAATTATGATAGAGAAAAAAAGTGGTAGACTTGGCGTAATTAAGCCACACAACAAATTATAGAAGAGTATTTATGAGTTGCTTTTTATGTCGGCGGGCTCTCAGACTATTATGCTATAAATTGACTTAACAGTCTAATTTTTGATATGCTGTTTCTAAACACACCCATCATGTTCCCTATATTATAATTTAAAAAAAAGGATACAATTCAGATTGCGTCAAAATCTCGAATGCAATTTTTATTCGACTATACAATATATACACATCCATTCATAGAACTCAAAACGGCTTTCATTTTCATACTAATTATTTTTTTCATTGCAATTTTTAAGTTTTTAATATACTTATTATGAATGAATTGCTAAACAATAAATCCTATCACTTAATAAAAACTGACATAGGACAATATTTTATGATAAAATGTGTAATGAACATTGCATTTCTGATAGTGAAATCATGATTGATCTACAATATGCAAACTACAGAGAAATCGCTCTGCTCTGCACAGCATATAAGATCTTTCCCAACGATTTTGCTAGTCAAAATCAATCCTTTTGCTTAATAACTGTTTGGGGAATATCAGTGTGATTTCCGGCAATGCCGAGGTTGGCACTTTTCTCGGATGATTCGGAAAGAACATTTTAAAAAAGTGTCGAGTGTCCAACTTTCCTGTGTACCAAGTTTTCATTGATTCCAGGCAGGTCTTCGACTTTCTCGAACAAGAAACTCTATGGTCTGCTCTGGTTTCATTGCGAATCCCTGGTAAACTGGTATCACTATGCAAAATGACAGTACAAAACTCTCAATGATCTGTACGAGTAGAGAGCGAAAAATCAAAAATTTTCAAAGTCGACTCTGGTTTAAGATATGATCCTATCTCACCTATAATCTTTAATTTAGCCTTCGAATATGTGTGCCGTCAAAACAAACTACCGACTAACAACAATATCTTGTCAATAAACTCAGTACAGGTGATCGCTTACGCTGATAATGTTGTCATCCTCGTTCGTAGTGAAGCTGTTATGAGTGAGTCTTTCAAGTCGTTTGAGAGTCGTGCTAGAAAATTGTTCTACAAATTAACTACGATAAAACGAAACATATATGAATGTTAAGTAAAACCTTTATAAAAGGCAAACAATCTTTTCTAACGGCACGAACAAATATTTAAGCTTTGAAATTTTTTTCAAAGTACATGTGTTATGAAAATTTATTGCCTAACTTTCTTCAATAGTGGCAAATTTATTTTTCATTGATTAAATTTCAAAAAACATGTTTGGTTATAACAAAATCGAATATGTAACTGTTTCTGTTAATGGAAACTATTCTATTTCTGTGGTGGATTTTTGCTGTTGTACATTTAAAAAAACTTGTAATAATTGTATAATTTTGAATCAAATGAAAAATTTACGCAAGACTATATGGCAAGAAATTTCTGTTTTTCAGAGAGTAAAACATATTTCTCTTAAGAAAGTTAAACAAAGAACAAAAATACGGTTTGACAGATATGCATGCTAAAAATTGGTTATGGTGATCTGTTGTCAAGGCTATTAAAATGTCAAGATATTGTTGGATGGATGATCTGAAGCATTTTCTGACAAAACAACTGAAGCATTTTCTGACAAAAATAGAAATAACTTTTATAATTGGTTGGTTGGTTGGTTGTATTTATTTTTTATCGGGTTTTATTGTTTTTTAATATTGAATACATAGTTAATCTTTAAATATAGATAGTTTAACAATTTATGCCTACTTTCATTTAAATATCAAAATTATCTTAATCTGCTAGTTGTGACGTGGTAGATATCATGCAAAACTCGTTTTATATTAAATTTAATACTATAACAACGATTCTTAGCTGTTCAGTAAAACACTTTCAAAAATGGCAATTTCGCAGGCTGCTGTTAGGTTACAATAAACTACAAAATGCAGGTTCACCGAGCATCAGGCGTTATCAATCAAACATTATTTCGACCAAACAATCACAATTTTTTTCAATAATAATATTTGAGTGACTGAATTTTGGAAATCTAGTTTTAAATATGAACGGTAGAATTAAATTCTGATATATTATCTCAAGTTTATATCTCTGCTGCGATTTTAATGGAAAAGGTTTGTTAAAATTAGCAATATAATCACATTGTGTTGTTGTTTTTCTATTAATTTCTTTTTGTATGTTATCTTGGTCGTCTTTTAATTTTATAAAAATCGTCATTGAACCCGGATTTCTAATCCAAAAGCCCAGAATTGAAGTTGTTTTTTTAACAAGAAATTTGATTTCATTTGATTTGTTTGCCAGTTACGTATTTCCATCAATTTTCGTTTTTGAGTTACAAAACCTAATTGATTTATACCGTCATTAGCGGCAAACGATTTGAATATTGATACAATTTCTAAATCTGTGAGTAAATTCGGTTCAACTGCAATACAATTTTTAAAATCTTCAAACGACATTGCTGGAAATCGAATATGCAAAATAACATCTCTCAAAATATTTCTTTTATTTTTTACGTCTAATTGATTGATGTTACAGTAATTATTTGCCCACTTAATGACACCATCAAATATATCTTTCTCAGTATAATCGTCGTCGATTAACTCAAACCTTACGATTTCTTCAAGTGTTTTTATGTTGATAGAAAAGATGCTATCATTGTTTAGTATAGTCTTAAGGTTGTATGCAGTAAATATTTTTGCAAAATTGGATAACAATTTGTAGTTTTCATTTACACAAGCTTCGAACAGATTCAAGTAAATACGAGCTTTATTATTTATGGTTATATAATCTATAACTATATTTTCCAATTTATAAATTTGGTATTTGTTAGCTAATTTCAACAAAGCAATACAATTATCTTCATTAACATCGCACAAATCACAATAAATAAACTTTAAAAATTCATGGAAGCCATTATATTTCACATTGCAAATTTTAATAAATTTTGATTCACCAAAAGTTCCAGTAAACTGTTGCCTAAACACATAGCTTCGTTTTGCCAATTCAAATCCATGTGCAAATATTATTTTGTTTTCCACCTCAAACTGAATATCAGACATAAATTTATTATTAAATAGTTTTTGAGTAATTTCATTCATTGTTAAACTGTTATCGTCAAAAATATCCATTTTGTATGTGCTACTTTTTTTCGTATGTAGGATTAATTAATTACTCAATAATTTTGAGTTGGCGAAAAATTCAATTGAAAGTATTTGCGATATTTTGTGTACTGCAAGTTAATTTTAAACTATTGTATTGTATTTTATTTTTTATCTAATCAACCAGAATGAAATTTAAATAAATACATACACAGAGCTATACGTACAATCGAGTATCAAAGATAACCAATATAATCATTTTCATAAAGATAGCCGTATTTTATTTGCCAAAACACTAACAATTTCATGTATCGAAATCCAAACCTGACAAAATAGTTGGTTTTGAAAAGTCAGAATTGTATTTTAGTTCGGGTACTCAACACGTAATTCGCTATCCATCATTTTTGAAGTGAAAACTTCTTTTGGCGCACCACACACAGATTTTTCCGTAGGTAGTAAGTAAGGCTGATCCGTCACGCTCTGAGGTTATAGATTCGAAATAATAATAAATAATAATCTATCTATCATTTCTTAACGTTTCAAATTGCGTTGCGGATATCGTGCTTGAGTGATGTGCTGTAGGTAGTGAGTTCAATTTGAATTCTTGGTGTGGTACATATTTTTTTATTGTTTTTTTTTTAATTTTTATTAAATACCATTAAAATTATTTTTTTTATTTATGAATTCATAAAAATAATAAAAATTTCTTTATACGAATTTTAAAAAATTGATCTATAACACAGTTTTCAAAGTTATATCGCTACTGTCTTTTGCAATTTGCATTCGAGTCATCATGCTAAATAAATATTGAATATATATTAAATTGAAAGTATGTCTGTTTGTCCTTTATGCATTAATACATTAATCATCATGAAAATTTGGGAAGTTGTTGTGTACAGGAATACCTCGCATAGTACGGTTAATCGGTTCCACCATTTAGCCGTACTATTTGAAACCGGACTAATCGAGGAACTAACTACATACAAAAAACGATAATTTGTTCCATACAATTTGTTTTTTCCTGTTTTTCAATAAAGAAAACGAGAGTAATATATTCAAATGTACATATATTTATTAAAAATAACTAAACAAACAAAAACAAGTTAATTTAAAATGGTTAAAACAACTAGATAAACAAAATTCACACAATTCATTTTAAATTCTAATGTTTTAATTAATTTTTTTTGCCAAAAAATTGCAATAACGATGTCTGGATCATTTTTGGTGGTTTCTCCTCAACAATTCTTCGTAGCAATGAATTGTATTGTTTATTGTTCTCTCTCTCTCTCTCTGGCGTTTACATCCCATGGAGGGATTTTGACGTCCGTGCAATCAGCTTCCAATCACCTCGTTCCATGACCAGTTGACCCCGTTTTCGACATCCTATATCAGAAACTGACCCTTCGATTACTATTCTACAGTTTGATCCCGATGTTGTGAGTTTCCACAGAGAAACAAGTTGGTCTGGGATACCATAGGTTTTCGCGGATGATGCTATCATATGCTTGCTTGAAATCAACGTAGAACTGGTAAATGCTGATATTGCACTCCCAACATTTTTCCAGAATCATTCTTAATGTAAAACATTGATCTGTGGTTGAGCGGTTGGGACGAAAACCACACTGATAGTAACCGATGACAGATTCGGCGAACGGGATGAGTCCAGCAAGTACGACATTAGCTAGTATTTTGTATGCAGTGTTAAACAATACGATGCCACGATAATTCGCACACTTTACACGGTCACCTTTCTTATGTCGCGGAACAATGAGAGCTGTTTTCCATTCAGCAGGTAGTTATTCTTGGTCCCATATTGCAAAAATCAGATCGTATATACGTGAGACCAGAGCTGATCCTCCATTTTTCAAAAGTTCTACGGGAATCCCATCGAAACCTGGGGATTACTCCACTTTTAAGTTTTTTAATGGCAGCTTCCACTTCTTCTATTGCTGGGTTAGGGACAAAAATCTCCTCAGTTGATTGAGCAATTGCTCGAAAAGGATGAACTTCATTCGTTGTATTCAGTAGGTCTTGAAAGTGGGATCGCCACACTGCCAGCACATCACGTTCACTTGTTCATCAAGCTCGTTATTTTCATTTTTGATGGCTGTAGAACTTGGATGGAAATCTTTTGTCAGATTCCGTGCGTTAGCAAAGCACTCTTTTGCAATTTCCGCTGGCCGCATGTTGGTTGATGTTTTCGATGCAGCTCTTCATGTGTTCGCGTTTCTTTTTTCGTAAAAGTTTTGCTGAGGCTTTCCTGGCGCATAGATAATCAGTTTCTGAGCTTCGGGTGTTCCTTCTTAACTATTTTTCTCGCAGTTTTTGTTTAGGTTCAACGGATTGGCGGCACTCGTCCTCAAACCATTCGTTGTGTGATTTCGGTGGTCGTTTTCCGATTGTAGTTTGTGTTGCGGCTATAATCGTTGATTGAAGCGTTTGCCATTCTTCTTGTATGTTTAATGGCATCTCAGAAGAGATGTCATGCTCTTCTATGCTATGTGTTATTATTTCCTGATATCTATTCAGCGTTTCCGAATGTTTAAATGCTTCGACATTCCAGCGCACGTTCGTTTTTGCTTGTCTGTTAAATGTAGATGATAATTTGCACTTGTACTTAGAGATGACAAGCATATAACCGATGTCCATATCAGCACCTCTGTATGATCGAACGTCAGTTATACTTGTAGAGTGTCTCTTAGAGATCATGACGTGATCGATTTGATTTTCCGTTCTTCCATCAAATGATTTCCAGGTTGCTTTGTGAATTCTCTTGTGAGGGAAGAAAGTGCTGGAAATTACTAGATCATACATCATATATGCCAGCTCGGCTGCGTGAAAACCGTTATTGTTGCTGGCATGATGCAAGCTGTTAGGGCCAATATGTGTTTTAAGTTCTACAATCCTAGCAATTTGAGCATTAAAGTCACCTACCACGATTTTTATATCGTGCCGCGGGATGTTATTGATGACTTCTTCGAGTTCTAGGAAGAACAGGTCTTTAATATCATCTGCTTTATCTTCAGTAGGTGCATGAACATTGACAATCGTTACATTAAATTTTTGGGTGCGGATTCTCAGTGTGCATAACCGCATATTAATTGGGCAGAAGTCGATAACATGCTGATTCACGCGATGGTGTATAAGAAAGCCAACTCCAAATTCTCATCCGTTTTGATGACCGCAATAATAAAGAGTGTACCCTTTCGCTGTTTCAAGGATTCCACTGCCTGGCCATCTTAGTTCTTGTAATGCCACTGGATGTGTAGCTCTCGACTTGTTGAGTGAGTTTTAGGAGATCTCCTGGTCTTCTAAGGCTTAGCACGTTCCAGGTTCCCATTTTTAAATCGTAGTCCGGGTACACTTTCCGAGGTCGTTCTAATAATGAATCCGAGATATTCCAAGGCCTGTGTACAGAATTCATGACAATAGTTTTTATACGGAAATGGGGTGATAGCCCTTCGCCCAACCCAAATTTTCGTGAATGGGTTCGTTCTGCATCTTAAGGTCACCAGAAACAACCTTTTTACACGTTTATATAGCGAGCCGCTTGATCCAAGACAGACGCCCGCTAAAAGCCGCCCCTAACATGGAGAACAGACGCTTTCTACACATTTATATAGCGAGCCGCTCAAACCAAGACAGACGCCTGCTCCAAGCCGCCCCTAGCATGGAGAACAGACGCTTGAGTTGCATTGGTTTTATGGCGCTAATGACTCTCAACTACACCAACCTACTTCTGTTAGGGTTACGCTGGTAGCACGGCGTGGATCAACTTCCATAATATAACCTGAAACTTTTTCGACCATTCCAATAATTTTTGAAAGCTGTTCAGCCGTTAAATCTCTGCAGACATTTCAGCACAGTCATCGTTGTCTGAGTTTAGCTTATAAAAATAATTTTATATATGTATTATGTATGTACATATTATTTTTTTTAAGAATAATTTTTCCCTACAATTTTTTTCCTTTTCATTTATGTTTTTTTTTCAAAATTTCAAAACCGTACTATAGTGAAACCGGACTAATCGAAGCCGTACTATGCGAGGTATTACTGTACATGTTTCTAAAATTAAGTGAAGACTTGTAACTTGATACATGATAAAATCGATTATATCGATTTAAAGCTCACAATTACGAGACGGAAATCGCATAAATTCTATACAGAGAAGCAGAGCTTATGTATGATTAAACATGGATGGCAATCATGATAAATAAAATAATTAAAAATGGTAGCACTTAGCCGATAGTGATTTGCAAACGGCAACAGTGCGCATTAATACAAATGAATTTGCTTAGCTTTCCTCAGAAAGATTTGTAAAATTTAAACTTGTTGATCTATGGGTGTGACAACCACGCGTACTTTAGTCCCTGCTATTGGCATATGAGTGCTTTTTTGACAATTATTTGGTTTACATTGTGAGGGTGAGGTTAGTGTGTGTGTGGGTTCTGACTTGTTTCTCATTTATTCTACTAATACGATCCAAATACTAATAATTCGATATCAATTGATTGCGATTGCCAATGAAGTTTTCACTTCTGCTGTGCGGTCTTAAGCACACTCTCTGTTTTTTTATTTCTAAAAGTTGTCATAATTTCAAAATTTTGAAGTTTTGACAATTTGACTTTAGTATTTATTAATAAAAATGTATTGCCCGGTTGCTTGAACTTTTAATTCTCCGATAACTTTTTAAATTCTCCATTTAACTAGTTTTGCGTATTATGATCGCGATTGGACCTTTAAATAAGGCTTTTAAATTCCATTAAGTTTTCTTATCTTGTTATTTAGTTAAATGTTTGTTTGTTTTTGTCAAAAAAACGGCGTGAAAAAGGTTTGAGAGATATTTCTTGTTGACGATTTAGCTAAGTCTCATTTAGTAAATGTTCAAGCAACCGAGCAAGTATAATAAGTATAAGTATAAGTAATGTAAGTATATTAACACGCAGAACTATCAAATTATAAGAATAATAAAAAATTGAATAAATAAGTTTGCTGATTTTTATATTTTTTATTTACTTCCTGAACAAGTACTACCAACCTCCAGAAAACACTTGATATCCAAATGGAATTCTATGGTTCATTTTACTTGAAAATTGTGTATTGACAGTTCAATGCGAATTACGATTGGGCAAATAAAATACTACTATTGTCATTTTTGAGAAAGTTTATTTTAGTGGTTTCTTTTTATTTCTTGCTGAGAAATATTTTTTGTCCCATTGTCGTGTGTTTATTTATTAATAAAATGGAAGGGCTAAAACATGAGGTGCCGAGGCACCAAAACTTCATAGCGTTTTCGATTCTACAGAAAAGTGATTTTCATTTTTCGAGAATCGAACAGAAAAAATGTAACCTGAAAAAAAACGTTTTCTGTTCTCGATTTGGAACAACCGATCATCACAGCTAATATTTAGCATAACTCGTCTTATATCAAAACGTTTTTTTGTTTGTTTATTTTCCTATCTTTTTCTCAGAGAGAATCAGTTATGTCTTCCGAAAGACGTGCGTAAATTTTTCATTTGATTCAAAATTGTACAATTATTGTGAGTTTTTTTTAAATCTAAAAGAAAAAGACCCTACCACAAAGAAATAATAGTTTCTCCCTCCCTGCGACTTTATAAAATGAAATGAACAAAAATGGCGTTTTGGATTTTATTATAGCTAAACATATAATTTTGGATATTTTATAAATGAAAAATTAATTTGTCCGTATTGATAAAAGTATGACAGCAAGTTTTCATAATACAATTTGAAAATATTTACATGACTTAAAAATTTGTTCGTGTCGTTGGAAAAAATTTCTTGTCCATTATAAAATATTTGACTTAAATAATTACTGGAAATAACACAATAAATTTAAATTACTCTCGTAATTATTTGCATTCATTTTATCAAAATTAAATTAGTAGAACTATCAAAAAAACTTTTAATATGTTTTAGCATTGTACATGTAGAATTGTTTTTAATTTAATAAAAAAGTTTGTGATAGTAATTAAAAACAAATCGATTTTTTTGCAGGCAATTATTTGTAATTATTTGACAGGATGATTGACGGAATGGTTGATGGAATGATTGATGGAATGGTTGATGCAATGATTGACTGAAATATTGGTGATTGATTGAATGATTGACGGGATAATTGACGGAATGTTTGATGGAATGATTAATGGAATGATTGATGGAATAATTGATGGAATGATTGATAGAATAGTTGAAGGAATGATTGATCAATCATTCCGACAATCATTCCTTCAATCATTCCATCAATCATTTCGTCAATCATTCCGTCAATCATTCCGTCAAACATTTTCTTCATTCCATCAATAATTCCGTCAATCATTCCGTCAATCATTCCATCAATCATTCAGTCAATCATTCCATCAATCATTCCATCAATCATTCCATTCATCATTCCGTCAATCATTCCGCCAATCATTCCATCAATCATTGCATCAATCATTCCGTCAATCATTCCGCCAATCATTCCGTCAATCATTCCATCAATCTTTGGATCAATCATTTTGTCAATCATTCTATCAATCATTGCATCAATTATTTCATTAATCATTTCATTAATCATTTCATCAATCATTCCATCAATCATTCATCAATCATGCCATCAATCATTTCATCAATCATGCTGTAAATCATTCCGTCAATCATTCCATCAATCGTTCCGTTAATCATTCCATCAATCATGCCATCAATCATTTCGTCAATCATTCCGTCAATCATTCCATCAATTAATCCATCATTCATTCCGTCGATCATGCCCGTCATTGATTGACGGCACGATTGATAGAATGGTTGATGGAATGATTGACGGAATGGTTGATGGAATGATTGATGGAATGTTTGATGGAGTGATGAAAAGAGTAAAGAGCTAAAGAGCTGTTAAAGAGTTGTTTTTTTTAATTAGCTGGAGCAAAACTATAATGGTTTTGCCAATAATCCAGCCAATGGTACATTCCTCAATCATATGACGCACTGGTTTCCTCAAAAATTAAAGCCCACATCATCATCATCAAGAAACACTCCAAAACTAAGACTAAAAGCGCTGACGTTGACTGAATAGAGTTCATACGCCAGTGATAGTGATATACTGTATCACCTTGGCTAGTGATATCTCACTGCTATTGACAGTGGTACGTGACCGAGTATTATCAAACGTTAGCTTGTCTCATTAATTTACCATTAAACAACAATAAAGTATAACAAAATAAACATCGACTATTTTGTCAGCTTATCGAGAGTGTCGTAAATGAGAAGTAACCATGATAGTTATTAAATAATATTGTTTTAATATAAGATCATAATTTAGTTTGTTGCTAAAACACTATATGTATTTAAGTTTTCTCATTGTTCAAGTTCATAAGCATATTAAGTATGCCCTTTATTTCTGAAATTGAGAAATTGACTCCGATTCATTTAATTATAAAGCTCAATTGATAATAAAAACATAGTTTTGTTCGTCGTTCTCTCTCTCTCTCTCTCTCTCTCTCTCTCTCTCTCTCTCTCTCTCTCTCTCTCTCTCTCTCTCTCTCTCTCTCTCTCTCTCTCTCTCTCTCTCTCTCTCTCTCTCTCTCTCTCTCTCTCTCTCTCTCTCTCTCTCTCTCTCTCTTTTTCTTTCTTTCTTTCTCTCTCACCCTCTGCCTCCCTCTCTATCTGTCTCTCTGGATGCGTTAGGTCAGCTGTGCAATCAGCTTATTTTTGTCTCTTTCTAATATAATGCTGATTGCTGACCGTAACCATGTTGTTAGGACACTTTAATATTCATACTTTGTGATGTTGACCTTTCCAATTGACCAAACCATAACTTTCTAATTGACCAAACCTTACCCGGCTGTTATTTAATGAGTTCGTTTGCATGCTTTCCCTAAAAAATTGTCTAATTTCATGAATCATTTGACTCCTGAACTGATTTTGGGCAACTTTATATGGACAATTAATTTGCTCGCATGACCTTTCAAAAAATGTTTATAGCATTCTACAATCGGCGTGTTTGTTACAAACGCAAATTAATATATGGGCACATCACCTTATCGAAAACCAAGCATTATTTTAGCAAAACCAGAGACTGACTCTTTAAGTACTGTCCAATATTTTCTTCAGTTTTCTTCAAATTCTGGAATGCATTTTTTTAAATTCAACTATACGCATGTTGGGAATTGGGAGAGGCAATGCAAAATATGATAGCAGTATTTAACTATTATGTTGCGAAATGCGATCGGCTTCATAATAGAACCACATGTGTTTTGTCATTCTTAATCTTGTTGAGTGTAACGTGGGGTCCCAATTCTTAAACAGTGTGGACAACTGCAAATGTCGCCTCACCTGATGGAGAAATTTTCCAAATAAGGTGGTCTTCATTTGTGCTATTTTGTAGGTTTTAGAAGGGAGAGATGAAACAAATGAAGGTAATATTTAAGGCATCTTTGTTTTTATTAGTAAAAACAGGACTTCTTTTATACTTTTGATGCCATTTAAGTTTTATTTAAATGCCAATTTTTTTTTTTGTGGCGTTCATGCTCCATTTAGGAGCGTTGCCAAGCTAACCAGCTTCGAATATTCACCACGGTCATTCGCAACAGCGACATTTTTTTGTCCAGTTCTGTTATTATTTTCTGATTCCCAAATTTAACAAATAATTTTTTTTCCGGGGTTCGGGTGTTAACCTTAGACCCAACCCAAATTGTCGTGAATGGGACTGTTTTGCAGCTTAAGGTTACCAGAAACAACCTTTTTACATGTTTATATAGCGAGCCGCTTGATCCAAGACAGACGCCCGCTCCAAGCCGCCACTAAAATGAAAAACAGACACTTGGGTCGCATTGTCGCCGTGATGTAGCATCATTGGCTAAGCATTTAAATGCCAATAGATGCCGAGGATAAAAAAGTAAATTTTCCTTAAACAGTTGATTGTTACTTTTCATATGTAGAACATCATCTATAGTTAAGTTTAAATTTGTCAAAAGTTAAGGATCTGCAGTAAGTTCTGAGTCAGAGAAGACTTCATAGAAATCTGCACGTTTTTAAATTATAATTTAATAACATTTTAAATTTTGCTATTACACGAATACAGGAAAAAAACAATTAGTCCACTCTTTAGCTAATACCTACCGCCCTGAACTTTTGATAAAGAGACATAATTATCCCTCTAATAAATCATTGTTCCATGTAGTATATATTTTTCTCATGATGTCGTGTCTGCATGAATATATTGTTATGTTTGTATTTCTTATTTTTTGCCATATTTCGATTTCCATTTTCTTAATTTTCTTTTTATGAGCGTATAAAAAACTAAACAAAATATAAAGAAAAATCGATTTTTGATTTTTTTTGTAAATGGTGTAAATAATATTGCAAAAGATAACACTTGTGTAATTTCCTTTTTCTAGATTTTACGGTAGTAATTATTATAAAAAATAATTTTAATTATTTAAGATTGTCTTAGAGAACCGTTTTTGGTGTAAAGATTCAGGATATGTACGGTGGGACAATCAAGTATTAGAACACTTCATTCAAGTTTTCGAAATATTTTTATGTTTTTGACCAAATTGGAAAATAAAATAAACTTTAGCTTATTTGTAATATTTATGAATTATTTTATGAATCGGATAAAGCGTTCAATTTTTTAAAACAGGAAATATTTACTCAATTTTTTTGATATTGACATTTTAATTAATTTTTGCTTATTATGTACTTTTTATTTACTCTCAAAAAATTTAACTACAAATTGTGGTTTTAAAACCAGATGGATTATTTTATATTCGTCACAGTATATTTTCCAGAGCAAATAATTTGTTATTTTCAAAATAAAAATATAAATTATGTGTACTTCCATAATCACATAAGATAAGATTATATAAGAATGTATAGCGCTCATACACCAGGGCAGTCTCGCCAATCCTACCTCCTTTAAACATTTCAAGATATGGAGAGGGTTCAATTAATGCAGATCATTGCCGCCAAAATGTCCACAGATATATTTAAACAGACAAGCGGACACCTCTTCTGCCAATTGACAGAATCTACATCCATCCGTTTTTCCCAACCTATTACCCTTGAGGTATTATCTCAAACTGCATCATACCTCTCAGTCGTCTTAAGTTGATCCTCCTCAATCTTGAACACATTTTTGATCGTTTTTGGTTTCTACGAAATCTACTTAATTCTTTGAACTATTTTAGTCTCGTTACAATGTTCTAGGTCTCAAACTATTCCTGATTACTCTCATCCCTTATCCTATCTTGAATGGATTCTTTGCTTAGTTAACAAAAAGCTCCCATCCCAAGGCGCTGTTATGCTCTTCCTTGCTAGTCTACATTACCTCCATTACCAGTATGACCAGATACCTTATACCTTGCCACTATATTACCATTACAAAACGTTTAAAGCAACTTTCATACACAGTCTCTACTTACTTTGAATGTAATCGTATATGCGCTTACTTCTTTGAGGATGCTTGCTGTTCGACAACATGGCAATCCTCTTTTCTGATATTTTATCCGCAGGCTGAATTCTACACAACTTTTAAATGGGTGAATTTTAATTTGAAGCACACTTGGCGCACCCATTGGTTCTTGGTTCAAATACTTCAGCTCCGATATTACTTCAATTTTTAAACTCTCTGCGTATAATTTGATTACATCATTACTCAAATGATTTGTAGTGAATTTACTGCTCCATTCTGTTTTATTGCTCAACATAAGGGCGTAGTTTCTACCGAATCTGATCTGCTAAGGCATTTCGTCTTTTAATAACTAAACCAGGAATTTTCACTGGGAAGTTGCTTTCATTAATCCTACTACACTTTCAGGGCAAGATCATAGCTAGAGAAACGAAACACTCAATATGTATTTTCTGTCACCTAGATAATCAAATGGCGAGCAGACAATCTGAAGCCAAGTAATTTAAGATACATTTCAAATAAAATCTAATTTATTATGACCGATATAATATATGTGTATGTATATTAAGGTGGAACTTAAAACACGATTATTTTTATTTTTTTACTTTACCCCCTAAATCTGTTCTAATGTTCCTAAAAATAAGTTGTGCAAAATTTGAGACCATTCCGTAAATGTAAACCCGTTATTTTTCGTGAATGTAAATGGTAACCCGCTCATTTTTTAGAGGGCGCTGAAACTTAAAACCACCCCCAAACTTTCAGCGCTCTCTAGCGCTCACATCGATACAACTTCCATCACGCGATAAAAATTATTTGAAAGTGCATATTTTAAACTAAATTAAAAAAAAATAAAAAAAACGTGTCGTACATTCCGAAAAAATGATTTTAAACTTTAAAACCTCAAAATAAGGGAGAAAACTACCCTCAAATTTTTTTTTAATATTTTTATCGTATTCTGCGGAAAAAATTCTAACGAACTAATATTTTTTTTTAAAATTTTATACGCATTAAACTGCCTACAAAATGGAGACGTTTGTCGTTCAAGAAAAAATTTCAAATTCGTGACCGTCACAAAAGATCAAAAAATCTAAAAAAACTACGAAATCATTTTCTAATGGAGTACTATCAGTCCCCAACACTTCCACAGTTGTGGATACACCAACAGAAAAGTTGTAGTGGGACTTTTCGCTTTTTTCTCAACTTTAGAGGCCCGGAGGCTCGGGTTAACATTTACGGAATGGTCTCAAATTTCGCACAACTTATTTTTAGGAACATTAGAAGCGATTTAGGGGGTACCGTAAAAAAATAAAAATAATCGTGTTTTATGGGCCACCCTAATGTATATACATATATGAGACTGTTCGTTAAAATTGAATTTTCTCAGGGCTCCCTAAAAAAATTCTTTTTGGTAAAAAAAACCAGAGAATTGTTTTTGTTTTAAATAAAAAGAACACGTGCCGCAAAATTATGGAAGTTGATTTTTTTGAAAAAATTGCAGATTTTTTTAAATTTTTTATGAAATATGCAGATTTTATAACATTTTTAAAAAAGATTTAATTCTTTACAAAAATGTGTTGTTCATTTTTTTTTTTAAATGTATATTTTTGATGATATTTTGAAAAAAACTTGCAAATCTTCGTCAAATCTACACTCATAAAACACATAAATCATAAGAATGACGGATAAGTACTATAAATTTTTTTCTTCTGCTATGGAATAAAAATGTAATCGTGAAAAAAAACTAAATTAGTACTTTTTCGTCAAAATTTTCTTCATTTGTTTTTACGAGTTACGAAGAATTTGGAGTTTTTTTCAAAATATCATCAGAAATATATGTTTTAGGCAAAAACTGACCGCAACCTTTTTTGTAAAAAATTAAATTTCCTTCACAAATGTTAATATGATTTTTTTAAATTTGCATAATTCATTCGACATTTACGATATCATCAAAAAATCAACTTAGATAATTTTTCGGCACGTGTTCTTTTTATTTTAAAAAAAATGCCCTTGTGTTTTTTTTTCACCAAAAAGAATTGTTTTTGGGAGCGTCTGAGAAAATTTAATTTTTAACTGCCAGTCTAATATATATATACATACATACACATATATTATTTCTGTTGTCGTTTTCATACTGTATAGTGTATATTTATGTTGTTTATATTGATTTTAGCGAAGATATATTTTCTTCAAAGAAAAAATTTGGATTTCAAACGAAAATTGGGATTTTTGGATTTCAAACAAAACATTTTGATTTAAAATTTGGATTTCAACCAAAAAGGAGTTTTTGGACCGAAAAAGGAGTTTGGGCTTTATACGCATTAAACTGCGCATTATACGCATGGAGGGATCAGTTTTTATTGTTTTGAAAATTTTTTTATTTTTGATCTACGGGTATGACAACGCCGCGTACTCCAGTCCCTGCTATTGGCATACGAGTTAACGTGAGATATCACATACCACTGGCAATAGCAGTGAGATAACACTAGCCAAGGTAACATCTTAGGGGTGGTGGCGGATGAACTGTATTCAGTCAACGGTAGCACCCTCAATCTTAGCTGTGAAATAATCCTTGATGATGAGACGCTATTGCTTCCTTGAGGAAACTAGCCTTCATAGAACTATGTGTGGGCTTTAATCTTCAAGAAAGACGGTGCGTCACAGGATCAAGGAATATGCAACCGGCTGGATTATTGGCAACTACATTTTTGTTTTGTTTCAGCAAATTTTTGTAAAAATTTGCTATTTACTTTTTAATTTACTTTTATTTTCTCTATTCTATCATAAAATATTGGCCTATTTCATATTTTGTCAGTGATGGGATTTTTTGTTTAGTTATCCATTCTTTAACAAAAAATATAAAAAAACAAAAAAAGAAAGATTTACGTCCATCAACACCTCTGAACGTATGTTGTTGTGGGACCTTGGTCTTAAAAGGTTTTTATGTGTTATTGTGACACATATTGTAATTCCTACTACACAGCACATTTTATTAAAAAAAAAATACTGCAATAGGATAGATTTTATTTGAAATGTATTTCAAATCACTTGGCTTCAAATAACAACTGAAAATAGTATTCGATTCAAATAGAAATTCAAGAAACAGAAATTCGATTCAAATCTTTCGTCGTCCTTTATAAGCAAAATAGATATCATAACTTCTTCTTCTCGATGTTCATGCTCCATGTATAGGAGCGCTGCCAGGATAATCGTTTATTACGTCCGTCTCCCATTGAAGTCGGTCTACCTCGCGGTCGCCCACTTCCTGGGTACTAACGTACATTTTTTTAATCATTCCAGACTGTGAATTACCTCGTAGAACATGCCCAAACCAAGCAATCCTATTAAAACGGATACAACCAAATATCAGGACCCTCAAGAAGGTCTCTGATCTCAAAGTTATATCGGGTTCTGTACTCTCCATCGTCTGTCATAAATGTACAAAAAATGTAGCGTAGGATCTTACGCTCAAATACAGATAAATGAGGTTCGTCATTTTGTGTAAGGGTTCAAGTTTGTAACCCATACATCACAACCGGTCTAATCAATGTCTTGTATAACTTGAGCTTGGTGTTAGTTTATACATACGGTGATCCAAGGAGAGGTTTAATTAAGTAGAAAGTTCGATGACCTGCATCGATTTGAGCTTTTATATCTGTAAGTATGCTGTTATTTGAGTCAAGCGTTGACCCCAAATATTTAAAAGATTTAATTCCCTCAATTCGTTCATCGCCACACATCAAATCTTTCTTCTCAGACTCTCTTGAAACATTCATATGTTTGGTTTTATCGTAGTTAATTTGCAGACCAATTTTTCTAGCACCACTCTCAAGCGACTTGAAAGTCTCACTTATAACAGCCTCACTTCGGCCGAGGATGACAACATCATCAGCGTACGCGACCACCTGTACTGAGTTTATTGACAAGATTTTGTTGTTAGTCGGTAGTTTATTTTGACGGCACACATATTGGCTAAGTTAAAAAGTATAGGAGAGATAGCATCACCTTGTCTTAAACCGGAGTCGACTTTAAAAACTTTGATATTTCGTTCTCTACTCGTACACACGTATACACGATTTGTACTGTCATTTTGCATAGTGCGACCAGTTTACCAGGGATTCCCATTGACACTAGAGCCGACCATAGAGTCCTTGTTCGAGAGAGTCGTACATCTGCCTGACATCAATATCAATGAAGAGTTGGTGCACAGGTATGTTGAGCTCTCGGCACTTTTCCGAAATCATCCTTATCGAGAAAAGTGCATCGGTGGTACCTCGGCCCTGCCGGAAGCCACACTGATATTCTCCAAACAGTTGTTCAGCAAAAGGCAGCATTGATCTTGGCTAGCAAAATGTAGGAAAAGATCTTTTATGCTGTGCAGAGGAAAGCGACTCTTCTGTAGTTTGCACATTGAAGGCGATTACCATTTTTATGGATTGGTATCAGCATTGCTGAGTTCCAGTCCTGTGGCATGGTTTCAGTCCTACAGATCATTTGAACAAGTTCAAATAATCTTAAGGATAGAGTTTCACCACCATGTACAATCATTTCGGATGTTATATCATCGATACCAGGTGCTTTATTGCTATAGATATCATAACATATACATATAATTTTTCATTAATAAACATAACTGGCATCTATTTGCTATCAAAAACGATAATCTAAAATCGTTTACGACGGTAAAAACATTTAAGAGTTATATGTCTTATAGGTTATATAACAATCTCATAGAACCAACTGAAGTTATAGCGGATAACAATCTTATTGATTGATTTTCACACAAAGTTTTATAGTCATACATGTTATGTTGGAATACTGTAAAATCAATTAGAAATTTAACACTTACATGCTATGAACATATTATTTTTTATAAGAATGTAATAAAGATTTTGAATCTACCGTAAGAAAACATTATATAAGTTACACAACACATCACGAATATAAAAGTGTTTTGTTTATACTTACAAAATGTATATTTTACCTTTTGGGTAATAAAACGCGAGAAATTGCTTTCAATACTTCATAAGTCTATTTACGATAGGATAACATATTTATGGAAAATTGTATTAAATTTAAGTGAACGACTAAACTCAATACACTGTATGCGATAACATCACAACTATGATAGAATAATGTGATATTAAACATTTACTCAAAAAATTTATTTCATAAAATTATGTATGAGCATGCATTTTATATTATTAACCCTATAACTTTTCTTAATACTATCCAACAACAGTGTCTTCTTCATTCCTTAAGAAATAAAAATATTCTAAATTTGCATATTTTGATGAAGATATTTATCTTCAAGAAACTAAAATGTAGAAACTATGTCGTATGATAATGTAAATAATATTTCATTTTCATAATCAATTTTGTTATATTTTAAGTTTATTACCACAACGATAGTGTTGTGGATGAAAATAATTGGATATACAGTTACCATATTGGCGTTTTTTGTTTTGTTAATTTTTAAACTAGGGTAGATAAGACTCGAATATACATCTATAAACTGTTGAAAAATTTATTATTATAATTTGCATGATATATAATCAATATTATAAATTCAACCCTTATGTTTTTTCTTTATTAAAAACTAGCTTGCCGATACGAAAAAGGGGCATGGTCAGAATGTACAGCTGGACATATTTCACGAACAGATAAATTAAAATCAACAAGTGACGCATCATGTCAATCAACACGTGTTGTTACCAAAAATTGTAATCCAGGTAAACCAAAGGGTGAAAAAAGTACTAAAGAACAACGTCCAGGAAAAAATGGAAACAAAGATAAAGGTTTGAATAAAAATTATTTTGATGCATGACTAATTCATAAAATATGGCTTACAGTAGTTATTAGTGTTGCGTTTAAAATTTTTAAATTTTTCATGTTTCGAAGATGGGTTACACAACTTTTATTCTCAAATTTATTTAAAATATATTCATAAATTTTAATATATGGGTAGTTCTACACACAAAGGACGAAAATGGAGCTTATTACGGCACGACATGTTTTTTTGCGTATAACTTCTGGCAAGTAGTCTTAGTTAAAGTTAATGACGTTCTTTCAAATTTTCTGAATGTGGCCAGTCAAAAAAAAAATACAAGAGTCACAATAAAAAAAATCCTTCTTACTCCTAAATTAACTCAAAATTATCTCAATATTATCTCAAAGTACGAAATAAACATGTATTTAAGTCAAAATCCCAAATATTTAAGTCACTTTGAGACCAGGGGACTGAGAATTTATCAATTTAACAGTATTTCGCTTAAAAATGACAAAATTACGTCTAAAAAAAAAATAAACGGATTCTATACCAAGGCAATACATATTCACGTCGTATAGAACTACAAAATTACCTGTAATTAAAATATTTTATACGAAAATACTTGCCAGGGGACTGATAATTTGACTGGACAACACACGATCTTGCTAGTAATGATGACTGTTTTGATTGATAAAACCTCGGACTAAGTAAAACACTTGCAATATTATATTTATTGAGCTTGAAACTGATAGAAATATGAATTTCCAATATTTTCAATGTGTTTTGATTGGGCAGGAGAATAATAACAAATTCGTGGGACAAACTTTAATAGAATATATCTTATATGAAATATAGAGTAATGTTATGATTTTTTTCGCATCATTAAAGCATCATTATTCGAAATTATTACTACAGTGTAAATTTGTCTCTACACAGTTAGAATCATTGATTATTTAGTTTACCAGCTTTGACTTTCAAGGTGGGACACGCCAGAAGACAGAGAATTTGACGTTTTGAATAATTTTTTTTGTAAGAAATATATTTCGAAACGGGTTTATTTTGGGTGAACAGCTAGACATAGTTAAGGTTTACAAATTTCATTTGAAAAATTTTTTTTTTTTTCATATTAATATACGAAATGAGCAGAGCCGTCCAAAATTCCTATGTTGGTAGAACTACCCATATATTTATTACCATAGAACGTATGTGATTTTTAAAATATTAACTAGTTGAAGCCCAAAATTTGCAAAATCGTATTTGATTAGCAATTTTTTTCGTATGCCTTTAAAGGTATGCTATGCCTATGATGATATCTACGTTTTTTTTAAATTTAAGTAATAAAAACTTTATTTATATTAATAAAATATTTTGAAACCAACTTATTATTCAACTTGGCTTTGTGTTAATAAATTTAAATTAATCGATCTATTGCATGAACACTTGGCATTACAAATTATGTAAATATGTATAGAACTCTAAAAATAAAATATTAACATATATAAAAATAATCAATTTTTTTCTATCATTTTAGGCAACCGAAAAAGCCGCGCATAAATAATTGCAAAAACTCATCTATAATTTTGCAATATTTTCCAACACAACTATTAATTTTTCCTTAATATTTTATTTAATTATTCATAAAAAAACAACAAATTGCAAAGTCAAATTTTTTATCTTTTGTGTATATAACTCCTGAAGTATGTGCAGTTGAATAATTGTTGATTTGTGTTAAATTAAAACAAATAGCATTTGTCAATAAAACTAATTGAAAATAATTTTTTTTCAAAATAATGGATTAATTTTTTAAAATCGAAACTCGGTGAGTAAAGCAATAATTTAAACTAGTTGTTTATCCTTTGACGGAAATTGACTATTATTTTGATTAAATGTTTGTCGAAATGTAAAGATATTTAAATTCAAAATAAATTAACAACTTGATGTGGATTGTTGTACATATTTGTACAAACACAACACAAAACGAATTAATTAATTAATCAATACATTTTTTATGGTTTTGGATGTTTGTTCAACTGTGTCTAATTGTTTATAGTTCTAAATTTTAAATTAATTTCTTTGAAATATTTTTGCAGATAAGTACAATCGTATTAAACATATATTAATAAGCAATATGCCAGGTACACATATTCCAGGAGATAAGTTACTAAAGTTCTTAAAAATACAAAAATTTAAATTTTTTTTCAATCGATTAATAGAAACAAATACAATAATTGTAGCTAGCTGAAAAGTGCATCCACAAGAATGGTGTACACAAGAAAATCACCAAATTTTCTTATCATTATTTGTATTCTCAGAATTAGTATTTGTTTAAATAAATCTATAAAAAGTCAAAAATTAAAATATAAACAAAAATAATTAATTAATCGTTTAACTATAAGAAATATATTATATGACATGTATACCATGCCAGATTATCGTTGATCCACTTTAAGTTTGTCTAGTAACACAATATGTACTTTGGGCAAAATTTAATTATAAACATAATTATAATAAAAATCAATATTTTGATTAATAATTAATATTTAAAAAATATCTATTTGTAGGTTATATATAACATTAATTAAATTTAAAAATTAATATAATATTAATAAAAAAATTTTAAAATTATTGGTGTTAGTTTTAATATCAAATTACTTTATAAAAAATATATTATTATTAAAAATGAAAGCAAGATATACTGATAACTTTAATTTACAGCATGTAAAATTATTTTAGTGTACATATATATATATATATATATATATATATATATATATATATATATATATATATATATATATATATATATATATATATATATATATATATATATATATATATATATATATATATATATATATATCTATATATATATATATATATATATATATATATATATATATATATATATATATATATATATATATATATATATATATATATATATATATATATATATATATATATATATATATATATATATATATATATTTATATTTATATATATATGTATATATATATATATATATATATATATATATATATATATATATATATATATATATATATATGTATATCCAAAAACTTTACTTAAATTCATTTAATTATTGTATGTGCAAATTCACAATTAAAAATATTGATATTTAAAAGTAAAATAAATTTGTAAAAATCAAAATCAATAATATTACAATAATAAATAATAAATTACAACACTCTAACCACCCGTTTTTGCAATATAATAACGAATATTAGTGATTTTGAACCTAAAAATTATTGCGATCAAATACAATAGGTAATTCCAAATAGGCAATTGGTTAGTTAATGTTTGTTATTTTAACAACCAAATCAGCTGCATGTTCTACAAAAAACAAGAAATGTTTTAAAATTGAATCTATTTTTTCTCTTAAGGGCCGACCGTATGCTGTTGAAAATAAATTATTTTCACTATACAAAGCTTATGTAAAAAAAACAAAATAAAAGATACCTGCATATAGATGTCGTTGGTTACACGTGGAAACTTTTTATTTTTAAATTACCAATACCATTGATTAAGTATTATAAGATAATATCACTATGAATTACAACAACAAAAATTGTTTGCCGTTGCTTCTAACATATTACAAAAAAAGAGTATCACTAGTTTAAAAAGTTATAGTTTAAACGGTATGGTGGACCAGGCTGGATAATTGTAAAACTATGATGCGAGAACGAAATAAAACATTTTACTTTTTATTGGCAGGACCCGACGTGCTTTGCTTAGGGATTGCAAATTTTAAGGAAAAAATAAATACCGGGATTTCGAGATTGATTAAACTAAAACCGAAATCCCGGTATTAATACCGGGATTTTAAAAAAACAAATCTCAATAAAATAATATTTTCTTTACTTTAATCTTACATTATGAAGCAAGGACGTAGAGCTAAAGACTTTGGAGCGACTCGATTTGCACCCACATTAAGTCCAAAATAGCTTACGTCAGTGCGTCATATACTATTTTTTTTCGCCGCTAGCAAAATATTTAAAAAAAAATTGTTTTTCGGTAAACGGCTGTAAAGTTTAACTTTACTGCCGCTAGGGAGTGAGTTAAAGTCTTACATTTTTACTTACAATCAAAGTGGCTGCAAAAGTAACGCCATTTTTATTTTATATTGTTATTTTCTTATTTTTTCAAACAAATTTTATAACTATGACAACAAAAAATAAGAAATTGATTCTGATTGGATTATGAAATTTTGAACTATTGTGTATAACTATGACAACAAAACATAACAAATAGTTTAATTGGATATGAAATTTTGAATTGGAGCTTACTTTGATAAAAAAATTTATTTATACAAATTTAAATGTTTTTTACTTTTTGGACGTAATTATGATGGTAATAAATCATATTTATAAATTTTTGTTTATTATAATTTCATATTTATAATAAATTTGAGCGTTTGCCGAAAAAATAGTGTATGTACCTACGGTCGGCCGTCAAACTATAGACTAAACACAAAAAGTAGCCTTTAGCTCCTAATTAAATAATGTACTATTTATTCTAAAGCACAGTAATAAATTTGAACAAAATTTGATATAAAAATATGATGAACAAGTAACATTTGACAAAATATTTGTTATTTTTTCAAAATAATTGTATAACTATGACAACAAATAATAACAATAATTTTAATTCGATTATGAAATTTTGAATTTAAAGGTTGCTTTGATTTCTATTTTGTATAGAATTTAAACAAGTACAAATGTTTTTTTTACTTTTTTGGACTTAAGTATGACAACAAAATACATGCTTAAACAGTGACACTTTACGGCATCAAATCACGGCACTTTACGGCATCAATCATCAATATGTAGGCGAATAAAAAATATATTTAAATAATAATATAACAAAATAAAATAATTCAGTCTTTGTAAATCAACAATGGAACATTTATAGCTAATAATTATATTGCAATTATATCAACATGCAAAATTTCAATAATAGTATATTATTCAATTAGGAGTTAAAGTTGTACTTTTTGTGTTGAGTTTCTAGTTTGGCGGCCGACCGTAGGGAGGCCGACAATTATAGACGAAACACAAAAAGTCACTTTAGCTTCGAATTCAGTACACTATTTTTTCGGCAAACGTTTAAATTTGCTTAAAAATATGAAATTAATGCATCAAATTTTTATAAATATGTTTTAGGTAATAAATTTTCTGAAATTAATTTTTATTGATTTTAATTCATTAAAATGAACTGAAATGCATTCTGTTTTGAACAAATTAATAATATCATGTTATTTTACTTTACTGCCGCCGTAAAAATATGAAAATTACTTTACATGCTGCCGTAAAAATATGAAAATTACTTTACAGCCGCCGTAAAAATATGCAAATTACTTTACAGCCGCTGGCAGATAAAATAATGGCGTTACCCTTGCCGGCTAAAAAGTAAGACTTTAGCTACTCCCCAGCGGCAGTAAATTTAAACTTTACAGCCGTTTGCCGAAATTATAATTTTGTCTATATTTTAAAATATATTTAAATAATAATAATAATTCAGTTTTGGAAATTGCAAATTCTAAATAATCAAAAAAGAACATTTAAATAATAAAATTGCAAATTGCAATCACAATTAACATTAAAAAATAGAAAATGATTTAAGACTTTGATCTTTATTGGTAGCTTTATTCCTTATGATAACAATTTTCACAAACCGAATCACCAATCAACATAAAAATATTCTGTGTGATATCCTGTATGAAATGATGTTTCACATTAAGGATTTTTTAATATGTATAGAAATAAATACAATCAAATGATATTTCGTTATAGGGATTTTTGAGTTTAGAAATAAAACCCTATGTTCCCTTTAATATTGAAATACCGATATTTTAAAATACTAATACCGTTTTTTTGGGTTGGAATCCCGGTATTCCGGTATTCGAAATCCGGTATTCCGGTATTCGAAATCCCGGAATTGCAATCCCTTGCTACGCTTATAAATAAAGTTTTTGCGCAGACATTTTGTTGACGTAGGAGCAATGATTTCAAAAAGTAGTAATGAAAAATGATAGCATATAGCTGATCAGTTCATAGCACTCTAGCTGATCAGTTCGGATATATGAAAAATTAGCGATCAAATAAGTTTTCAAGTAAGTGAATTAGTAGAGGTGCGTCATCACTCATCTCTATATAAAACATTATACACAACAAAAATTCACAAATGTTCACAGTGTATTGTATTTGTTCCCGACACGAAACACACAAAAACTGTTCTAAAGATGTTTTTCTGATCGAAAATGAAAAATGCTTTCAAATTGCAAAATTCAAGTGATTTACAATAATTACTTTGATCTTAATCACTCACAAAATCTCTCAAAATTTAATTTTTTACTACAAAAAATGTAAAAGTTTTGTTTATTTAACATTATGCCTGTCGCATATTGCCACTATCTCATAAGAAAAGGAATTCAGGAAAACTCGTTATGAAAATATTCAATTTACATTACGTCATTTTTAGTGCAACTTATTTATTTTAATATGGAAAAAAATTCAAAATGTCGTTTTAATTCTATTTATTTATTCAAATATTTGTGAGTACACTATATTTTTTGTTTTTCCGTCTTGAGCGTACACGAATAAATCAGAAGGTTTTCCTAACGCGTCAGCCACATACAGTTGCCCATGTGAGAAGCACGGATTCTCCAAATCATTAGTTACATACTTGCAGTAACTGTATTTGTGCATTGTTGATCGTCATTGCAAAAACGAGTTGACTGGAAACTAAACGTTTGAATTCAAATGCCCTATCTGTTGGGATCATTGGAATACGTGGCAAAACTACATCTTCCCTTTCGAATTTTCCATTTAAAACTGTAGCTTCAATGGCATTGTTCATCATCTTTTTCACCGAAAATTTCAAAAAATTTGTGCAATTTCAAAATATTTGACATATTTGGAATTACAATATGTGTCACAACAACACATAAAAACTTTTTCAGACCTAGGTTCCACAACATCATGCTTTTTAAGACGTTGATGGACGCAAATTTCTTTTTTTTTTGTTTTTTATATTCTTCTTAAAGAATGGAAAACTAAATAATAAATCCCTTCACATAATAATGTACGACATAGGGCAATATTTCATACTAGGATGGAGGAAACAAAAATAAAATACATTTTTTTTAAATTTGCAGGAACAAGGCTAAAATTGGGTTACTAATTATCCTAGTGCTAGAAGCATATACCAAGATCATGTAACGCATTATTTTCCTCAATTCAGCACATATAATAATTATATGGAAGCTCATTTCTTCAAGCAAGCACAAAAGATCATTCTTTAAAAATAATATAAAAAAATAAAAAAATTGCGTCCATCAACACCTTAGAAGCATGTCAAAGAATATTCCATAACTAAGACTAAGGGTTCTGTCGTGGATTGAAATCCGTCAGCACCCCTAAAATATCGCTTATTGCCTTATATCAGTGGCATCTTACTGCCATTGCCTGTGGTATACGATATCTCACGTTAGCTAATTTACCAATAGCAGGTACTAAAGTACACGGGGTTGTCACACCCATAGATCCAAAATTTTAAATTTTACGTATGTTCCCCAACATATATTAAATTCATTGGTATTAATGCATTGTTACCGTTTGTAAATCACTATTGCAAACGTGTTGCCGGGTAAGTGCCACCATTTTTAATTAATTTGTATGATTGCCATCCGGGTTTGACTAGACATTAGCTATGCTTCTTTGTATAGTATTTTGCGATTTCCGTTTCGTAACTTTGAGCTTTAAATCGATATAATCGATATCATCAACTATCTTTACTTAGTCTTAGAAACATGTATTACATACAATTGCAAACCAACAACATATTTGGTGTTTAAAAAAAAAAATATTAAGATCATGATGTGTTAAATTCCAATACATATAATTTTGATTTTTGATATATAAATGTAATTGTTTGTCAGATTATTCATTCATTTTTCAATTTCATAAAATTATGTTCAATGTAAAAAACATTGATCAAAGCAACCTAAGGGTATAAAACGATATTTAAAAAAAAATCTCAATTAAAATAATTACCAACATTTAGGCCAAACCCTTAAGATAATTATAAGACCCTGGGGTTCCGTTTTTTAAAAACGCTAGTTACCTATGCCGTATGCGCAAGTGTACACAACATCTTCCCAAAGTTTCATGATGATCGGAGGAATGGTGAATTAATGCATAAAGGACAAACACACATAATTTCAATTTTATATATATAGGTTATGCTCAAAATTTACCGTTACATAGATAAAATACCATATAACAAAAACTTCATCTGCAATATTTTCCCTTTTTTTCACAAGAAAATTAAGAACGCTATCTCTCTTACCCTAAGGAACAAATTTCAAAAAACAAAAACAAACGACTTTTAACCAAAATATTGAAAATGAATAATTTACGAAAATGAGATGAGGTAAATAAATATTGAGGACGTAATCTATAGGTTTGATATTTTGATATTTTAAAGCGATCAGTTTTGTGTTTTGTCTTAATAACGATTATTTGTTTGTTATTATTTGAACCATAATTGTGGAATATGTTACATAATTTTCTCTGTACAATTCGTAGGAAGCTTCCATTAATTATCTCGTTTCAACGCTATTTGACTTTACTTTTCCTGTAGTGTAGCATGAACGCCTTGAGTTCCGACGTCAGTTGCTCATGTTTTTCTCTCCACCGAACACCGGCTAGCTAATGGGTCACTTTTTGGTTGTTCTTTCTAATGTGGTTAAATTTATAACGCGATTTTAATTTAATGAATCTGATTACATCGCAGCCTCAAATGTTATGTGATTCATTTCACGTTTAATTCAGATTCTATACTGACATTTTGCAACTTTACATGGACCATAATGGCATGTGACATTCCTCTCGAATGTTGATAGGTTTGATAGGATTTGGTTGATAGGTAGAAAGCTCTGTTTGCGGTAGAGGCATGGGGTTTGCATGTCGTTTAACGTTATTATAAAAAATATAAAGTTTTTGCACTTGTTCTACTACGTTGTCGCTAGTATCTAGGTTCCGGAAGATATTTAGTTTTAACGCTTTGATGAATAAATCAAGTCGTTTAGATTTCTTAAAAGTGGTTTAAGGTTATTCTTAAGAATTTGACTAGATATGTTAAAGGTGACGTTTTGCGTCTCGATTTCACTTTACCTTATCGCAAACTTAAGCCTCAAATCAAAAAGCGCGGGCTATTATTGATGCTATATCAAAAGATCGGGCACTGATAATTTGATTGTTATTCTATAGTTGTTTATTGTATGTCTGGGTTCATTTGTGATAAGCTGTTTGTTTTTATCTCTGATGGCTGTGGATCTTTGATAGAAATCTTTTATCATATGTCGATCATTTGCAAAGCGTGTCTTAATCTTTTAATTAACCATATGTTGATTATTGTTTTCGACACACTTCTTCATATTTCGGATTATCTGTTTCATTCTTTTGGCTTCTCTAGAGCTTTGATACTCAGTTGTGAACCTTACGGATACTCCATTCCATTTCGGTGTGCATTCTAAGTGTACCTTTTTCACATATTAATTAGGCAAAAGTTGATGTTGTTCCACCCTACCATTTAAGTATAATAAACCTAACTCCAAACTCTAAGATATTATAAAGGCCTAATATTTCGAGTTTATGCTTATTTTAAATCCTAATACATATATGATAAAATATGACAAATGCGAATATTTCATGATGATATGGAGAAAATAAAATAAGAAATGAAAAAATGTGTAAAAACCAAAATTTTGAAAAAAAACTCAAACGGGGTTGCCATTATTTGACAACTCTGTGTAACAACTCTGTGTACTTCCTGCTTTTGAAATACAAGTTAATGTGAGATATCATATATCACTATTCACTTGACAAGGTCTGATGAGGCTTGAGCTATGCTGGCGAATGAAATCTATTATCAGTATTTTTTTAGCTAGATACAATCCAATTTAAGTTTTATTGCTGCAAATTTTTTCAAAAAATTTTCTGAAGCTTTATGTTTTTTATCATTAAATATTGGCCTATGTCATATTTTATATGTGATAGTATTTATTTTTAGTTATCCTATTCTTTAAAATCACCATTTGTAAGTGATATCTCAATTTCGGTCGTATGTCAATCGTTTGAACTGAAGTACGAAGGGTGGAGTGGTCACACCCCCCAGATAAAAAATTAGCAAACATTTACAAATAAACAAACACTGATCTCCTTATTTGTACACTTTTGATTGGTTTTTTGGTTTTTGAAGATCATTTCATTATTTTCTTAATAAAAATTTTATTCGTTTAATTTTAATTGGTTTAATTGTTTAATTTGGCGATAAAACTCAAACTTCCAGTTTGTTCAGGCTTGTTTACATAATTTCAGTCATGACATTTCAAGTCATGAGGCACAAAATAGAATTTATCTATACTCATGCCGACCAATCAATAGAAAAAGGATTGGTCTGTTATGTGCAAATGTACATAGAGATCGTGCTTCTCTAAATAAAAATTAAAAAACGTCAATTAATAGTATTCCTTATATATCTTTATTATTAATAAATATAATAGTATATTTAATAAATTATCATATTGCTCAAATCAGTTACTATTTTACTCTACTAGTGTCAGTACCTGATGGTAAAAGCTAATTCGAAGACACTGAATTCAATGATGCTGTTTTCTGGATCAACTTGAAAAAGTATTTTATGCTTTAATGAAAAAATGGTCATGTGTTTTTCGAGCTAACCTAGTCCTAATTGCACCATTACCACCATAGGATTTAGCGAAGTCTGAATAGGCTTTCCTCATGGCCGTCTAGACGAATTTAGCACCTTAGCAACTTAGTTTCTAAAACACAGTTATTACTTTGGGCCTTATGAATTTAAGGAGATCATTAGGGGGGGGGGGATCAAGTCGGGCCAAGTGCGAATATAACTCGCTCGCCGAGGGCTCCGTGTATATAATAATATGAAAAAACAGTACATATTTGTTAATATAGTTTTCCGTTGGGTTGAATTTTACCCATAACTGTTTATGGTGGCAAAATTTTTTAATATCATTCATTTTTTAGTCAAACATAAAGACAGTTTTTCTCGAAATCATTAAGATTAAATGGAATGCGTATACTGATAACAAACGGTTACAATTCGTGACCATGAAGATTACCAAATTGCAATGGTCAGCCCGAATAATGTTTTTTTTAAGCCGAGTTCATCTGACTAACCATAATCTATTTAAGACTATTTCAGAACCTTAATATTATAAAATATTTTCTAAATTTCGTTAGATTGATTTAGTTACTAAATTATACATTTGCTGCAAAGTAACAAAATTGATCCTCATCAAAGAATTCAAAATTCTACGTGAATAGTTCTTCACAAAAACACGATTTTAAATCGAAAATGGTGACTTTGAACATTACGAAAAAATCTGTTTTAGACTAGAAACAAAATAACCTTTTATATGGCACCCCACTTGTCAAGGCCAAAAATAATTTTTTTTCGAAATCGAAACAAATTTTCACATTTTTAAAAATAGGACAAAAACCGTGTTCTCGAAAATTACAAAAAAATTACTTTGAACTACAAAAAAAATCACCGCTCATATGACACCCCACTTTTCAAAGTCAAAAACATTTTTTTTTCAAAATTTCTACTCTAACCACCTCCAAAGAACATTTGAAATTATTACGACCAAAAAAATTTTTTCTTTTTCCAAGTTCCTACGACCGTGAATTTTTAAAAATTTTTTCTTTTGTAATGTTCGAAGATAAGTGAGGGGGCGGGGACAAAACTAAAATTTCACTTTTTTTTAAATAAGTCAAAAGCTGTCCTTTCGAAAATTACAAAAAGTTGTTTTAGACTAGGAAAAAATAACCTTTCATATGGTACCCCACTTGACATGACCAAAAATATTTTGTTTTCGTAATTTTTACTCTCAACCCCCTCTAATGAACATTTGAAATTATTACAACCAAAACAAAAAAACGGTTTTCAGTTATATTTTCAAGTTAAGGTGGGTGACAAAAAAATAAACACATGTTTTTGGACATAACTTAAAAACTAAGCAGTCGATAATTCATTGAAATGTCTTTTTGAAATATTTGGATTTTTTTTTGATTTTTTTAAACCAAACTCGATTCCTTAAAAAAAACTTTTGTTTTATTATCACCTTATGAATGTCCATAAAATATTGATAAAAACAAATATTCATAATTTTTTTGTTGTCAGTAGGCGTGGACAAATACATTGTATAACTGTAAAAAACTTAAAGTTGATAGCACTTTTAGTTTTTGAGAAAATCGATTATGTAGAAATTCGGACGGACACCGAAGTCTTACGAATAGGGTACCGTTTTTACTTTTTCAAAGTACGAGTACGGAAAACCTAAAAAGTCATTCTTAAAATTTTGTAAAAAATCTGCCCAGCATACTAAAGCTCATGAATTAAAAAATATTTGAAATAATTTTCAGCATATCAAGTTTAGTTTACAATTGGCAAATCTCTTAGTTTTTCTAAAATATTATGAATAAAAAAATGTACTACAATGAACTCGATGTAAAGAAATACGATTTACTTATTTAAGTAAAAATAAAAAAAGAATTTTAAATATGAAAGAATTTTAAAAGAAAAGAGAAAAAGTAATAAAAAAACACTAATGCAAATTTTATACAGAAAAAAGCAATAAAATAGTAGATTGTATTACTAGTGCGAATGCGTTTTCCAAACAAGAGTTAGTTTGCAGCACGACCGTAGGGAGTGCTGTAATTTCTCGCGTTTGGAAAACCCATTCGCACTAGTAATACACACTATTTTTTGTAACAAATGCATAAAATTTATAAATATTTATTTAATTGTTAATTTAATCATTTATTTAACAAAGTTATAAACAATTTTAAGATATTTAAATAATTAAAGTGCGCCATCTTCGTTGTAATAGTTGTAAATTATACTAGCTCGAAAAAATAAACATAAGAATCCAACTACCGGTTTTATAAAAAAACATAGTAATCCAACTAAGAGCTGTCAAATTTGTAAACTTTGAAAACCCAAATAAATTGTTTTTTCTTGCAATTCAAATGATGCAATGTGTTTCATTTGTTTTTACTATATGGTAAGTTATTTAAATTATTATTTTGATATTTTGGTGCTTTAAAAATATTATATACAGGATAGAGTTAACTACAAATCTCACATGCAGGCGGCGTGCGTGCCAGGCATACAAAATATTTTGTGGTCATATGTGCGGAAAAGTAGATTTTTCTTATATTCTATTCTAGTACAACATTGAATATTTTTATGCTTGTGTTACAAAAATTAAATTTTTGCAATTTCTTATTGCCAGAAAAGAAAAACCACTCTGTCAATCGTAAGTGTTATGTTGTCTCTATTCTAATAGACTAGCAGTGCCATAGCTCGATCGTAGCGACGAAAACTTTAGTAATATTATCTTAATATTAAGTATATTCAAAGCATAATCAATGCCAATACCAAGCGATATAAATGTAGTTCCATCTATTTCGTTCGAAAAATAAATGGAATGTTTGACAATTTGCCATTGTTAGATATGGTGATAGCGTTCTTTTCTTAAAATTGTGTATTACAAATGTTCTCCACTTATTTAGAGTTTTTAATTGTATAAAGATAGTTTTTCCATTTTGTAGATTTTTAGATGCATACCGGTCTTATCTGTAACTAAATTCGCTTTTTCAGTTGAGTTCGCTCATTCGTTCCTTCAGTGACTTTTTCTTTGCATCTAGGTGTATGCAGTGCGTCAACATGACAATGCGTTGTGCTACATATGCAATTCTCAAAATTACATCCTTATTTCTATAAATTATAACAATTTGGAGAACAAAACCCTTTATTTATTTTGTTTTCAAATAAAAAGTTTTTTGTTTTAAAATCTCTTTTATGTTATCTCTTACATTGCCAGAAATCACAATGAACATTTACAATTTGTAAATAAACGGAGTTTTCATTTTACAAAAGCTCCATACAATTTGCCACCCAGTGTGCCAATTTTTCGTTCGTGTTTATTTTGCTAACAGGGGCCCTATTCCCGAACACATATTTGTCAATTTCACCAAAATGCTTAACAACTTTGTATAAAAATAAAAATGTAACTAAAATTTGTGTATCCTTAGACACAAACCAATCATAACAAATGTTTACAAAATTATAACAGATTTTTGGTACTAAATTCGTACTTTTGACAACTAACTTTTTTAATCTTAAAACATGCAAAATAAAATAAAAATATATTTAGTAAATAAATATGTTTTACTGATATTTATATAAAAATATGATTATTTGATATTATTAAGGACTTAATTTTGCGTTATAAATTAATTTTTCCACCAATCGATGAAATTTGTATAAAAAAGTCAACACACAAACCATAAAGCAAAATTGTGATTTTGACAGTAACTATATATTGTTCTTGTCAGATTCACAATATTGTGTTGAATTTTCACCAAATTGGTGTTACATAATACGGAAATTACGGAATTCACAATATTGTGTGAATTTACAATATTGTGATGACATATATGTATGTGTTCGGGAGTAGGGCTCCGGAATTTACCGAACAGTGTGTGAAATTTTATAATGTTTTAGAAATATAAATGAAATAGTACGGGTGCTAGCGCTACATTTGAAAGAGTAATTTCATACCGACTGAAAATCACAAACTTATTATTTCCCCCTACATACGATTTCTAGACGTCAGCTACTCCGGTAGCGGTGGAGCTTAAGGTGACAGCATGCGGAAGTCGACCTAAAAAATTTTTGTCCGAGTATTTTCACACCGTTCCAAAATTTATGAGATGACATTTCAGATCATTTTAACAAAAAAATAATCGTCAACTGGAGTGAGACAAACTTATATAAACAGAAGAGAAACGCTACCATCTGACCCAGTAAATCAGTGTTGCCGTTTCACTCCAATGAGGTCGAGAAGCACAAACTCCTTTTTCGTTTTACTGAAGATTGTCATTTTTTCCCATGTGTACATATATCAATATAAACATATAAAAATCCCTAAAGTAAATTTTTAATTCTAATAGTACATTATGATGCAAGGACGTAAAGCTAAAGATTTTCGACGAATGTGGAGTTTGCAAATCGAGGCGCTAGCCGAGATTTGCACCCACATTAAGCCCAAAATAGTTTAGGTCCGTGCGTCATATACTATTTTTTATTCGCCGCTAGCAAAATATTTAAAAAAAATATTTATTCTAAATTAAAATTATAAATTTGCGTAAATTTTGAAATAAAAATATGTGGAACAAGTTACTTTTGACAAAATATTTGTTAGTTTTTCCAAATTATTGTATAACTATGACAACAAATGATAACAACTATTTTAATTGGATAATGAAATTTTGGAGTTAAGGGTTGCTTTGATAAAAAGTTCTATTTTTTATAGAATTTAAACAAATGCTATGACAACAAAATATGTGGTTAAAAAGTTACGCTTTAAGGTCGCAAATCACAGTAATAAAGTAACCCTTTAATACATAGGCGAATAAAATAGTACATTATGATGCTAGGACGTAAAGCTAAAGATTTTGGATGGATGTGGAGTTTGCAAATCGAGGCACTAGCCGAGATTTGCACCCACATTAAGTCCAAAATAGCTTACGTCCGTGCATCATATACTATTTTTTATTCGCCGCAAGTAAAATATTTTAAAAAAATTTGTTTATTCTAATTTAAAATTATAAATTTGCATAAATTTTAAAATAAAAATATGTGGAACAAGTAACCTTTGACAAAATCTTTGTTATTTTTTCCAAATTATGGTATAGCTATGACAACAAATGTATAACAACTATTTTAATTGGATAAGGAAATTTTGAATTTAAGGGTTGCTTTGATAAAAAATTCTATTTTTCATAGAATTTAAACATATACAAATGCATTTTACTTCTTTGGACGTAACTATGACAACAAAATAAATAGTTAAAAAGTGACACTTTAAGGCCGCAAATCACAGTAATAAAGTAACACTTAAATATGTAGGCGAATAAAAAAAGATTTTTAATTTTTTAATTCAGAAATAATTTTTTTTCGGTGCAACGTTGCCTTAGATTTTGACTAGATGATTCAGTTTCTGTTGTGCTGTACTGTTGAAACGTATCATGTCAAAATGTTTGCGAAAACGAAAGAAACTTTGTGTATTTTGTTGTAAAAAAAAAGGAACCGCTTCATTTCATTCATTTACTTAAAGTTATCTAAAAATGTGTAAAATTATTCTTGAAATACGTAAAAAAATTATATGCCCATTAAAGACACTAAAGTGCCAGTGGATATAAACGATAAGCATAAATATCATTTAAAGTATTACCTACAATTTACAGTATTACCAAAAAACATCATATTGTGTCTCGGCCATTATCTAACGCATAAAATTTTTTAAAACATTTGTTTATGCTAGTATCCGCACAGCTATGACGCTTCATGTAATGGAGCAAGCAGGTTTACGAAAAAAGTCAAGATGTGACAGCCGATCTGGACAACAATCGAATTAATCGAATTATATGTTTTATTCAGAAGTTGATTTACTCCTCTTGTCCCAATTATTTGTTTACTAAATTAACTTTTGGTAAATCAAAACCAACTATTAACCTAATTACACCCGCATGTAGGGATCAGTTTTTATTGTTTAAACATTTTTTTTTTATTTTTGATCTACGGACGGGTGTGACAACGTTATTATGAAATGAATTGTCATATGAATTGAAGAAACCATGCAACCATAATCAATTTAAAAAATTTTTAAAAACTCATTTGGAAATCACCCAACCCAAGCTTTTTGCTTTATAAAATTGAATTTATAAAACACAAAAATTATTATTTAAAATTGTTTTTTATAATTTAATAAACTTTTTAATTTTACTTAATACTTTTAATTAATTATAATAAAATTATAAAATAAAAATTGCGTCGGTCATTTTTCACTCTATGTGTAGAACTTGAATCATTGAGGAAGACAGTGCGTTACATGATCAAGGAATATACCACTAGCTAGATTATTGTCAGCCCCATTTTATTTTTTTCTAGGTCTTAAAGAGTTTATATATATTATTGTGACACATATTGTAATTCCTGCTACACAGAACATTTTATAATTGAAATATTATGAACCTGTAATTCTCAGGTTTCACCCAGGTTTTAACCCAATTAAATTCAAAGTGAAATTATAAGTTGCATCAACAATTTTTTGTAAGTATATTCTTTTTTTTCCCACCTTACTTCGAATTGGTCTTACTCTCAATTCGATAAACGTAATTCCCAAATCTCTTCCTGGATTCGATCACTGATTAGTAAGCAAAAACACCAGGTTTTATAAAGTTTTTCACAACTTTATTGTTTCACACAACAAGAAAACAATATTCCTATCTAGAATATTCAATAGCTTCATAATCACAATTACATTTCATGGAGCATAACATAATCACTTAAACTATTAACACAGTTGCAGTAAACGCTTGAAAAACCTGTTACTTAGCTAATAGTATTTATTCCTTTGAATCTAGAAAATCGATCGTTATTCTAAATATTTTTAATCCGGAATGTTCCTTTAAACAAAATAAGAAATAATTTTTGTCTGTTCTTTAACTGTAAGTAAATCAAAAATTATATTCATTTCATTCTTTTGATTACTTTTCTTCTTCTTGTTCATTTTATTTTACTAATCGTTTGGTCTTGGTTTCAGCTTTAACAATTATCATTATTAGCCTACGGTATTCATTCAAATAAATAACGGATTTATTTAAAATTCACTATTCAAATATTAGAGATCTTAAGTCGAATTATAGAGCTGTTGAAGCCCATTTAATTTATTACAAACCAGTAGTGTTTGCTCTCGGGGAAACTAAAATCTGCAGTCTCGGCGACCCTTTCACAAATCAAATCAAAAACTACACCCTTAAAGATAGGCTATTTCTTAACAGTGGTATATCAGAAATGACGTTTCCTCCTCTGTTCCGTCTAATCACCAGTAGTGATCCAACATTTAACTACGGGGTGAATTTCAAATCGAACAGAACGTCCTCTTTCTGTGTTTTATTTATAAGAGCCCGACTCTATCAGTGGAGGATACCCAAAAGGAGTTTGATGCCCTGTTGGGCTTCATAGAAAAAATTATTGTTATGTCACCTAAAGCCGAAATCATAGCAGGTGATTTTAATGTTCAAAATGACACTTGGCTCCCTCATTCTGCTCCTCGGAACCGCGACGGTGAATCTGCTGAACTCATTGCAAATCTCAACTTGCTCACTCAACTAGTCAATAACCCAACTCGCATTCCTGACTTTAGCAGTCACACACCTCATCTTTTGGTTTTATTCCTTTCTACTCACCCCGATAAATATAAAATAATGGTCGATCCGCTATTTGGCTAATCTGATCACTGTCAGGTGAGGACAAAATTCAATTCAAAACAAACCCTTCTGCAATAGATAATACTCCACCTCCATGAACTTTATGACATTATAGGAATGCGAACTGGCGTGCTATGAACGACTTCTTGACCAATTTCAACTGGGCTAGTTTATCTGCAGATAAAAAAGTAGATGCAATTGCGCTGCGCTACTCAAATAACAATCCCAATGGCATACAACTGACTGGGCCGATGGTAACAAAATGTTCCTGGTATATGATGCGAAAGATATGAAAACCCTCCGCACAACTGCTCTAAGTATTTTGTACTCAGTGGCTGAATACGGAGCACCAGTCTAGTTGAATAGCACACATACTCAAGAAGTTGACTGTCCGCTGCATGCCACGATGCGTACTATAAGTGGTACTATCAGGTCCACTCCCTTATCCAAGTAAGCAATATCGCTCCACATGCACTCAACAACTTCACATTACCCTTGCATGAATATTACAGTGACCATACTCTTTGTACACTTAAGTTAAGAAAGCCTCCCCACAAAACTGCCACAACTAATTTTAATATCTTGAATACCTAGTATACCTCTTGGAATAATTACAACTCACCTGGCCTTTCTATTACTAAACCGACTTCTACTCAACCCGGTTTCGATCTGCCACGTCATACCTAACAAAACTGAACCGAATAAGAACAAATAATTGACGTTGTGCTGACCCTTCCTACAATTGGGGCATTTCAGAGTCCCCTCAATGTGACTGCGGAGCTCCACAACAAACCATAAACACATTGCAACTGTGTGTCCCATTCGACGATACAATGGCGAAATCTTAGACATCCATTTGGCAACTCCCAATGTTGTAGCATGGACAGACTCACTCGATGTAGTAAACATCTAATGTTCAAATATTTTACTTTTTCTAAGCTCAATTAATGTGTATTCGTGTTTTGTTATAGGTAGATTTCATAAAAAAATCTACCTATTTTAAGTTTTATTGGTTTAAATTTGTTGTGTTTGTGTCACAAAAAAAAACGTAGAGATAATAAAAAAATTTAATACGAGTTTTTTATATTTTATTATCTCACTAGTTTTGACACAGGGTGGCGCGAAATTTGTTTAAAAATTTTTGAAACAATAGGGAGTGACGTGACATTGTGTTTTCATCGGAGTGACGTGACATTATATATACTATTTGTTTAATTGTTTGCCCAATAACCAACAGTTCCTCACTTTAATAAAATTCCATAAATTTAGTTAAACGTTATAAATTTTATTAATAATTTCAAGTGTACTACCGGTTTCAATCTTCTAAAGATCATCGACAGGTACTTTGGTGCAATTGCACCAAAGTACCTGTCGATGATCTTTAGAAGATTGAAACCTGTAGTACAATTGAAATTATTAATAAAATGTATAACGTTTATCTAAATTTACGGAATTTTATTAAAGTGAGGAACTGTTGGTTATTGGGCAAACAATTAAACAAATAGTATATATAATAGGGAAGTTTTAAGTTAGTTTTTTAACAGTAAATATTCAAATGGGTTTTTCGTCAACAAAACAAAACGCCTGCCTGTAATTTGTGTACGTTTTGGGTAAAAGACTAAAATCTAAATTTCTAGAAAACCAAAAAAAATAGAAAAAAGGAACTTTTGAGTTTCGCTATCTTTAAAATTTAAATTTTAGAAAAATTAAAACTGAAAAATTTCATGTCAAATAAGCAAAATTTTTTACAGTGTTACTTTATAAAAAAGTTAGCAAAAAGTTAATGTTACAAAGTAAATAGTAAATGTTACAAAGTACAAAAAATTTGAAACTAATATTATGCTCCAATGCCCTTTTCTCTCAAAAACTAAAAATATCGCTCGATTGTAACTTTGGTATATAATAAATCTGAAACACCTCAAGATAGTTAAAAATCTCAAAACTAGTAAAAAAATACGTATTAGTTTTTTCATTATACTGTTACGATCCTAAATAATCGCAATGAAATACAAAACAAAATTGAATTCAACCTTTCTTCTATACAATATTTCAAAACTAAAATGAATGTCACATTGTTTCCAAGAAAAAGGGTTAAACATGAAATAAAATATATATGACGTAAATTATAATGGATATATTTGAGAAATTAATAAAAATTGAATATAAGAAACTCCTTTTACTGAATGAGAATCAGTTAAAATTCGATAGTGTAAAACGATAGTTCAAATTAGACTGCGATAATGTAATCAGTTTAAGTGGAATGCGATTATGTTGACTGAATTAATTGAAACATAAAACCGTGTAAATAGAAGAGGCTATTTTTTAGTGTTATTTAATAGAAATTTTGTGTATTATTTTGGACGTTGTGGACCGGAAATTTAGAGTTGGAGTTTTTGAAGCTGAAAATATTCTTGGTAAAGAATATTGATTGCAAAATTGTTTTTCTGTTGTTGTGAAACAATAGCGGTGTCGAATAGATATTAAAATCTGGTGGTTTTTGCTTACTGATAAGTCATCGAATTCAGGTTTTGGGAATTACCACCTGCGATCGACGTAGTAAACAATATTACTTGTAATTGATTGTCTTGACAAACGGATATCTTTCGATGAAAAGTGTTTCAAATCGCTAAATGCGCTATGCAATAAATTTATTTGTAATAAAGGTTCATGTAAAAATATGCATAGTTTACAAAAATAATAAACACCCTTTTATGGTAATGGTAAGTACAAAAATTATGCAAAATAAAGTATAGATCAAAAACTCTAAAAAATAACATTAGATTGCAGAGTCGTTTAAAAATTAAATAATTTAGGAAGTAAAAATTTTAGTCGCTTAGGTTCTAAATGTATAGTTTTTAAATTATTATAATATTGATAAGATTGCTTTTACGGTTATCCAGAATAAACTGGGTTTAAAAAATTAAAGATGTGTGTCCTATGCTCCAACAGGCACTTTAAAAACTACAACTAGTTGACCAAATAGAAATACAATCCCGATCAGTATAATAAATTTGAAGAAAAAGATTTTGAAGGCTGACCTATTTTTCCCTGGGTTTTATTGCTATAGGTCACATATAAAATACATTTATCTCCGTAATTTAGAATCAAATTTTAAAATCGATTATACTCATTAGTTATATCCATATAATTACTGTTATCTTGTATAACCCAAAAAAATTATTTTCAACAATATGCATACATATTTGTCTCATAAATATCAAATTCATGAAAACGGCATAACTGCTGAAATCGATTGTGCAAATTTGTTTTTAGAACAAAACTTAAATACATTTATACTGTAAATTACAAATAAAACAAGTATTTTAATTATAATTACTTTTTTACATATAAATTTCTATACCAGCTAACAACTTTTTTTTTTTGATTGTCGAACAATCTTTTTTATAATCATATTTTTAATAAGAGAAGCGTATTAAGATCGTCCCTTTATAGACATCAAGAATAGGCATTTAGAACAACATAAACTCAAACTCGATTACAATTACTTTTAATTATCTATTCATGAAAAATTTTCTGTCAACTAATAAAAATTTAAATTTCAAGGATAACCTAAATTTAAATATTTTCCAGTATATGTAATTTAACCTTAAGCAACTTAACTGTATAAACTTTACTCACAAGCAAGAGTTTAACAAAAATCAATAACATTTATTCTCCGTTCAAATTTTCCTTCAGAAAACGAAATCGAAACTCGAACCAAAATTTTCTCCTCCCTAACGAAAATTGTATCATAATTTGGAGATGAAAATTTTTACAAGTAAATATGTAAATGGAACAAGTGTGTTTTTGCTTTTTCATCTGTGCAGTGAGATGTTAAAAATTTTCACTGCAAAAATAAAACATGAAAAACATAAAACTTTGAAAATTGGAAAAGCTAAATAGAAAAAATTGTGAACAAAAGAGCTTAAAAATTTTAATTATTTTTAATAAAATTATGTTATATAAATGTATTTTCTAATATTAGAGTTAAAAAAAAAATTTTAAGACAACTATATAAAAATATATATTTTATTTACCCTACTAAAAAAGATGAATTTATTTTTTCATTTTGTGCCTATTTTCAAAGAAAAAAAACTAACTTAACATTAATTTAATTAAAAAAAAAATAGAAAAATTATTAATATTCAAAAAATATAAATAATATTTAAAAAATTAAATAAAGTTTTAAATATAATTTCAAAGAATTTTATTTTTAAATCAATGTGTAGAAAAAGGAATATTTTTGATAATGGGCGTAGTCATATATCTCTGTGATGTTGATCATAATCACCTTGAAATAAATAGTAAAAATTGATAAAAATAATTTATGTGTGATAAATAATTAAGAGAAAAATATAAGGAAAGGTAAGAAGAGTTTGATGATAAGATAATACAACTAGAGTTTTTGACAGATTGATAAAACTTATCTTATTTTGTTTTTTTTAAATCAATTACATCCGTATTCCCTTGAACTAAATATTTTTGAATTAACAAATTAACGAGTTAAATTGTAAGTAGCCCATAAAATCGTTAGTAATTTTGCAGCTCTGTGTAATCGCGCGCGCCGTTATGGCTTGGTTTACCTTTATATGTAACAAGATAATATTAACAGAATCACAAGTATCGAGGTGAAATTTTATGTTACGTAGATAACTAAAAATGAACTAATAGGTTTGGAATAATAGGAAATATTTAACTTGTCCCTTCTGTCCAGTCCTTTCAAAATGAACCGTTATGCTCTACGTGCAACGTGGTTATGTGGTTTAATAAGTAGCTGTTGAGCTTAAATCCAAATTTTTTTGAATTGAATTGAATTTGAATTTATTTGAAATATTGTGTTATCTACACCTCTAAGGCCTCCACTTTTGCATTTTTTATTCATTTTCTTTCTATATAAATAATCATAAAAAGGAATTTTCAAATAAATCCTTTTAAATGTTTAATAGATTAGGCAGGGCTGTCTATGAAGGCTTATAAAATCGTTAAAAAAAATTATCTTTGAAAAGCGAAAGTAGATCCTGGATCGGTTCAGCAAATGTATTTTAAACAACAAAACTGGCACATATTGAGAGATCTTTCTCGTTGATATATTAGGCTCCCAGATGATGCTTTCTTTTACAGGTCAGTACTCCACAAAAGTTTTCAACATACAGTTTACGCCTTTTTTCATTTGGTACAAGCAGCGCGTCCTTTTCTCCTTGTTACTCAACCAAGTTTTTCTTTTCGAAATTGTAGTCTTAATATTTCATGTTTTTCATGTTTCGTGTGTCCGCCAATTCGAGGTTTATAATGCAGTCGACTGTATCACAGTATCTCCTCAAAATTTACGTTGTAATAAATACTGGACCTTCTAGTCCCTAACAGGAAGCAATCGAAGGATTGCGCGCCTAGTGAGGTTTTTGCTGCATTGAACTTCAGCCATGTGAGTCCGATAAGTAATTTAATGAAATACGCAATGTCAAAGAACAGGGACTCTGACGACCCTAAAATCTGATGAAATCGAGATCATCACACACACAACAATTTAACTTTAATTATTACATTTCACAAGTATCATTGAAATGATTGGACTTTTATAAGAAAAATACGGAAACCCTGACCGTGGAATCTCTTATTTTATCACAAAATATATATAAACTATGTAATAAAAACATGTTTTCATGTCATGTAATAAATATATGACATGAAAATAATTTAACAAAACAAAAAAAATTAATAAAATTATATAAATTCAAATACATAAGCTTACATTATTGAATGTTGAATGTTGATCCGCTGTAAATTGACATTTCACTTGTTTCATATTCATATTTAACTTATTTTGATGTAAAACAATAAACTCCATATGGGCTAATCAACAGATTCAATAATTATTTTCAATGTAATTTTTTCTTAACAAATCAATTTAACTTTATTGGCTCAACAAAAAAACATAACTCAATTCTCAACAGTCAATATAAAAATAATTAAAATTAAATTAATCACATTATAACACAAACCATTTTTTTTTCAATTTTTTTAACTAAAATTAAACTAAGGCGCATCACAAGTAAAATATGTTATTTATTTGTGTTAATTTTACGTAATCTAATCTCTCTGGATCAAAATGATCAAGAATATATATAGTAATATATATAGTAAGCTTTTTTATTGTCTCTTTCATCGTATAAAAATTATACATTTAGACTTCTATATATCATCATCTCACGAAACAACTTCTTTACAAACAAAACAAATTGAACAGCTATATCCATCTACATGTAATACTATACAGTAATACTATGAAGAACCCTACGTAGCAAAAACGTATGGAGTGCAATTAACTAAAAAAAATGTTAAAATATTATTGCTATATATATATATATGCTTTTAAGTCTGTTTTATTTTAATGGCCGGAATTGAAATAAATTGACAAATTATTAGCGAATTTCTTTATATATGAATATTCTTACTTTTAGAGAAATATTCGAAATAGTCAGTCGTCACATCAGATAAAGGTTTCACTCACCCAATGATTTGTTCCAGATCCAACTCTTCATGCCCTAGTAAATTAATCTAGTAAATCATTCTGTGTTAATAAATTATTGACCCACAAACGTTCCAATAATGGTTGACAAGGTTGACCAATAAATTGCTCTAATAGTCTAATTGTTGACGATGTTGACTAATAAATTGTTGACGATGTTGAATAATAATTGTTATAATAAATTGTTAACAATGTTGACAAATAAGTTTTCTTACAAACTATTGGCACTGTTGACCCCTCGTGAAGTCCTCGTAATTTAATCTAGTAAATCATTCTGTGTAAATAAATTGTTGACCATAAATGTTCCAATAATGGTTGACTTTATTGACCAATAAATTGCTCTAATAGTCTAATTGTTGACAATGTTGACTAATAAATTGTTATAATAAATTGTTGACTATGTTGACTAATACCCAGGTAAGCAGAGAGGATTGTTTTTACATTCAGCCAACCTTGTTTTAAGGTCGAACAATGTTGGGACAAGCTTTACAATAAACTTGGTTGAATGTTGTTTTAACCTTAAATGATAACCACGTACCATTATTACTTTTACACATTGGAACAATATTTAAATACAATGCTGGCCCAATTCTACCCAGGTAAGCAGAAAGGAATGTTTTTTTATTGAGCCAAGCTTGTTCTAAGGTCGAACAATGTTGAGATAAGCTTTAAAATAAAAATGGTTGTTTCAACCATGATTAAAAACCATTATTATTTTTACACATTGGAACAATATTTAAATACAATGTAAATTTGTTGGTTACATTCCATCATTGCACTGATGACGGCCTTCTATACATTGATCTTAAAAATATAAAAATGCTGAAATTATATAACGATTACAATAAATTTGTTTCAACATTGGACCAAGCTTGGCCCAAAGGCCAAAACTAAATATAGTAGTCAAATGATAAACTTATTTATTTATTTTAACCATTGGCTTAGTATGACAAAGTGTATCAGACTAAGACTTGGCCATGCCTTGATAATCATTTCTTAGTTTTCCAAGCTTAGGCCAAGCTTGGCCCATTCGATAAGTCTTGGTATTTCTAACCTGGGTAATTGTTATAATAAATTGTTGACTATGTTGACCAATAAATTGTTATAATAAATTGTCGAGAACGTTGACGAATAAATTGTTCTAATAAATGGTTGACGATGTTGATCAATAAATTGTTATAATAAATTTTTGACAATGTTGACCAATAAGCTTTCCAATAAATTGTTGGCAAGGTTGACCAACGAATTGTTAACAAGGTTGACCAATAAATTGTCATAATAAATTGCTGTCAAAATGGACCACTAAATTGTTCTAATAAATTGTTGACTAATGACTACTAAATTGGTATAATAAATTGTTGCCAATGTTGGCCAATAAATTGTTCTAATAAAAGGTTGGCGATGTTGACATATGAATTGTTATAATAAATTGTTAACAATTTTGGCCCATAAGTTTTCGAATAAACTGCTGACAATTTTCACCAATAAATTGTTCTAATAATTTATTGTCAAGGTTAACCAGGTTGACTAATAAACTGTTCTAATAAATTGTTGACAATGTTGACCAATAAGTTTTCTAATAAATTGTTAACAATGTTGACCAATAAATTGTTATAGTAAATTGTTGACAATTGTTGTCAACCATTGTTTACTAATAAATTATTACAAAAAATTGTTGACAATTTTCCAATTTATTGCTGACAATATGGAACAATAAATTTCTGTCAATATGGATCAATAAATTGTTCTAATGATTGGTTGGCAATGCTGACCAATGAATTGTTCGTATAAATTGCTGACGATATGAACCTCTTTTCTTAAATTCAAACTTTTTAAAACACGTATCAATTCAAAACTTACAAAACATTTACAAATCAACAAAAAAATAATGATCCATATGTTTCAATTTAATGTTTTTATTAACTTATTACGTTAAGAAATACAATTTTGAATTACTGAATTACTTTGTTATACAAACAGCTCAAAATTTAAATTTTACAAACATAGTTTAAATCAAAATTTGATATTATGATAAACAGGGAGGCACTATCAAATAGCCAACAGAATAACTAAAAAATCACTTTCACTAAAAATGGTTTGCTTTGTTAAATAAAAGCAAATATGTAATGTGTGATAGAATCTATGAATTTTATTCACAAAATTAAACTCATTTTTTTCTAATTAGACCACCGCACCCAATTATTTTTTTTAGTGTTTCTCCCTTTCTTGAATATATATACGCAGAACTACCCTGTAATAAAAAAAAAAGTTCACTAAATTTTTAATTGGACGACATTAATTTATATTATTATTTTTCTATTATATACTAATCAAGTCGAACTAAGTAAATGTAATTAAATATTTGATTCGTTATCACTATAAGGTTGATAATAAATTTGACTATTAACGATACAAACAAATATAATATTTTTTGTTTCTTCCATTAAACAATGATGTAATTTAATAATTTAATCTAAATTAAAGTGTAAGAAAATAAAAATTCAAAATATTTACGGAATTGCCCAAAAATAACAAATGTTCAAGTACATATATAAAAAATATCATGAATCAACAACTTATCAAATTGAGACAGCAATGAAAAAAAGATATACAATGATATTGGGTGAAAGGGTGAAAAAATATGAATAAAAAACGGCAAGTTTTGTTGAACGCGTTGATTCATGTATGTAAGAAATTTGTTTAGACATATGAATTTTTAACGGTTTAACAACTTCGTAGCATCGTATACTAAATGCTGTAACTAGAATCGACATAACACATGTTATGTCTGACTAAGTGTCAAACTTCTTCTGAAACTGGTATCTATTGAGGAAACTGAGGGTATCTATTGCCTATTTAACACGGTCCTCAGTAATTAGTGTGACAATTATCATTCAGTTTTCTAGACTTCGAACAATATTACCGCTAGGGCTGTCGTTTACTATGAGTGTACTAATGTCACTCGGGAAGTGCATTCTAATATTGACGGACTGCTGCTCGTATTCTGAGCTTCTTTTTATAGGTTGTGAGCATATTTCTCTATGTGACCTGGTTGTTTATATCTGTTGAAAAGCTTCCGCACTTGTGATCCTAATCTTTACAACACCATGCTTCACAATATTATATCCGTTTATTATTTTACAATGGCAGCCGGTACCTTTTTCTTAAGGGTAACTTCAAAGCTCTTGTGCAAATATATAGGTATGTTCCTATCGTTTATAACGCGTAGATTTTCTTTTAATAAATCTTCTAAGAATCGACCAGTATTTGCGTTCCGTCTCCCGTGAAGAGGGTCGATGCTACCTCGTGGCACTGCCCACAATTGAACGGATGAGTAGAAAAAGGATAATATTCCAAAAATACGAAATATAAACTGAGAAAGCTATTTTGTAGTTGAATGTCGAATTCGTTTAATGAGCGTATAAAGAATAATATTCCATTTTTTGGAATATTATCCTTTTTCTACTCAGCCGTTCAATTTTAGGTAGTGATATGTACTATCAGGACTGTGTAGAGAAAATCTTATAAACAAAAACAATTAATGTTTTTCAAATTATAATCGAAGTTCTTGGAGTTTGATTTCATTTTTCATACTATGTTTTAATCGTATATATCGTTTGGTCAACGTTCACATGGGTCCCACTTTTGGGTCTAGCGTATAAAGATTTTCAACTGTGACTAACTAATGCACATTGTCATATTTTCTTGGCTGAAGCGAATTCCTGTCTCGGACTATGTATTTTAAGCTGCATCTGTTTGTGGTTGGGTATCGACTGTATGTTCAAATATATGTATATAGAAAACATAAAATATAATATATATGATTTTCTTGTAACGAATGAATTTTGGATTACTATATCTTAATATCTGCGGGGGTTGTTTTCAGATGTTGATGAAAAACGTGATCTCATACCACTCCAACATGCATTAAAAATTAAAATTTTGCCAATCCGAGGCAACTTTGAAATTAAATTTCTCAACAACGGTCATACCGATTTCATCAAAAATTTTTTTGTTTGATAGTTTATTATAGTTAATCTTTTGAAAAAAAAAAATTAATTAAATGTTTTTGTAATTAATTTTAAAATTAAAATATTACAGAAAAATTTGTTAAGATGGCGGCGCTACGATCAAACTACAATTGAATTACAATTTTTTTAAAAATAGTTCTATCCTTACTCTCTAAAATATGTCAAATTTACAAACTGGCGTTTTTTCGTTTTCTTGAGATATTTAATTTTAAAGATTTTTAGTCCGACAAACAATTTTAATTTTTCACCATTTTTTCGAACAATAACTACGAAGCAACTAGTTAATTCTGCGATTAAGTTTTAAATTTTATTTAATTTTTTAATTTCGGTTTAAAACAGTTAAAAATAATCTGCACACCTGTTGAGGTAGATATAGTTAGTTGTCTTAGTTGTCGATAAAATTATATCCCTTAGATTCATAGAACACTTGTTGATACACTGAGAATTTTTAAATTTGCTATCAACTTTATCGCGATACCTTGAAATATTAAATTTAGTAAGGTCGAAAGCCACAAACACTCCCTCTTCAGTAATTATAAATGACAATGTTAATGTCTCATGTAATTTGGTAAAAAGTGTAATGGAGATGGAGTAATATTCAATAGGAGTAGTTATAAACAATTTATCTTATCCTAAACTAGAATTGTGATTCATTGTTTGGCCCGCGTCTTGTTTGCTATTCAAGATGGTAGAGAATTGCCTTGTCTTTTTATGCTTCTATATTTTAGTCCCTTAGAGACCCATAGCATTGTAATCCAGAATACCATCCAATAAATACCCTGCAAAATATCAAACTTGCTCAATCAGGAATACGAATTCATGTCGATTGCAACCCAAGTATATATCCTAGCGCAAATAAAATTTAGTGAATGGTGTAAGTGGACCATTCACAACATTTTATTTCTAATCTTACGTTTTTTACTAACATTTTATATTTTACAAATAAATATTTTCCAGGAGTCATGTCATGGGAAAGTATCGCTAACCGTGAATTAATTAGGTAAAATAAATTTGGTTATTTTAATAAACGTTGATCATACATTGATTTTTATATAAATATTTTATAGAAAACATTTTAGCGGTTCTTCGAACGGCCATAAATTATCAGCGACACATCTCTTGGCATCTCCAAATGGATCCAGACATCCTCCAAATAGCACCACAGGTAAGTTAGCACTACAGGTAACAAATCATCTAAGGCGGACTGCAATTGTGATCTAAATATGGGTTCATATCGATTTAACTAAAATTCATCAAATCCAATCATCATTATTTTTTGTTACAGTTTCCAAATCCTAAGCTTATGTTAATTTAATATTTTTTCTAGATATATGGCACCTAGATGACTCATACTCTTGTCTAGCTGGGCCAGGCACAAGCTTTGAGGGTAGTTCTGGTTGGGCTAGACATTCATTTAGTGGTTCAAAAAATATTTTATTTAAATGTTTTTTTGCTTGCCAAAATAGTATACGTCAATATTTTACAAGACGAAAAATTAAACGAGGGATAGAACTTTACGAACAACATTATCAGAGTGCAGCGGTGCGGATGTGGTTAAGCGCTTTAAAATCAACATCCAAACGGGAAGATCGATTTACGTTATTAGGCTATCTGTATCAATCTCATATGGAATGGGGAAAATATCGGTATTACTTAACGCATGTACTTTTATTTTAGATTTGTCACTAAAACCAACCTTTAAATTGCTTCTAGGGATGCACTTGAATATGGGCATGGACAACTGGGTATATCTGAAGAACTGGACTCTCCAAATATGAGGGCTGAAGCATATTTAAATTTAGCACGAGCGCATGAACGTCTAGGTGGTCTGGAACGGTATAAGTTGTATATACAAATTTTAATTTAAATTTCTAAAAGATCTAGAAGTTTAAAACTTTCTTAATCCAACAACTCTTCTTTTTCTATAATTTAAACTGTACAGAACTTTAAGCTACGCTAGACACTCACTCTACAATGATTCTGGGTCACAATGTCGTACTGGTGGATTGGTTCATTTAACAGTGGCGAGTGTTTATCTAGAAATGGGAGGCTTTTCTCGTGCCCTTGAAGGATTACAGGGAGCTCATAAAATTGCAACAGCCATTGGTGATCCTGCTCTTGAACTTCAAGTTTACGTTACACTTTCAGAATTATTTGCACGATTACAAGATACTGACAAGAGTGCACGCTATGCAGCTAAAGCGTACGATTTATCAAGATCGCTGCAGTTAGGTGATTTAAATTCTCGTCACCATCGTTTAGCAGTACTTCGGATGGCATCTGCTTTAAGAAAACAGGGTGAACTTGGTGATGCTCAAGATTACTGCACAGAAGCAACAAGGTTAGCATTAATATCAGGTGATCAAGCAACGTACACAAGAAGCATTAGAATAATGGGTGATATTTTTAGGAAAAAGAAGGATATTGATGTGAGCTTTTGTTTATTTTAACGAATTTTGTAGTACATAGTACTTATTTGTTTTTTCAGCGTGCCTTTCGGCAATATGAGCTTGCGATGGGAACAGCTGCTGCACTTGGAGATCGTATGGCTCAAATGGAAGCTATGGACGGTGCTGCAAGATGCTTAGAAGCATTACGTTTAGAACAAAAAATATGCAACTGTCGTCCATTGGAGTTTAATACAAGACTTTTGGAAGTAACCAGTAGTGTTGGTGCAAAACTTTTAGTTTTAAAAGTTCGAAATCGTTTAGCTTTGATATATCGTTCACTAGGTGATGAAGAACAATATAAAACACACTGTCGTTTAGCTAAACAAGCCGAGCAAGCTCTTGGGCTACTATGTGGATCGTGTGGTAAAAGTTTTGGCTCAGAGATTGATTCACTTGAAGCTTTACCCTGTGCTCATATTTTACATGCAAGGTAAGAGTAAATAAGATTTTAATTTATTTGTAATGGAATTATTCTTACATAAAAGGTGCGCTCACGATATTCTCAGAAGGCGGGATAAATCATCACCACGTGCATGTCCGGCTTGCAATAAATTACTAGCATCACGAATACATTTATGCGGTGAAAGCACTAGTATTATTGAAAATGGATATGATGCTATCGGGACAAATCAAACACACTCTCCGACTCCTGGTCAACTTTTATACCGTAGTAATCTATCTCTTGCGTCACTCAGCTTAAGAGCATCTAGTTTAACACTAAATAGCGATTGTCATGCAACATCTTCGGTGTGAACTCACTGGAAAAAAATTTTATTAAATAATTATAAATTAATTCAAATTGGTTTTGTTTGTTTCTTTAACAAAGTGCATGGTTGTAGTAGTGTCAGAGTAAAAAGGCAGGATAGAATAAGTTTTTTTACAGTTCTTATAGCATAACTACAAAGTCCTGAAAGCTTTAACTGGAAAATGGGATCGATTTGTTTAGTTTGTCATACTCGCTATCACTGTGTTGAAACTAAAATCACCAATTACCATTCATATGTGCATACACCTTTTTTTTTTTCATGAAACACAATGTAAGTTTTTTTAATACAAAGGAAGACATTTTTAGTTTTAACTATAAGGAATTTCAAATTAACTTCTCGGAATATCTGAAGATACACACGTTGCTATAACTGTGGTTTGAGGTAGTGTATCATATTTCTTTATTGGATTTGTGAGCATTAAAAATTTGAGAACTCAAACCATTCCAATATGGACAAAGTATTTCAAAAAATAGAACATCGGCTGGAAAAAAAGGACTCACACGCATGGATAGCTCATGACTAATGTTGTGGGACGAAGACATTAAGTAGTGAACTTGGATATTATTGATTCGCATCTGCTCACAGAAAAGCTTATTCACATTATATTTGTAGAATGTCGTCAAATCAACGATTTGTATGTTTGCTAATCTAGGTTTAAGGTATGCTTTTTCTAAAATGTGAGGCCTCAGACCAGCATGCCTTGCAAGGACGTATATGCATGTATATGACTTATAGATCATATATTAAACGAAATACTAAATTTTAGAATTTAATTAGAAAACATATATGTAGTTGAATTAGTTTTTAGTGCAATTATATTATTTTATTCTAAACTACGGTTAAAGAACGAAATCAAACTGCATTCACAATAATGTCTACTTGGATCAGAAATCGAGGAGGAATAAATCACCCTAAACAGAACAGGTTCTTTTAACCACGAAGTAAAAATTACCGATATTGGTTTAGTATACCTACAATACTAGTGTCCATGGACTGTACTGTTAACGCTGAAAACATTATCCGTTCACTTTTTGAGGATATTATGCACCTTCTATCTTTTGGTGTGTTAATTAATCAAATAGCAAGTGCCCAGTCATAGTGGGTCTTCATCCGCATCGGACACTTTAACGTCCTATACAAAAAAAGACTTAATATTGCATCTCGCACAGACGATCGCGACTACAATTGTGTTGGGCCTCAGATCCCGTTCAGAAATGGCTGTACCTACTACTGATAGAGATCAAATCAGGCAGTCCGATCATAGCTGGATTAGTATAAATATGGAATTTGGGATAAAAAGAACATATTAAAAATAAATTAAAAAAAAATAAAGTATTTTCATGATTTAATTTAAAATTTAAATAAATTAAATTACTACGGTTTTGAAAAAATGCGCCAAACTCATGAGCCAAAAGTGAAATTCTTACCCTTACTTTTTTGGCATTTCTCGACGTTTTAGGACCTACAGATTCTAAAGAAGCAAAAAAAAAAACTAATGTCAGTCTGCCCGTCCGGCCGTCACAACCGACGAAATCTAGATAACGGCTGGAGGGATTTCAAAAATTTTTGTTTCTAGAAATAGGTACACTCAATGGTAAGAGCCGAAATGACGATGTGTTCGATGGCTGTCCCGGAAGTGTGTCAAAAAAATCGTCAAGTGTGTCAAAACAAGGAAATTGGCAAATTTTTGGCTTAAAAAACGTTCATTTTGAGTGATTACGAGTTCCTGAATTTGGAAAATGAATGGAAATGAATTTGGTTAGGATTGGTATGTGAGACCAAAATCTAGATTATTGCATTATAAGTTTGTCAAAAAAATGTTGTCAAGTGTGTCAAACGAATGCTTTTCATTTTTTGTTTACACAATTTTTTGGGAAAAATGAAATTAATTATTTATATGACATGAAATTTTATTATTATTATTGAGAATTATGGCATTATAAGTTTGTCAAAAAAAAGGTGCCAAGTGTGTCAAAAGAAAGATTTTACTTCGTTTTATTTATTTTTTTACCCAATTTTTTGGAAAAAATAAAATTAATTATTTGTATGACATGATATTTTATTATTATAATAGAGTGGCATTATAAGTTTGTCAATAAAATAATGTCAAAAGAATGATTTTCATTTATTTTTTTAGAAAAAAACAAAATTAGTTTTTTGTATGGAATGAAATTATTATTGTTACGAGTACAGAAAAATCTAGACGATTACAGAAAGATCTAAACGATTACGGTCACTTCCAGGAAAATAAAATCAACAAAACACAACAGAAAGTGAATGAAATGAATAGTATTGTTGTTGTTGTCTCTTCTTAGAAATAGGGTCAACATAAACGATTTTATGAATCAAATCAACATAACGTAAAATAATCGAATATTCTAATATTTTCTCAAGGTTTCTGGAAAGTGATGTCGAATTATCTAGAAGTATTGCAGAAGGTGTATAAGAAAATTACTTCTTGTAGTTTTAATTAGTTTTATTTTAAACCTGCGATTGTGAAATTATTATAAAAGTGATATTTAAAATTAGTTTTTGTATATAAAGTTATAAGTGTTATTAAATAAAAATATTTTGTGTATTATTTTGAACGTTGTGAATTGGAAATTTCTACAATAAACCGTTGGAGTTTCAAAGCTGTTGGAAGAATATTCTAGTTAGGAATATTGTTTGCTGTATTGTTTTCCTGTTGTTGTGGAACAGTTAAGGTGTTGAATACTTAATAAAACCTGGTGTGTTTGCTTACTAATCAGTGATCGAACTCAGAAAGAGATTGGGAATTGCGTTTATCGAATTGTGAGTTAGGCCAATTCGAAGGAAGTTTGGAAAAACGTAACATTATTATTGATAATCTTATTGTAAATAAGTTTGTCAAAAAAATGATTTTTAGAATTTTGGAAAAAGTTTTAATTTGTGCTTTTGGTATAATATTCGCAATATTTTTAGAATTTTGGAAAAAGTTTCAATTTTTGATTTTGTAAGAATTTTTGGAATATTATTAGAATTTAGAAAAATTTAAAATTTTTGATTTTATTATAATTTTTAGAATTTTGAAAAAGTTTAAATTTTTGATATTGTTATAAATTTTGCAATATTTTTAGAATTTTGAAAAAAATTTGAATATTTTGATTTTATTTAATTTTTACAATATTTTTGGAATTTTGAAAGAAATATGAGTTTGTGATTTTGTAGTATTTTCTCAAAACGCTAAATGGAGAGGTTTTTGAATAGTTTGGTGAGTGTATCATCTTTTCACTAATTTTTTGAGTACTCTGAATCGGAGTTATGCGCGGTTTAATTTTTGAGGCTTTTTCGCGTGGTTTTGGTAATGATGTCAATGTTTTGTCAGTAGATCCCATGAATTTCATGCGATTTACGTATATTTTTGCAAATAAAGAGAAAAATGGTTGAATAATCGAAATGTGTAAGTTGGAAATTAATAATTTTTCTCTTTTCCGCTAGGCGGCGCATTGGACCTTTTTTTTATTAGAGGGCCTTGAGACTTACAGTTCAAGTAGCACTGCGACCTGAAGGTCTATTGTGCCTACCCTGATTCTGTTATTAGTCAGTCGTCGTCTGTGCCGTTACTGGTTGTATTCTGTCATCCAAGTTGAGACTTTTAATAAAATTAATTAGCTCAATTAGAGTGACGTTTTGTGGTAATGGAAGTGTTAGTCTTCTATGACCAAGTTGGTTGTATCTGTGCCAAGAGAGTTGAACCTTTGCGTTGAACCTTGGTTTACCTCAAAGCTCATATCTCAAAAAACGTCATTTTTTTGTTTTTCACAAATTTTAAAGTTAACACATGCAGCTATGAAATTAAAAAATAAAAAGTGAGAGATTCCATATGGATTTTTTATACGATTTTTTCATGCTTAGTATTTAAAAAATTCACATGTGTTTTTACATCAAATAGTAAAGCATAATTTACTAAATGTGAATCTAATATATTGAAAATTTTATATTTTAACATCTGTACTAAATTTGAAACATATTCTGTGCATTACTTATTGAAAAACAGGTTTTTATTGAGAATAAGGATTGAAGATTCCAACGATCGAAGATTGTGATTTACTTGCAACATCTTAACACTAACATAAGCATGAGACTATTATTAATAAATTTTTTTCTATATAAAATCATAATTTAATGAAACAATAATAATATTACAAACAAATACATAAAAAAATTAATTTATATACTTTTTTGCCTCTAAATTGAAATATTTCTGATTATTGGAAAAGGAAAACACTTTGCCAATTATTTTATCGACTGTAGTGTTACTGTAAAAATAGTCGATTTTTTTTCGATGCACGTTTTCAAAATAATAGCCCAATTAAAATATTCGAACGTTATGTTCGAAATTTCGGAATCGAAAAACAAGTGATAGATATTCGTCGTCAAGAATGCGATTACTAATGCCGCAATCAGGCGGTATATTAAACTTAAAAGAAAATTATCGTCGTCAAAAACTAAAGGGTAATTCGACGTATAAACAAAAATGTTATCAACCATCGGTACCGCTTATTATTAAGGATACAATATTACCAGCGAAATATTATCAAATATCAAAAAATCTTTATCAACCCCAAACTGATTATTACATACAACAAGCTGTTTCGTTTAGACAGAGCAATAGCTCACCACAACCTACGTAGAGATCAATTTCAACTACAGGAATGATTGTAGGTTTCGTTTTTCCTCATATTGAAGCATCTTAAGGATTGCAAAATGCTAAAGTTCCTGGTGTGAGCCTTGATTCAGGTAAAGTAAATTAATGTATTTTTCACTTCGTGATGTAGTAGACTTTGAACTCAATCCGACAAATCGTGAATGTGTATCCGTAAGACAAGCTAAGACATGTGTATAATATAAATGATCGAGTGATTTTATACGCCACGGTACGTAAACTTCAAGGAATCGCCAATTTGTGATATCATGTCTGTGATAGGTGTGATTTGGCACTGGGAAAATTTTCGATTCAGTATAATTCGAGAATTTGATCAACAACGATAAATTGCTGATGAACATTTTATGCTAGCAAACAGAAAAAACACCAAACGCATCTTTCACCTAATATGCGTTTATCAAGTTCGGAAAATAGCAAGCGAAATTGATCTTGAGGATCAAACCGTTATTAAATATATTAAATCGGGTTTAAGTGATTGTGATGATCGTACTAAAAGTTCTCTTATAATTCAATCTTCCAATACGGCTACCGATACGGCTATCGATCGATAGAATGAAAAAAATTGAAAATAATAATACACGGCCTACGGAAAAACACTCATATAGAGATAGAGACTCATATAGAGACTTACTATAGACTTCTCATAGAGATGTAGAGACTTAAAGGAGAATTAATAATAGTAATGAAAATCGAAGAAATTGTTTCTTTATGTCATTTTAGTTTAGAAAGAACATTGTATGAACTCCGTCAAATTTATTGGTGTCCTCGAATGCGGCAATTCGTTAAAAAATATTTTGAAACATGTTGAGAGTGTCTTTTTCATTGTGAGAACCGTGACGCAAATAAACTTAACTTTTCCATGTTAACTTTTCCATGTTACACTTGGCGCTTGGCGTAAATCGCATACCTAGGCATATCGATACCATCTAGGTCCATTTTTGAAAAGTAACAAAAATAATACATGTGTTTTGACTTGAATGCAACCGCCACATCGAGAGATGAGAGGAAATGAGCAAGTGGAACGATACAATATAGGATGATTCTACACCCGCTGAGAACTTTGTCAGATGAACAGCACGTTAATATAGATGAACGAGAAAAATTGAGAAAGAATGCATGGCAGAGAATCAAATGAAATCAGCTGAAACAAAAAGAAAAATTTTAATATAAATTTCGAGCCTCCGATACAGTATATTTTAGAGGAAATAAAGTAGTCATATTTAGAGAAACCAGCTACAGAAGAGGGCAGCAAGCTATTGCGTCGATATCGAGGGCCGTATACTGTTGTTGATGCAATGTTTGGAGATCGATACTGAGTGAAGATTTAAATAATGCTGTTGGAAGGGGAAGGAATGGAGGAGTAGTACTCGCAGATTGCATTCGTCTGGGTCTCGCACCTGAAGATGATTTAATTTGTTCCAATTCATAACTAGAAGAGGATTGAAGACGACTCTAAAAAATCAGGTAGAACGAGTGAAATGACATAAATAAAAAGAAAAAAACGTTTATTTGGACTATAACTAGTGACATCTAGTTTACTTATTTTTTTATATAATTGTTGCTAGTTTGGAATGTAAGAGAAAACAGAAATATCTTCATTCGAGTTTCTTTTGTTTTTTTGTTTGTTTTTTATATGATTCATTATTATTTGAATACAAAACATAATTTTTTTTCCATATGTTAACATTCTCAACAGTAATGCCAGATTTTATCTCTCGTATATAGGAAAACAATAGATATATCACAATTTTATCTAACTTAGAATTATAATTCACTAGAATGGAATTTTATTATATTTTGAATAAATCGGTAATTGATATCGTGTCTATATGATTAAATGGAATCGAATTAGTATATGATCAGAGTTTAAATCCAAGCACAAAACACGATCAGAGCACTTTTTCATTGATTGATAAGTTTGATATGGTCTTGATAAAATGGAAGACACGATTGTCAATAAATTGTATTGTTTTGATGACATAATCAAGTTTTATTTCAAAGTCAACCAAGTAGGAGTGCTTTATTTGTAGTCTTAATGCAATTAAATTTGTAAAAAGTGAAAGTTATTTATAAATATGACAATAGTTTTTTTTTCATTTTGTGTTTACAAAATTTGATTTTATAGTTAATTAAACTGACCATTTACTTTTAATAAAAGTAAATACTAAAGGAGTGCATATATACACCTGCAAACATATGCTTGTCAAGTTAAACATATGTTTGTCAAGATAAACCCATCTTCGTCTTAATAACAGTTCAAAACTGAGGCAAACCATCTTCTTATTATTTACAATTTAGTAAATTTTATTTTCTTATTTAAATTCAAATCTTTGGTAAAATATAAATAAAATAACTAAAATCAAATAAATTACATTTTTAATTTAATTTTTTTTCTTAACATCTAGTATAGTTAGCTTAAATTAAAATTAAGAAAAAACTAAGTTAAGTATATATATAAAAAATATATTATATCAAATATTATTTTGTTAACTTAATGTTTTATACTAAGACACAACATTTCTTTCCCAGTTCTTCACATTCTGTTCCAGCTACCCGAATATTTGCATGGCATGAATCTTGACACATACCTTTATTATTGTGGCAAGAATTGGATACCCTGACTGAAAAGAGAAAAAAAATTATATAAAAAGTTGTAAAACGATCATTGAACTAAGATTCCAAAGACAATTTAATTTTATGATGCCAACGATTTAAGTGAGTGTCCTAGTAATTTTCATAGTACCATCCAAGTTTAACACTACAAGTTTGGGCTTGTTGAACCTCTTATCATACGTTGGCAAAAAAAAAGATCAGAAACAATTTAGAAATCGAACTCTGTATGAAAGGGCTAACTCAGCTCAATATTTAATATGTAGCTCTCGTGCATCACACCATATGAAGTAGTAATTTCCTTATAATCAATGTTTTCTCTTTCTTTGTATTTAATAAGTGTCAAGGACAAAAAATATTGGATTTATGTTTCTTAAATATGTATGACCGTTATCAAAATAGAATCATTAAATGGACCATAATGTTTTAAATATTATTCCATTTATTTCATAACAAACCAATTTATTTTAATAATCATAAATAAACAAACATTTGAGATAGATGTTTATTTTCAAATATACGACTAACGGATTGAGTAATAAATATTATTTATTATTGTGCTTGACATTGAATTTTGGTTGAACACAAAATATTTTTAATATGTTATGTTTAAGGTCAGTTAAATTAACTTTTTAATCGTCAATATAAAACCAAAAATAGATAATATATTACGAATTACGATACACAATTAATTATTATACGCATGCATGTTAAAAGCTAAAATTAAAATCATTATGGCAAAGTACAGGTAGATGAGTGACAAATTTGCGGTAAAATCAACAAAAAAATTCACGGCGATATACTTATCGACTTCTATGCCACATTTTAGGTATTCATTCGAGACAGCAGCCTTTGACATAATAACATATACAAATACACTTGAGCTGAGCATATGCAAAAAGAAGGACCAATTTGATAACACACTATATACCTCACCAATTAATATTTGCAACACTTAAAATCAAGCAAAACGATAATATATAAGGGCTAATATTTTGAAAACGTACATCGAAAAAAACAACTATTTTTTAAAAATCTGAAATTTTGATATATTTTTGGTATTGACGAAAGGAAAAAAGTGATTTCTGATTTTATTTTTTGTGTACTCTGAATCGGAGTTATGCGCGGTTGAATTTTTGAGGCTTTTCACGTAGTTTTGGTAATGGTGTCAATGTCTTGTGAATAGGTGCCACAAAGTTCATAAGTTCAGTTTATATATTTCTTTTTGCCTTTAAATTGAAATATTTATGATAATCAGAAAAAGAAAACATTTTGGCAACTATTTTATCGGGTGTAGTGTTATCCTGTTAACTGCGGACTTTTTATTTCTCAATTTTATAGCTGCATATGTTTGCTTTAAAATTTGTGAAAAGCAAAAAAAAATGTGGTTTTTTGAGATATGAGCTTTGAAGTAAACCAAGGTTTACGCGCCGCCTAGCAGAAAAGAGAAAAGTTATTAATTTTAAACTTACTTATTTCAATTATTCAATTATTTTCCTTTTTACTTGCAAAAATATACTTAAGTTGGATGAAATTTGTGGCACCTATTCACAAAACATTGACACCATTACCAAAACTACGTGAAAAGCCTCAAAAATTCAACCGCGCATAACTCCGATTCAGAGTACACAAAAAATAAAATCAGAAATCACTTTTTTCCTTTCGTCAATACCAACAATATATCAAAATTTCAGATTTTTTAAAAATCAAAAATTTAAAAATCAATAAAAGAAATACACGTTTTCAAAATAATAGCCCATAAACAACACCTTCGAATAACATAACATAACATAACATAACATAACATAACATAACATAACATAACATAACATAACATAACATAACATAACATAACATAACATAACATAACATAACATAACATAACATAACATAACATAACATAACATAACATAACATAACATAACATAACATAACATAACATAACATAACATAACATAACATAACATAACATAACATAACATAACATAACATAACATAACATAACATAACATAAAATAACGTAACATAACATAACATAACATAACATAACATAACATAACATAACATAACATAACATAACATAACATAACATAACATAACATAACATAACATAACATAACATAACATAACATAACATAACATAACATAACATAACATAACATAACATAACATAACATAACATAACATAACATAACATAACATAACATAACATAACATAACATAACATAACATAACATAACATAACATAACATAACATAACATAACATAACATAACATAACATAACATAACATAACATAACATAACATAACATAACATAACATAACATAACATAACATAACATAACATAACATAACATAACATAACATAACATAACATAACATAACATAACATAACATAACATAACATAACATAACATAACATAACATAACATAACATAACATAACATAACATAACATAACATAACATAACATAACATAACATAACATAACATAACATAACATAACATAACATAACATAACATAACATAACATAACATAACATAACATAACATAACATAACATAACATAACATAACATAACATAACATAACATAACATAACATAACATAACATAACATAACATAACATAACATAACATAACATAACATAACATAACATAACATAACATAACATAACATAACATAACATAACATAACATAACATAACATAACATAACATAACATAACATAACATAACATAACATAACATAACATAACATAACATAACATAACATAACATAACATAACATAACATAACATAACATAACATAACATAACATAACATAACATAACATAACATAACATAACATAACATAACATAACATAACATAACATAACATAACATAACATAACATAACATAACATAACATAACATAACATAACATAACATAACATAACATAACATAACATAACATAACATAACATAACATAACATAACATAACATAACATAACATAACATAACATAACATAACATAACATAACATAACATAACATAACATAACATAACATAACATAACATAACATAACATAACATAACATAACATAGCAAAACACATTACATATCATAATTTATTCAGTATCAGAATACACAATTCATTCGTATGACTATATTTTTTTTCAACACGCCTCTTCAGTAAGACAAATAGAAACAGAAATGTAAATATAACGACTTTTAGTACAAAAAAGTCCCGCTAGAGTGGTTAGTGTCTCCTATATCTCTTGGATTTAGCTGAAGGCTGAAGAAAATACTGATATAATCTAATGACATAGCTTCAACAATGTGCCGCTTCCATATTTACTGGCATATACTTAAAGGACACCATTAATGAAAAACCAAATTTTGAGATGAATTGCATCGGAGCTGGTGGAATAACATAATCCTTCAGGCCACTTAGTTGCATTTAAAGTGAGTGTTTACACGACTAGGATAGTTGTTTTTCCGCAGATATTTTGAATGTGCTTAAGCAATTGCGTATACGGCATAGCACCACTTGCTTTGATATCTATGCCATTTGATGATGTTATAACAGACTCGAAATAGAAGAAGTTTGCCTTATGTTCATGAAGTTGAACATAAGGCAAACTTCTTCTCGCCAGTATGCCAGTAAGAAATTCAACTGAAAATATTTCTCTGTTTTGATGATCGTATGAGTAGTAATAGTGTTCTTTAGCAGTTTCCTGAATTTCACTTCCTTATTATCTTAGTTCTTGCAATGTCTCTATTTCTTGTGTTTACTTATCTGCTTGTTTTGTATGTTTATTGCAGTTCATTTTGTCTTCGAAATCTCAATACGTTCGATGTTCCTATTTTATATCGTATTTGTCAGGGTCGCTATATTAGTAAGAGTTAGTAAATTCGTGGCCTGTGCACAGAGCTTACGTTTTGTGACAAAGAGAAGCTAACTCATTGCTCAACCTTTTCTTAATCATTTCACAGGTTTTTAAAGGCCACTGTTGTCGCCTTTTTCTAAGATTTGCAAACAATTTATGGTTTTTTTATTTACCTTCATAACAACATTCAACTCCATGGTGTCTATGGCTTGGACATAATCCTTTACCTGACGTCATTTCCAAACAATCTTTTTCGTGCACACATGCACCACCAACCATTGCACAACCGCTTTCAATTGGATAATATTTTACAGGTCCATCTGTAAATAAAAGCAATATCATTAATTATTTTGATTATATTATGCATTAATATTTATAATTTATTGATAATCATTAATCTATTATCAATAAGACGTAAAAATTTGCTTATTTTAAAATCAATAAAAACTTTTAATTAGGTTATAAAACTGATAGTCAAGATTTGTGTATTAATTTTTTATTTCTAGTTTAAATACTTAAGTTATGTTTAGTAAATATACAGATTTATTAAAAATAAAATAAATGCCATTCAATAAAAATATAAAGGGTCGAAATGTTCGTTTCATTTATTTAAAAATTATCCATTGGATATTGTCCGTTATAATTATCCATCCATCAATTAATTATCTATTTAAATATAAAGCTATTACATATTCTCAAAAACTGTTTTCACGTAATATCGAATGTGTTGAGTGGGCGTTTACTGAACAAATTTAGCGATAGGAAAAATAAACAATTTTAGATCATAACATATTACTTGCTTAGCAGCGTTTATTGTCCGAATGTATTAGTTGTCGAGTTTATGCCTTGTTCAAATGAAGGTTATTTTAAGACCTTAAGTCCTTAACTTATACTAAGTTTACACCAGGATCTAATAGACTGAGAGCCCGCGACGGCCAGACCTTCGTTATTTTATAAAAGCTGAAAGTTTCTCTGCGCATAGTCCCTACTCAGGTAGGAACGATAAGCGACATATGAAGTTTGGATCATAGTGGCTTTGGCAGGGAGCAGGTTCAAAAGAGGCCTCCAAAGTTTCGTGAAAGTATAAAAGGTAATTTTTCCATATATTATTCGGGATAGTATTAGAAGTCACGTCACCCAATGCCAGACACTTACTATCGTTGAAACCCCCTGCCAGACTCCCTTAAACTTTAAACTTTAAGGGTGTTTGGCAGGGGGTTTCCACGATAGTAAGTGTCTGGCATTGGGTGACGTGACTTCTAATACTATCCCGAGTAATATATAAAAAAATTAGCTTTTATACTTTCACGAAACTTTGGAGGCCCCTTTGGAACCTGCTCCTTGCCAAAGCCACTATGATCCAAACTTCATATGTCGTTAAATGTTCCTACCTGAGTGGGGGGTATGCGCAGAGAAACTTTCAGCTTTTATAAAATAACGAAGGTCTGGCCATCGCGGGCTCTTAGTCTATAATAGGTACATACTATACTTATTAGGTCGACTATGGTCGATGTAAACAGTTCTCAAAAAAGTACGTACCAAATATTTGGTAGGATGATTTGCTACGTATCAAATTAGGTACGTAGCAAATAGGTATTATTTTTACGGTGTGAACACTAAAATTAGGTATGACATTTAAAATAAAAATAAATCAACTTATTTTATAAATATATATTTATGTTTGATGTGATTTTTTTGCTGAAATTAAAAGTAAAATAAATTTTAGCATTAATATAATAAATGTTTTCAGTTTTTTATAAAAAATATATATGGAAATTATTTTTTCCTAACCAAAAAATTAACAATGAAAAGGACGCGCTAAAAATTAATATGTCATACCTAATTAATAAGAGTTTACATCACCGTATCAAATTTAAAAAGTATGATGGTGAAAAGGGCTAGCAAATTTGATACGTAGCAAATTAGATACTGGTGTAAACTTAGTATTACATTGAATGCATCCATGTGTGGGCAAAGTAGAGCGAAAGACATTAAATTTCTAATGACATTAAAAAAAGACCATAAGACCTTAATTGTCATTTTAATGTTTTTACTTCTATAGCAAATTCATATTTTTTATAGTTTAAATTTATTTTTGGAGTTTTATTATATTGTTAGACATTCTTCATCAAAAAATTCATTTCATTAGAAAAATTGCAGTTGGCTGGGAGAAAATATTTTGTATTTTTTTAATAATTTGGTTTAATATTTTAGCCATTTTTCTTTTTATTTGCCCATTAGAGTTACACAATTTGAAGAATTAATTAAAGTTAAACCGAATTTGTATATTTTTCTAACAACCATTTAATTTTATTATCTTATGAAGGAACACCATGAATCTTATGAAGGAAAATGAAATGTCAAAATGATGTTAATTAGAACGGTGGTATTCAAAGCTATTGTCTAATAAGCTTAAAAGACTACTTTATCGATAAATTTAAATACCGTAAATTGTCCGAAGCCTAGACAAGCGTTTTTAAAGATTTTCAGGATAATAGTTTGATACGTTAATTGGATATTTCAACATCAGAAGCTATAATGTTATTAGAAATACTCCTCGTTTTATCACAAAACAATACATATGTACTTATAAAAAGCGAAACTATATCTAATATTAACAAAAAAACGGTAAACCCAATTGTGACAAAAACAGATTTTTTGTAAACAAATTATCTAAAATCTGTTAAGGATTTCCAGTTAAATTGGGAATATTTTTTCCAACATATCAATTTATTTTTATCTCGTACCACCCAAAAAATTAACCCTTTAAATTTCAAATGAAGTCATATTGTTTTGTTGATATGACCTAACGTATAGACACTTTTTAAGAGATTTTCTTGGAAATTGATAGCAAAAACAAATCTCATTTCTTATCATTTCAAAACAACATTTCACAAATTAAATTAGAAAATTTTTTAATGAAATTAAGTCAATAGGTTAACAATACTATTTCAAGGTTTCATATTTCGATTTGTACATATATATTTTGTGGTATAATAAAGTTCGACGCACATTCGCCGCGATTCACACAGGACAAAATGCAGAGGTGCTTATTTTTTAATTATTTTCAAAAGGTGCAAAAAAATTGTCTCCCCCCCCATCTTTGGCTTTCGAGCTTAACTGACAGAAAAATTTTAACAGAGAAAATAAATTCTATAAACTCTGAACGGAAACTATAGCGAAGTGTCACATAATTACTTCTCAGTATTTTGAGCGGGTGAGATTGGGGAAGGTTGGAAAAATCGTCTTTGACCCAAACGAGAGGGGTGTCATATGAAAGATTACTAAAGTTAAGAAACGTTGTATTGTTTTTTAGAATTTTACGGTGCACAGTTTTTGAATTATTTGCTGACACAGAAAAATGGCTTATTTACGGCTTATTTTGTTAATCAACGGTTTCCGTATCGGTTTCCGGTTAGCAAAAATGACCTTGTGTAAATAAACACACAATTTTATAATTTTATGACTTGATTTAAAAAGCTTTCAATTTTTAGTTTTACACAACCTTACAGCAATTTATTATCACCACTTTTTTACTATAATATTACTTTAATTTAAACAAACATAATTAAGTTTATAAGATTCATATTTAATCGTATAAAATAAGGAAAAATAAAAATAAGCCCAGCACAAAAATTTGCTTCTATGTACTTGCGGCCATGATGACTATTATAAAAATTATATGAGAAGGAACTGGTAAGCTTTTGAGCATGGAGGGCCCACGGAGCACCTGTTTTTATAATTAGAGCTACTGTAATAAACTAGCTGTGATAAAGTCAGCCTTTATGCACCAGCGACGTCAATATTTTGTTATTGATTTTTATATTCTTCGATTTTTTTCAAAAAGACTTGACTAGCATTTTTCAGGCAAGCGCTATCCCAACCGTAGTAATAATGGCCTAATTAGTAATGGTCTTAATAACTGGATAATATAAGCCGTTTCATATTACATCAGGCTCATGATCTGACTTTCGAACTAGCAGTAATAATGATAGCTAGATTCAACTCAGATTTGAGCCCTTATATAATGTTAGTTCGATACGTGATGCATGAAACTGCATTCATCGATCACTTAAAGTGTGCGAATTGTCGTAACATTGTTGTACTGCACAATGCTTGTAACCTACTGGATATAGTTTTACTTGTTTGGTTTTCTCTTTCAACGAATTTGATTGGTTTTGGCTCCAGTCGTTTCGCCTTGAAGATGATCATGGAATGTACAATATGACCCTTTACAGTCACATAGTTCTCCGTTTAAACTCACAACGCCAGTCAAACAAGGTTGCGCTAAATTTTAATAATGTAATTAAATTTTTTCACACGGTCATTTGTTTTTTTGTAGAGTCAGTCATCGTCGAGAGTATAAACCACATGGAATAAGTCAAAGTTGGGTTGCATATCTTGTACTGGATCGTAGTATGGGTTTGTCAGGGATAAACAGACAGATTAGTGTTTAATAGATTTATATTTACTTTAAAATTCAAATATTTGTGCAACCAAGCGCACACTGAGAAAAAAATCTCACTTAAATTTAATGAGATTGTCATATGAACCGAAAAATGTGTTTTGTTTTATGATTTCAAAATGATCAACTGATCAAAAGATCAAAATGCCCTTTAATTCAATTTTACAATCATATTGAAGTAAACTGAAATTTCTTATTATTAATTCTAAATGGTTTTGCAGCTTAGAATTATATAATTTCTTCTCAGATTTATGTTAGAATGGATTTTCTTTATAATTTTAAATAGTAATCCTTTTAATATTTAATATAATATGACACACATCATTCTAAAAGAAATCCTTTATAGGGTTATTTAAATGGTATATTATATAAATGTAGGAATCTATTCAAAATAAAAAGAATTTATTTCTTGCGCAAGTAGATCGTAAATAATCGTTTAAGATCGTAACAAAAAGATTTTAATAAAAGAAATGGGCATTCGTTAACATATGGTCCATATTTAACTCTATGCCGGTTAATTAATTCTTTTTTAGTTTTGTGTACATAAATAATTTGTAAAATAAAAAGTGAAAAGTGACAATAACATAATATTTCTAAGTGAGTGTGTAAATATTTTAAAATAAATTCATAGCACATAAAAGTTCACTGCAATTAATAGCAAAGTGTGTGTGTGTTCCGAGTAATTATTTAAAAAGATTTCTTCATATTTTAAAATATTTTTCATTTAAAAAAAGTTAAAATGATTTTCCCTATCAAGTTAAAATGTGTCTCTTCTTGGATGAGATCCATAAAGATATCTTATTGCATTACTTCGAAAATATGTGACTGATTTTTCTGTGTGCAGCAGTGAACCATCAAATACGCTGTGCTGCGCGAAAGAGTGGAATTCCATAAGAGTTCTATATTCCGTATGAAATTTCGGAACCCCTGCAAGCTTGCTTTGGTACTGATCTTAACTATAGTTACTCGATAAATTTAAAATTCAAATGAAATTTTTCTTTATAAATTTTACATTTAATAATTTTTCTTTAATCTGATCTCAAGGAGCAGAAAAAGATAGCGAGTCGAATTTTTCTCATTTTTTAACGCCTGTACCCTGTACGCCGGTACTATTTTGAACAAACAAACAGAAACAAGCTCACCTTTAGTGATCAATGAGTAAAATACCAGAAAGATCTTTACCATATCACTGTAGTTTTAACCACTGCATGATTTGTAGTGTACACGTATTTGTTTTAACTTATTCTGTGTAACGAATTTCACAGTAATACCAACTGCTGCATTAATGGTAATGATTAGTTTTTGGGGTCTGTTCAACACAGTTTTGACCGTATAACAGTGAATTATCTTATACTTTCACTATCGCTTAGTGAATGTTAATGAAGCGTCGCATCTAGATCACTTACACAAATGTTGTGTCACGTAGATTATTATAATTATTAATTATGAATTATAATTTATAACAAGGTTAGCACGACATACTTAGACCAAAATAGGTCCATTGTGATTTCACAGGATATTGTTGCCCTACTTGGACCATTTGATGAAGCTTAGTATTTCCCTAATTCTAAAATTACTCAGGTCGGTGGCAGTTTTTAATGTGTGCGTTCCAAAATTAATTTGTCATCTATGTGTCAATGCTGGACAATTACAGAGTAGATAGAACACTGTTTCCTCTTCCTCCTCATCTTTACAGCTTCTGCAGAAATCATTGGGGGGGAGACAAAGCGTTTTTGCGTGCTCTCCAAAAATCCAGTAAGCAATCATGACTACTACCAATCAACCAATATCCTGACTACCCACGGATATCAGTTCTTAGGGGTGCTGCAAGTCCAGTCAGAAGGCCAGATCACCGGTTATCATTTATTTGTCAAACAAAGGCAAGCGACCAGACTAGAGATTACTTGTCTGGTAGGAGATCCAGATCATTTCATTGCCTAAAGTCACTGTGATCCGGCACACATATAATATGGATACCTAACTACATGACGATATTATTTAAAGACGAGCGGCATTTTAGTGTCACTTTTGACGTCGTTGTTACTACATCTAGCGATTTCAGTGCAGCTTGCAGCTTCTCCATATCCATGTTGACATCTCTAGTTAATATTACATTATGCTTCAACGATGCTAAGGCTTCAGTTATCGCGACCACTTCGGCTTGATGTATACTAAGGTGATCTGAAAGTCGAAGGATAGATTAATAATTTAAATGTTCTGAGAACACTTGGTCTTCGAGTTTGGAGCCATCCTTAAACATTTCCACTACCTTCTTCAATGCCAGCCTTTCATCCCTCCACTGATAAATTCTGGGAGGAATGAGGGTTAGCAGATTTTCCCTAATGCCTTGTCTGAGGAGAAGAAGTTATGCAACCAAATTCCCAGCAAACTATCCTGTATGATAGCACTGCAAACCCTTTCAGAAAATAATCTAGGAAGGCAGTAGACAATGCTTTTCTAGCTAAATCCTTCCTCGTACAGAATATTGAAGTTTCCGATGCGACTACCGATCCACTGTGACGTAGCGCTGAGTCGAAGGGCAGAAGATGCAGGATGATCTTCATCGCTCGACTGGGGGTTGTACGTATCGACCTACATATGAACAGGTAAGCCATTATTTGCATTTTTTATACCAATTTCAGGTTGCTCACTTTAGAAGGTGTAGTACACTTTATAAATACACCGTACATTAAAATTGATCTGATCACAGAGGTGTAAAGCAATTGGACTGTACCAGGTGCAACACCCCATCTTTGTCCCCATGGCTTTAATACATGATTATAGTGCTGCCGTAGCTCAGATTTTTGCACGAGGGAGAAGTAGGGTATGGAATTGGATTTTTGGTGATTGTCTGTATATCCAACAGTACCATCCTGTCCATATGTTTTTTAAGTCATCTGTTATGATGGAAATGAAAATTTCAAAAGTGTTAAATAAAAAATTCAACAAAAAATAAAATTGCGCGGTACAGCATCTACAGCATATCAGATACACCGAAATTTGCACTTTTTGAGTGGACTGAGGAAATTTTACCTAATGTTTTATTATTCCCTTAATTCTTATCTGAAAAAATGATCAACTCTAGTAATTTTCCATGACACCTATAAATATTTTTATTTATCGTAAGAATGACTTCAAAGTTATTGTAAGGTAGTTGATATCCAGAACAAAAGCAGCCGATGAATGCCAAAATAATAAAAAAAATTGATGTATTCAATTTGTATAGGAAAAAGAATTGGTTTTAAAATAAAAGAGCTCATTTAATTTACTTATGCTATAACTAATGCTAAACCTAATGGATTGGCCAAGATATTTGCTACAACTGTAAATTCTAAAACTGAGCTTTTCTCCAAGTTTTGTTCTTTTTTCCAGATTAATTTAAAGCACCGTAAAAAAAAACTCAATCATCTTTGGGCAACAAAAATACGATACGGAACTAATTTCAAAGTAACAACAACTACAATTTTAGAACAAGTACATCCCTCCTTTACCACTCAGTATCTCATTTCAAAAGGCTCTTTATAAATGATCCAACATTTTTTCACAAAACTTTTGACTTTACGTACAACAGCTCAGTAAATCTAATTAGAATTCGTTTCAATTTAACAAAATCTTTATATATGTATTACGCTTACAATTTTGTATTTATTATGGCTTTGAATGTTTGTTCTCAACGGTTCCAGTTTACACTACTATTGCTTAATAGTTTGAACTTTGTGTTCAAGTAGCTTAGAGTTGTTTTTCATCAATATGTACAAATATGTAGAAACATCTGCCTGCTTATTAAACTATCCAGTTTGTTCTTAAGTTTTCCACTGTTTATCTATATTTTATTAAATTCTGTAATTTTTGGGTCCATAAAATAATTCTTTTTACCTTTTTTTATTGCCTTTACCTTTTTCTATTTATTTTTACCTTTTACCATTAACTCTTTTACTTCCACTGTATTGAAACATTATTGACTTACATAATCATCGAAATTAAACCGACAATCAGAAATATTAGATTTTTATACAAGTGGTGAAAACGGCTCTTCTGAAAACGTCTCTTTTTAACGACGCTATCGCGTCTCGTGGACAAACCGTTCAGTCACGCAAAAACGTTTTCACCACGCGTAGAAAAAGCTATTTTTTCTTCGCTTGTAAATATAAATGATAATATTTATAAATTCTTCTACTAAAAACTTACAAAACGACATATCTAAATTTGACTGTGTAAAAAATAAACAATATTGTATCTATATATAGCATTTTTACCAGTGTAAAATAGTGTTTTTATTGTGTTCGCCTACAGATGGAATAATAACAGGCGAACACAATAATAACATTATTTTACACTGCTAAAAATGTTATATATAAATACAATCTTGTTTATTTTTTACACTGTCAAATTTAGCTATGTCGTTTTGTAATTTTTTAGTAGATGAATTTAACAATATGAATAATGAAAATAGTTCATATATTTTCTTTAAAACCTTTTACAGATATTACAGATATTTTTTTACCAACTAGAAGTCATCGTTTAAAGTATAAATTTAAAAAATTGTAAGTAAAGTTTCAATTAAAAACAAATAAAAATAAATTTTTTAATAAAATTTTTTAATAAAATTTATTTATTTATTTAATAATTTTTTTAATTTTTTTTTGGCGGAAAGAACTCAGAGAATATATTTTATATCTGACAGTTAATTATCGGAGGAAAAAATTATACGATATATCTGATACAAATTTTATTTTATCGCTCCGATTTCTCCGATATAGAAAAAAAAATCACCCATTATTAGTTTAATTAATTAATTACACACAATTGATATAATGATTAGTTTCGATTCGATCAAAATATTCAATCCCTTCAAAATACTGCGATATTGACAGAAATAAACACAGCAACCGAAACAAAAACAGAAACAGTAAATCAAATTCAATCTCAAATATTTAATCAAATATTCAATCCTTTAAATAACCACCACCTGTAGGCGACCACCGAAACTTATTTACTTTCAGTCCTAGTGACTGAAAACATTTTCAGTCACTACTTAGAAAAAGTTTTCTTTTCACATAGGTTTTACTATATATTAAAATGACATTTTCGTAGCTTGAAGTAGAAAAAAATATTTACTGTATTGGAACTTAAAAGTTCTTAATTTAATGAGTTTACTCGTGATTCGCGTACGTTATCGCGTGCTTTGTATTTGCGATCACTCCTCTAAAGACCATCATATTGATTTTGTTGAGTTAGATCGTGTATAGGACGTAATAAATGATAATTTTGTTTTTTTGAATATAATTAAATCGTACTTTTTAAGCAGTTGAAAAATTAATTATAACTAGGGTTTGAGTTTCTGTTCTGGCATCGAACTAAAACAATTCACAAATGAAGAGATTTCACCCATGTAGCAGAGCTCGGTATCGCAATTCGTAAGAAGGTGGATAAAATATTTAATTATTTTTATGACATCCGTCTTACATAACAATCGTACCTACCACCCACATCGATATGCGTTCTGAGATGTTGAATATTCAGATGATTAAGATTGAAGGTGCTATCAAAGATTGTGGGTGGTTCGACTGAATAGAGTTGATCCACCAATACCCCTAATATATCACCTGGGTTAGCCATATTTCACTGATATTACCATTGGTATGCGATATCTCATGTTAACTCATATATCAATAGCTAGGGAAAAGTAATGCTCGGTTGCTTGAACATGAGACGAGACTTAGCTAAATCGTAAATAGAAATATCTCTCAAACAGTTATCACGCTTTTTTTGACAAATTTAAGCAAAGATTTACCTAAACAACAATAAAAGAAAACTTTTTTGAATCAATATGCTTGATTTATAGGTCCAAACGCGACCAAAAAACGCAAAACTAGTTAAATGGAGAGTTAAAAAAGTTATCGGCGATTTAAATGTCCAAGCAATTGGACTTGTCCAAGGACATGTCCAAGCAATTGGAGCAATTAGACTCGTAGATCATAAATTTAAATAAATTACAAATCAACAAAAACTGATTATTAATTACTAAGATTTTAATATTTCTATATGAAATAGCTCAATGTAGTGTTTGAGCAAACAGATAGATCAAACACTTGTCGTGCACAACAATATTTGTATAAATAAATAAAAATTTCGAAACCAATTAAAATAATCTCACACAATTCAATCAAGAAAATCTTTACAATTAAAAAGAACAATCGTCTTCACTTCAATCAAACAAGTTAAATATTTATTTACTATAATTAAACTTTTCTTTGAACATAAGAAAACTATAAAAAGCACTCACTATTTATTCTATCTGCATAAGTTGTTTTCAGCAGAATTATTGAATTAATCACAAACAACAACACAATAACATTTCTTCTTGAGGAATTCATTTTCTATTTTGTTTTTTTTTTAATATATATTATGCACAATTTTTTTTTTTAAATTCACCAATTAATTAAAATAACACACAAAAATTTTTAATTCCAAAATATTTTCGTTATAATTTTTTTTAACTTAACTTGTTTAATGCTTCAAGATTTTGCATCGAATGAGTAAATATGTTTATCAATCAACTGCTTTTATATACAAGTTTTTATGTCGTACAGTTGTTGCTATTTTTTTATTATTGTTTAATAAGTACGAGTTTAGTTTTTAAAATGATTATATTTTCAGTTAAATTTTTAAAGTGTTTAATATTAAATAATTTACAAAAAGGGGAAGAGAGTTTTCGATTAAATCAGTCTGAGACCAATGTTGATCACATTTTATTAATTGTTAGGATAGATCGTTATAGTGATAATTAAAAGTCATGTGGTAATAACGAATGAGCTAAACTGTAACGATGACCTTAATTAAATAATAATTTTTACTGCGTTTTGGGTGGTAATTTAAGAGATGAAGTTTTTTGAGCAATTGGATAAATGTTGATGAATTTTATTATATTTTTAAAAAATTAATCATTTGAACGATTATGAAAATATGATATGATCATATGCGGGGCATAATCTAGATATTAGAACTTGTTTGATCCAAGGGTTGATAAAACTGCAAGGTATTATAGATTTCTCGCAATATTATACTGGTAGAAGGAAAGATATTATTTGATGTGGACGATAGATAAATTTTAGAACAACAAAAGAGAAAAAATCTTTTATAATAGATCAAAACAGAACCGAGTGTCAACAGTCAATACGAGGGTTCCGAGTGTTGCACAATTAGTTCCCATCATCATAATTAAATACGACATATGTGATTCTGATAGGATAAAAGATATAAAACAAAATAAGACTGTCTTCCTCAATCATTAAATCCAATGATAAAATATGGAGGGCTGAAATCTCAAACTCTGAGATATCAAGACTTCGGTTTTGGTTAATGATTTTGATATAGTTTTCGGCATACAACTTTTATGAGAACATTGTTTTTAGTTTTGGGCAGCGATGTATATCAAATATAACTCTTTGTTAAAGTACATGTATTTTTTTATGCCTGTTTAGAAATTTAATACACAACTAACACGAAATATCTATATGTTGCCGGAAAATCATAACAGATCATAAATTAACATAATTTAGAGAAAAGATGATACAATCAGCAAACTACTCGAAAACCTCTCCATTTAGCGTTTTGAGAAAATATTACAAAATCACAAATTCATATTTCTTTCAAAATTCCAAAAATATTGTAAAAATTAAATAAAATCAAACTTTTTTCAAAAATCTTAAAAGATTACAAAAATTATAACAAAATCAAAAATTAAAACTTTTTCCAAAGTTCTAAAAATATTGCAAAAATTATAACAAAATCAAAAATACAAACTTTTTTCAAAATTCCAAAAATATTTCAAAAACTATAACAAATTCAAAAATTTCCATGTCACATTTACGTCATACAACAGCTAAATTTTTTTTTCCAAAAAATTGGCTAAAAAAATAAATGAAATCATTTTTTTGACATATGTATGTACTTATGATGCAATAAAATTCTCAATAATAATAATATCATTTTCATTTCATACAAATAACTATTTTTATTAATTTCTAAAAAAATAAATGAAAATCATTCTTTTGACACACTTGACATTTTTTTTTTGACAAACTTATAATATCATAATTTTCAATAGTAATAATAAAATTTCATGTCATACAAATAATTAATTTAATTTTTTCTTCACAAAAATTGGGTAAAAAAATAAATAAAAATCTTTCTTTTGACACACTTGACAAAATTTTTTTGGCAAACTTGCAATGCAATAATCTAGATTTTGGTCTCACATGCCAATCCCGTCATGTTCAATTACATTTAACATTTCATATAAATAATTCATTTAATTTTTTCCCAAAAAAAAAATAAATAAAAATGATTCTTTTGACACACTTGACAACATTTTTTTGACAAACTTATGATTCTTATGGCATCTCAATAGTAATAATAAAATTTCATGTCATACAAATAATTAATTTCATTTTTTCCCCAAAAATTGTGTAAACAAAAAATGAAAATCATTCTTTTGACACACTTGACAACATTTTTTTGACAAACTTATAAATAATGCAATAATCTAGATTTTGGTCTCACATACTAATCCCGATCATCAAGATTTCTACAAATTCAATGTTTCTACTCGTAATCACTTAAAATGAACGTTTATTAAGCAAAAAATATGCAAATTTCCTTGTTTTGACACACTTGACGATTTTTTGACACACTTCCTGGACAGCTATCGAACACATCGTCCTTTTGGCTCTTACCATTGAGTATACCGATTTTTAAAAACAAAAATTTTTGAAATCCCTCCGGCCGTTTTCTAGATTTTGTCGGTTGTGACGGGCGGACGGCAGATAGATATACATTTTTTTTGCTGTTTTAGAATCAGTAGGCCCTAAAACGTCGAGAAGTGCCAAAAAAAGTGAGGGTAAGAATTTCACTTTTGGCTTATTGGTTTTTTCAAAACCGAAGTAACAGTGATTTGAAGGCTCGTTTTTTTCGAGCAAGCAATAGCGTGCCATCATTAAGAAAAATTCAATAACTCAGATTGAGAAGACTACCGTTTACTGAATAGAGTTTATTCGCTAGCACCCCTAAGACATCACCTTGGCTAGTGATATTGCACTGATATAGTTATCACCACAAAAAAACGATGAATTTTTGCATAAATACACTTTTTGAATTTTTATTTAAATCTTTCAATTTTATTTCTTTTGGAAGTGAAACGTTTATAAAATTATATAATATTATATTATTATATTATATTATATAATATTTATACAAATGAATAAAATTTCCATAAAAATTTATGTCTAAATTCAACTTAAGTAAGATAACTGATGATGAAGTTACAAATATAATCGCTTTGGTGGCGTGGTGGTTAAACGTGTCTGTCAAAGGAATTGAGCTCGTCAGTTTGGCACTGATGAGGTTACGAGTTCGAGTCCCAACCGAAACACATAAAAGAGAAAAACTGAGTTTTTTCCTGAGGTATTTCCAACCATACCTTTGAATTGGAAAAATTCAAATTAACTCCATAGTTACTTAATTGCTCACAAAATCCTGAATATTATATAATGTTAATAAAATTTTTACTTTAAAGTTAGATTAATATCGAAATAAATATAGCTGAACTGAAACCAGATACTTCTTCTGTCAACGGATTAAATTTAACTGCGCTATCGATTGGTTTACTTATAATCACTGAATTTACTTATTATAACTGAACTGACTTATTTTAACTGGACTCTTACACGATTATATCTGAACTCTTCTTTTAAAACTAAACTGCATTTATGGAGGGACTGAAATCTCACAGCTCTGAGATATCAAGACTTCGGTCTGGGTTAAGGATTTGTATACAGTTTTCGGCAAAAAACTTTTATGAGGTCATGGTTTTTAGTTTTGGGCAGCGATGTATATCGAACATAACTCTTTGTTGAAGTACAAGTATTTTTATCTCTGTTTAAAAATTTATTACAAAACTAACACGAAACATCAATACGTTGCCGGAAAATTATAATCGAAATTCCAAAAATATTGTTAAATTAAATAAAATCAAACTTTTTCATACTTCCAAAAATTAGAATAAAATCAAATATTTAAATTTTTCCTAAATTCCAATAATAATCCAAAAATTCTTAAAAATTCAAACTTTTTCCAAAATTCTAAAAATATTGCAAAAATTATTACAAAATCAAAAATTGAAAATTTTTTCAAAATTCCAAAAATTATAATAATATCAAAAATTAAAAATTTTTCAAAATTCTAAAAATATTCCAAAAATTCTTACAAAATCAAAAATTAAAACTTTTGCCGAAATTCTAGAAATATTGCAAAAATTATTACAAAATCATAAATGCAAACTTTTTCAAAATTCCAAAAATATTTCAAAAACTATAACAAATTCAAAAATTTCCATGTTCAATTTCATTTTAAATTACATTTACGTCATAAAAACAGTTACATTTTCTTTTCCAAAAAATTGGCTAAAAAAATAAATGAAATTATTTTTTGACACACTTGACATTATTTTTGGACAAACTTATAATGCCATAATTCTCTATAATAATAATAAAATATCATGTCATACAAACTATTATTTTAATTTTTTCTAAAAAAATTGGGTAAAAATAAATAAAACCTTTCTTTTGACACACTTGACAACATTTTTTGACAAACTTATAATGACATAATTCTCAATAATAATAATAAAATTTCATTTCAAACAAACAATTTTATTTTTTTCCAAAAACTTGGGTAAAAAACTAAATAAAAATCTTTTGACACACTTGACAACATTTTTTTGACAAACTTATAATGCCATAATTCTCAATAATAATAATAAAATTTCATTTCAAACACACAATTTTATTTTTTTCCAAAAAATTGGGTAAAAAAATAAATAAAAATCTTTCTTTTGACACACTTGACAACATTTTTTTGACAAACTTATAATGCAATAATCTAGATTTTTATCTCACATACCAATCCCGACCATCAAGATTTCTCCAAATTTAATGTTCCTACTCGTAATCACTTAAAATGAACGTTTTTTAAGTCAAAAATATGAAAATATGCTGTTTTTGACACACATAATGATTTTTTGACACACTTCCGGTACAGTTATCGAACACAGCGTCCTTTCGGACCTGTCCCTTGTGAATACCTGTTTTTAGAAAAAAAAATTTTGAAATCCCTCCAGCCGTTTTCCCTGTAGCGTAGGTAATGACGGCCGGACGGCCGGACGCCCGGCAGACAGACACACATTTTTTTTTTGTTTTTTTAGAATCAGTAGGTCCTAAAACGTCGGGAAATGCCAAAAAAAGTGGGGGTAAGAATTTCACTTTTGGCTCATGAATGTAATACTTAGGTCTTTCAGACTGAAGTAATTTATATAAACTTTTAATTTACTTAAAAACTAAACATTTTTACAATAAACAAAAAGTAAGTTGTACCAAAGGTTTTCGGTTTCGCCATCCTCAACTTCTTATTTTATTCAAAAAGAATTTATTCCAAAAATAAAACTTAAATTAAAATACTTTGTTTTGACTTGTGGCGAAAACTGTCAGTTCCACAATAATAAATAGTTCCAATAATAACAAATACAAATAACAAAAATTTTCATTGAATTGCTTTGTGTTATATATATTGTATATATTCCATTGGTGGAGACCACCGTTACATAAACAAAAATAACGCCTGGTGGAAGTTGAAAAATGTTGCCTGTTTTTAATAATGTCGCATACTTCAAATTAGTAATTTCCAATGTCACATTCTCCATTTAATTAATTATTCAATTAACACGTCTTTTTGTGTTGTAAAAGTTTAATTTAATTAAATTATATAACTTTGAATTATAAAAATTAAACTCTGTTTTTGCTGTACAATATAGAGAAGATCATTTGTCAATGGAAATTAGTTAAATTTAAAAAAAAAACTGTTACATTAAACAAGCTAAGTATCTGTAATGAAGAGATTTTTTGTTATTTGTAAAATAAAGTAACATGTTTTAATTGATATGAGAAATCTTATTTTGATTGTATTTAAATATGTAACTACAAAAGAAATGAGTGAAATATAGGCACAAGGTTCAATTTGGAGACTCAACGATGTGAATACAACATTATGCAATTTTGATAAAGTGGAAATAAAATAAATATTTCGCCAAGCATTTGGCATCATCTTACTCAACTTACGCAGGTCCCTCCCAGTATCTACATCACTCCATCCAGTATTGGGATATAGGACTTTATACAAATAATATTGAAAAACTCTCATCGCCTGGACAATGCCACTAGCAGCAACCAAAACTATCCAGACACTCCACAGCAGCTACCAACGACTCAGCAAGAGGAAATTTAGGTTATTAAATTTTATCATGCGGGTCAGCAACACAACAATTTAATTCAATTTTTATACCGAAAATATGATGATGATTATCTCATATCTGGAAAATCTTTGCCACAACAATAGTGCCAGCACTATGTGACATATCACTTTAACTCATATGCTAATAGCAAGGACTGGAGTACGTGAGGTTGTCTTACTTGTAGATACAAAATTAAAAAAGTCTACAGGTTCACAAAAATTTATCCCTCCATGCAGTGCTTATCTTATTTCATATCTTTCAAGACCCAACTTATTTCAAACTCATCAAATTAACGATTTTGGAAACTGTACCCGAACTCCGATTAAAAAATGGGAACATGGAGACGTTGATATGGATGAGGATATGGAAGAAGGAAAAATCAAATCAATCACGTCACTGTCACACAAATCATCCAAAAATGTTAAATAAAAATCAGTTACGATTCTTGCTGAAAGGAAAAAAAATTCGTTACAAAAAAAATGATCGACAAAAGTTTATGAATTATCGAAGTATCGAACTTTTGAATACTACATATAAAATACTAGCTAATATTAGACTTGATCGACTTATCCCGTTCGCCGAATCTATCATCGGTGACTATAATCAGTGCAGTTTTCGTCCAAACCCCAGATCTATATTTCTCCTTAAGGATGATCCTACAACCTAGATCCTAAAAAATTCACCTGTTTTACGTTAGTTTCAAGCAAGTATATGATAGTATCATCCATGACATACTTCTTCCTCAATATGCCTTGGTATTACAGTGAAAGCTGTTTCTCTGTTTAAACTCACTACACCGGGAAAACGTTGGTGCCTGGTATTTTAATATTACGATTATTTTGATATTCTCAAATGCTCTTATTATGCGACAAGTGTTCAGAATTAAATCCCGTTTTAATATCCAATCCAACAGTTGCACAGTACTTTGTGTTTATCCTATTTCGTCACTGAATTAGCTGTTTTGCTGTATCAATTGCAATTGATTGGCATCCATTGAGAGAGACCTACGAAACCCGTATTAGTGTTTGGAGAAGCACAAATTCGTTGCATTTATGCATTTCGCAAGTGATAGTTCAACAATTTTCAAGGAATAGAAAGTTTAGATCAGTTCGTTTAATAGCAATAAAACTTTGTTCAATGCAGACCATGAGAGAATTTTTCAGCATGAAACAAAAAATGTGTCCCTCAAATATTTGTGCACTCCATTTAATGAAACTACATATTTTGAAATAATTTTTCGATTGTTCTTGTTTAGTTAATTCATGTAACATAACATTCTTGGCACTGCCTATGCATAAGGTGGGAGCTTCCGGCATCTCACTGGACTGGAATAATCACCGTCAAGGCTTTTAGTAAGACAGGCTTTTAGTTTTCACTGGTCGTCAGTCATTTGTTTCTCGACTTTCTAACCCAACAGCCAACAACACGTCTTGTAGAAAGGTTTCGGACATCAAGGAACATTTAACAAATGTTGCATAAAAGTATGAACATTTTGTATCTTACTTCCGATGACCAGAGTTTCTCGACGGGATTTTTTATAACTCGTTTATAATAACAGGTCTTGAGTAGACTCATGGTGATGTAAAACCTTCTGGGACACCATTCACGTGCCAGTCATCCACTTTGACAATTTCTATTGGTTTCATTCAAATTCACTGTGAAAGCATAGTTTATCATTTCCAGTGGTCATTCCATTTATTTTTATAACTTCTACAATTTTCTCTTTATCTAATCCTCCATAACCGCCAATTTGCACTTGAAAAGGTTTAAACTTTTGCTCTGTTTTCAGTCACAAGTCCACAAGTGACTGAAGAGGACTTTATGTTGTTTGTATTTTTAGTGCATTTAACTTTGCATTCGACTTTATTTTTTTAAAACTATTGTAACGACCAACTAAAGTCTGTTCAAAAGATGTTTTCTTTTAAAATCTAAAACAAAAACAGCCAACGCATTAATCATACCTTCATTCATAAAGTAACATCTGTTTATTTATGACGGTTTACTGTAATTCGCATTTTAAAGCATTTAACGGATTTTATATTACGATTATTAATCAATTATTTTTTTATTATTGTTTTTCTGTGTTTGTTAAACCTTTTTTTGTGTTTGTTAAACAGGCGTTGAAGTGAAGTATATTGATCCAGCGCAGATTTTCGCATATTTGAAAATTTTCGATTAATAAAAATTGATTGATTTTTGAGGGACCTTATTGTTATGATTTGATGGTGTTGGACGGTTCGTTTTAATGATTTTTCTCTGTCTGTTACATTTGGTGTTTTTTATACTGCGGATCTACAATGTATGGGTAATGTTTATTTTAAAAAAATAAAACGGAAAACACAATGACAGAGATGGATAGAAACATTTTTAAAAATACAAAGTCGTTGTATGAAACGATTTGGATGTTGCACTTAGTTAAGTTTTTGATTTTGGTCATGTTAAATTTTAACTTTGAAGTTGTGTTATTCAAAGAAATAAAAAGAAAAGTTTGTTTAATTTAATCTTGTGATTGATTTAAAGGAAAATTAATGAACATGTATTACATTAATAAAAAAATGATAATAATTAAATATTTCTAAATAATAGTTTTGATATCAAATAAGTTTTGATAAAGAAGTTGAAATAAAGTCAATTCAAAATGTGGTCAACATTTTTGTGATTTTTATTTTTAAATTTATTTTCCATTTGTAATAAAACTAACAACAGCAGGTCGTGAATTTTATTCAATTTTGGGTGTTACATAATTTACATAACAGAAAATTTAAATGATATAAAAAAGCATATCTGCGTTTAGTTAAAGAATTACATCCGGATAAACAAATGATCTAGATGCATCGACTAAATTTTAAGATTTGGGTGCACTTATCTGTAGTGTTATCTGTAAAACGTAAAGTTTATGATCGATGTGGGGAGGAATGTTTGAAAAAAAGATGGAATGATGGATAATTATGTCACATTTGCTAGTTTCTTTGGTGATTTTGGTTTTAATTTTGGAAATGAACTACAACAGCACTATACACCGAGAGAAGCTATGTTATTATGGATTTATTTGTTTATCTGAAAGAATCATAAAGTGGTTAATGGATGGTTAAGGTTAATGGAAATATTAGAAGATGCTAACCATCGCAAGTGAATCATCATAAATAAAAGGGAGGATGGTAGAGGAGCTTGAATCCGTTACAACAGGAAAATTCAGTTAAGTTTTTTTGGTATTATTAATTTTATTACTTCTTTTTTTTTATATCAATAATATAATAGCCGTAAGTCTATCCTTCTATACAAGCGTAACGGATATCTTATCTATCCTTTAGTCTATATATCAAATATAGTTCAAATTGGTATATTGGTAGCGCGCTCGACTGATGATCTATAGATTGTAAGTTCAAAACCTGAATATTGCGAAATTTTTTTTATTTTTTTTTTAAATAACATTAAAATTATTGTTTTTTTACACACTCTTATTTTATTCATATTCATACATACATTTCGTTTTACGATAATGCAGTTTTTAAATTTTTATTTTAAATAACATTAAAATTGTTTTTTTTTATTCATAAATTCATTATTTTCTTTAAATAACTTTAAAGTTATTGTGCTTTTTTATTTTATTATTCATGAATGAATTCATATAAATAAATAATTCATATATGTATAAATAAAACTTATATAAAATTTTGTTTTTGGATACTTAAATTATCGATAAAGTAGTTCTTTAAAGTTAGTTAAAAAGTTAAGTTGTCTTTTGCCATAATTTGTTCAAATTAAAATCATTAAAATCATTTCGATATTTACATTTCGATATTAAGAATAACAACAACTACTATAAATAACATTAAAATTATTGTTTTTTTACACACTTTTATTTTATTCATACATACATTTCGTTTTACGATAGTGCAATTTGATCGATAATGCAGTTTTTATAGCATTTTATTGCACTGTCATTTCCCGTTTCGTTCAAATTATTATATAATTTCGATATTAACAAGAAAATTAATTAGTTTTTTGACAGGCAGTGCTAAAAATCATATAATAGTGGTTTCCGATAATTATTTGCCATAATTTCATTCCTGTGAACTAAATTAAGGAAAAACAAAAACTACTATTTGAGTATGTATTTCTCTTGCAATATAACAGCTTTATCATAAAAGATCGTGTGACGTCATTTTGTTTAGTTATGAATGCAATCATTATAGAATGCATTTAGGGGATTTTATTTTTTTATTTTAATTAAGTTACATAATACATATATTTATAATTTTTGTTGATGTTTTATTAAAAAAATCTTTTTTATTTTGAATTAGTCACAAGATATGTAATATTTATTATGAAAAATAGATCGAATTTTTTTTAAAGGAATAATAACCTTTTTTTAAAGGAATAATTTTTACATTAAATAGTAAAGTTGGTAGATGGTTTTTATAATAAGTTTATTAAAAAAGAAAAGAGGAAACAAATTGATGAAAGTACATGATTAAAGGTCTATTTCCTCACTTTTTGACACAACATTTCGTAAAATACTAGCGCTATTATGGCAGGACCAGAACCAGAAAATTGTTCTATAGTACAGCGAACATAACAGCATAGAAAAATATAGATTTTTAACAATTTTTAAAAACAATGTAGGTTGAAAACATTTGATATTTTTATACAAAAAACAGTTTAGGTTATAATATACATTTTCAAACATTAATAATTTAAACCGATTTAATAAAATGAGCTTTAAGAAACTCAGTACGAAATTTCGTTGTCATTGTCGATGTAAATGTAAAAATGTCGATGTCGATGTAAAAATCATAGAATATTTTTTTTCCATCATTATTTTTGCATAGCTTCATTTTCTGTAAATAAAATATAGAAGAACAAAAGCTGCTATTTCAGTATCTTCTTATTATTATTATTTTCAACCATTTGTCGTTGATCGTATAAAAATTTATCGTTAACCTCACGATGGTTTTTGTAGAATTATAGTTAAGCAGAAGGTACACAAAGAATAGATTAGAAGAGGTTGGATTATGATGGATAGTACTTAGTAGTTGTATCAAAGCCGGATGAAAAGAGCAAGAGTGTATTGGTGTGCGTAGGGAGGGGGAAAGGAGGGAGGGGTGGGGGGGCGGAGCCCGCGGGATACCCCCTAGTATATATATAATAGTCCGTGGGCCTTCACCTACATAATTTTGTGATTACCACATATTTTATACTTCGTGATGCGCCTATCCTTGACGAGCCTGAAAACATTAGTTCTATGATTTTTCTCAAAACGGCCGCTTTTGCGTTCGGCAAGTTCCGAAAAATGCCGATTACCCGCGATCATATAAATTTGCTACCACATTTATTTTTTTTAACTGTGGAGGTTGGAAATTCGTTTTAGAATACGAGGGTAAGCTTGTCCGACCAAAATGTGTTTGCTATTGTCGAGTCTGACAACTGACATTTTGGATGTTTGGGTTGTCGGACTAGACAATAGCAGAGAAATTTTTGTCGGACAAGGTTACCCTTGTGTTCTAAATCAAATTTCCAACCCCCATAGTTAAAAAAAACAAAAATTTACAAGATCCCGGACAAACGGCATTTTTCGGAGCTTGCCGGAAGCAAAAGCGGCCGATTTGAAAAAAATCACCGAACAAATGTTTTCGGGCACGTCAAAGACAGGCGCATCACGAAGTATAAAATATGTGGTAATCACAAAATTGTGTAGGTGAAGGCCCAGGGACTATAAATTTGTTTTATTTGAAATGATATATTAAATCAACTGAATTAGGGCTTTTCCTGGGCCAGAGACCATATGTACATATTTTTTTTACTTACATTGTAATCCCGGATATAAATCGAATAACGGTTTACAATACTTTCGGTTCATGTCAATGATACAATTTTTTAACGAAGAGAGCATCGGATCTTTGGCACACTTCACGTGATGTATTGCAGTGTTTTCTCCTTCGTTTTCTTGGGTTTCTCAGTGAAATTTTCACCTTTAGTCCGCTGCATTGCATGTAATTAGATTTGACGTAAAGAATGCGTATCTCGACGGCAGTCTTAGATCACTTACTTTCACTACTTGGTTTTAATAAAGTTCTATTAATTTTATTGTTTCTCTTGCGCACAAGAAGTTTGTGAACTTTCTTTGTGCAGTTTATGTAGCTCCGTCACACTATTTTTGCTGTCGACTTTTTCTGAAAATTGGTTTCAATAAAAATCGCACTGATTGCAAACATCAATCTTCTTGTGATGGATATTTGACTTAGGTTTATGGAACTACACTTGTTCCAAAATTCTTTCTCCAAAATCTTTCTGGAATCTGGAAACAATTTACAGCTGAATTTCAGTAAAACTAAAGTTGACCATATTTTGGACACTCTAATTGCAGATTTTATTTCAGATTTTTTATATACACTCTGCTGAAAATGCTCTACTCTACTTGACTATCACATATTTCAACTAAATACTTTTGAAATGATCTGACCTAAAAGTCGTTAAGAATTAAGATCACAGTCAAAAGGTTAAAAAAAAATTTTTTGGCTCAAAAATTTTCCTGGTTTTTATTTTTGAAATACTGGTGAAAAAAGAGTACTTGGCAGACCGGGCGGTAGCTCTTACATCCATCTGACGACTATCAACATGATCTTACATTCTAGGCGTCAACTCCTTTTCACTCAAACTAAACGATTTTTAAGTATACATGTAAAATAATTATTTTGCAATACTGCTCCAATACAGTGGTCTAGCCCAAAGGCTTTGTAGATTATGCCATTGGGCTAAAAAACATAACAAGTTTTGATATCGGCAAAATTTTTTATTTTGTTGTCTATGGTTTCAAATGAAAAAGGCAGAGGAACAGGAGTGCGGTTGGTTGCGAAATCAGCTTATGGTGACTTAACATTTTGTTTACTGTGGGGATCAATGTTATAAATGTAAACTAGTGGAATTATTAATGTTTTGTATGAAGAAACGCTGGAGACTATCAGCTTAACTAAACATTCATTGTTTCACCCTAAAAGACTTCATGTTTTTGAAACTACAAACATTCAGAGATCTAACAGCTTTTTCGATCATCATATTGAGCCAAAAAGATTTTAAAACAAACATATATTGCAATGAGTAGTTTGTCTCAGTGGCTTTCGGGTTTTCACCGTAGTTCAACTGACCTTTCCGTCTGATATGAAAATCTCATATGAAATTTGTAATAATTGATGTATTGGACCAACTGGAAGAACTTTTTTTTGCTAACTAAGATTAGCTTTGATGATTTTGTTAGCCATTGAACTTCAGACAGTTTTACTGATACAGAAACATTAAAATTTGATCTTCTAGTGGATTCATGAAGATGTGAATTCATAAAAGTTTAAAAATATACCAAAAGGCGTTTTAGATAATTAAATAAAACGATAATAGTTTATATCACTCAATCAAATAATTTGGGTAATGAAATTATAGAATGATAATAATTCTGTTTTGTTAACAGCCTAAGTTGAGATGTAACTTGTAGGCAATGGACCAATCATAGTAATATTTATTTTCAACACATATCAGATAAAATCAAGGAAAATTACTATTAGTAGCTGTATTTTTCCATTTCGAAAATTTTTTGGGTTTTCTCTTAACAAATTTTTTAGTTTATTTTAGAAAATCTTTTTCGAATTCACATTTTTGTCAGTAACATTTAATCAATCCATTTGTTATACACGTTAATCAACTCATGGTTTTATATTTTTGGTTAACTTTACTAAAAAAATCTTTCGATACCAAACGACTTTTACGTGTGATTTTAACGAGTACACTTTCTGCAATATTTTCAATTCGATCCATCTTTGAAAGTAATTCTATTCATGCGGGCTCCTATTCTAACTTTGATTGTGGCAAATGATCGTAATTTCCAAATAGATAAAAAAAACATTAATTATTTTGCAATGTTTATTGCGAACATGGTAATACCAGAGATTTAGTTTGGGTTTGATTAAATTAATTGTTTTCTTAGAAAAATGCTAAATGATTTGAGAAAACATGATAAGATTGATAACTTGTATGAATTTATTGCGTTTGAAATTTGTTGTTTGGTTTTCTAGAAAATACGAATTAATTAAGAAAAAGTACTTGAAAGAAGATTTTTTTATTGTTTTTCAAATTAAATTCTTAGATAATTTAACTGACCTTCGAATTTGTTTTCGAGTTTTATTTCTTGTTTAATGAAATTTCTAAATATTTATGGATTGAGATCAATTCCTCGAAATAGAATAAATTAGATTTTTCAATAACTTGAGTTGGATTAATTTTTGAATTAAATATGAAGCAAAATCAATATACTGAAAACAAACATAAAATATTCGTTCAAAGATTTAGAATAACTGACTCTAAAATTAGCTAAAAAAACGATTACATATTTTGAGATTTTTGATTACGCTTTCGCACAGGCTAGTAATTTTTACATATATTGTGTAAAGGGCAATGGCATTGACCGAGTCAATTAGATTTTGTAAAAATATTTTATTCCGATATATTTAAATGTATAACATTTAGCAGTTTTGTTTAACTCAATTAATTTTTGGATTAGAAATAAAATAAAAAGATCTTAAAGTGCTAATCGGAAATAAAATGCTTCGTTGTACATAGATACATATAGTAGGAGTATAAAAGTAGATGTCGCCAATAAAATAACTGAAATCATTCTAACCAATTTGTATTTTCAGATCACAGATGGAACATTTTTCACAACTTAAGGAACGTGATTAAAAATAATTTAAGGTACACCTACGTTTTTATAGATTTTAGATTTACGATGGTTATTATATCTCAGTATGGACGTAGTATGATATGTTGGATATTATTTCTCAATTGTTAAATTAAATTATGCTGGTCAACATATGTGCCCTACGTGATAAAAGAGTATCATCAGTCACCTACTATATCTTGGACGACATAAACGCTCATCACATAAACGCCTTTTAAGCCAATACATTAAATCTCTAGAAATTCTCAACCATTGGCAAATGACCAAAGATTCCAATACTGAAACTGAGGAAAGTGATTGATTAATCTAAATCGTACAGGCCGATCTCGCTGCTGTCATCCTTTGCTAAACTAATTCAGTCGGTCATATTACCAACACTGCAAAAACATCTAATTTAAGCGGTTCAAAAACATGGGCAAGGAGCAGCATAACAGCTTCCACTTAATCAATAGAGAAAAAAAACACCATATAGTCCTGGTCGCGCTTGGTCTCTCACGCGCTTTCAACACCGTCAGCGACAGTAAACTGCTGCTAGATTTTCTCTGCTTAACGCCATCACATACTCTTATTTGATGGCTTTCGAGTTTTATTCAAACCACCAAACATGTGTGGAAATCAACAACCTAAGATCAAAATATCGTAAGGCGAAGCAAGGAGTACTAGAAGGTGTTTTATTTCTCATCATGTTTAATATCTACATGGTAAGTTTACCTCAACTACCAACCGAATTAGAAATCCCCGCAAACTTATAGAAATGTTCCCGAAGTCTTTTTGAAGTCATGAACAAATACCTAACCACACTACACAACTCGAGCTGTCAATAGAAAAATTTAAAGCAACACTCTTGACCACTTGGAATTGAATCGTGAAATATCTGATACGTTCGATACTGTGGTCACTGGAAGCAAATCCAATAGTTGATAAACCCAAAATCCTACGTGCCGTTTCTAACAGCATGATGCTGACCTTCTCCATACATGCCAGAAAAACATCCCAGCAAACGCCAGACTTTCTATAACGTGTTGCACTCTTTCGCTGGTGCTAGCGGGGAACACATATATTGACTATCACAACATACAAAGATTTTGCTCTCACCATTATTGATTATGCGGCACCAATCTGGTATCCATAATTGAATTAAACATCGTGGAAGAAATTGTAAACCACCCATAATACTGCACTGCGTCGTGTGTTAATTGGGTGTCACTTAAAGCAACAAGAATTTACAATAACTTTTAATGGAATTGTATTAGGAAAAGCAAAACCATCCAGAGATGTAAAAAGAAACTTAAAAGATATATACTGCACATCAACTCCTTTGCCTGGACAACACTAGCAGCAACTCATCGCCTGAGCTCTACTTAAAGCTACCAAAACTGGTGAACCCGACAAAAGGATTCTAAAAAAACAAGGTAGTTTTTTGGTCTTTCTTAGCCGGGATTTATTGTTATTCGCTGTTAGATACGTTTTTTTCATTAAACGCAATAAATTTTTAAAAAAAAATTTCAATAGTTTTCGTTGCTTTTTAGATCAGTTTTGTACTGCAACACTTCTCTACCTACTTGGCATAGTACGTTTCCAGAAGATTCAACAGGTCTACCAGAACCCAAGGAAACTGCTCTATCTCCCGAAATTGAAACCGGCACGGGTACCAATGACCAGCTTGAGACACTGGTCGCCAAGCCGATCGAAGCCGCTATGGTATCTCCTACGTCTTATTCGGCGATAACGCCACAAATTAATCATCTAGCTGTAAAAATGTCCCCTTTCTGGCCCGAAAGTCCGGACTAATGGATCATCACCTTAGAAGGGCAATTTCTGTAGGCGAATACCAAGTTTTAACAAACTAGGTATGGTTATCTACTTAGTATGATCACGCCTACACTGGGGCGTCTTTATTCGGTGAGATCTTGGTAAAACCTGACCAAGATTTCCCTTATGATAAGCTCAAAGAGGTTCTTCTCGCCCGCTTATCCAGTAGCATTTCAGACCGCATAAGCAAGGCACTATGCAGTATGGACCTTGGACATAAAAAGCCTCCACAGCTCTTATGGGATATGACCGCTGAAGCCCGCGATACATTTCAAGAGGAAACTCTAAAAGACCTTTGGGTGAAAAAACCCCACCTATTGTTTGCGCTGCTATCGTGGTACTTAGTACAGCATCATCTTTTTCTTCATCCAACGATGTTATGGCAATGACTGATAAAGTCAGAGATCTAAAAGCATAGCTTCTTAATGCCATTCATCATTAAACAGTTTCCCAAACTTCTCATCATTATCGGAGTAGATCCAAGGATCGAAACTTTCATCGATCTAACCGCTCTGCCATGCAACCACGGTTCAGGTTGCGAGTTCAAATATTTAGTTGTATTTACTACGACGATCATACATTCAAGAGAAATGCGAAAAAATTCGATCCCGAGTGCAAACTTTATTTCAAGCATTCCGACTCCCTGCCTCTACTTCTTCAAAAAACACAAAGACTTTTCAAATGTGACGGCATGTGATGAGCGGCATTCCCAGCTCCATTTTCTGGTCCTCGACACTTCTTGTCGAAAGAACTTCCTAGTAGATACAGGTGTTTAAGTATCAGTTATCCCGGTACTGTGAAGGAAAAATTCTCACGAAAATCAGTCTTCAGTATATCGAGAATTTCGATTCTGTTAATATCGAAATTCTCGATATACTAAAAAACTTTAAGGACTTAAAGTTCAAAAATGATTTCACTAAACCTGTTAAACATATAACGTGACTGACGTTATTGAAGCACATGGTTTCCTGTTTCATGTAAGTATCGTCGACTAGGCCCTGACAAACTGGCCATCGCAAAGACGGCATTTGATTTAATGTATCTCAAGACATTGCCAACCGTCTAATAGTTCTTGGTCCTCTCCTCTCCATCTTGTTAAAAAGAAGAACGGCGAGTGGAGACCTTGCGGAACAACATGGAACAACTCAATAATGCTCTAAATACCTACCTTAACATCCTAAACGAATGGTTTAAAACCAGAAAACTAATACTTTCCACCGAAAAGTCCACATCTACACTTTTCACCACATGGACGAAGGAGGTGAACACAACACTCAACATCTGCATTGACAACGTGCTTATTCCCACGGTAAAAAATCCGAGACTGTTGGAGGGCCACATTCGAACCACTACTTAAATTCAATGCGCATGCTCAACAGGTGAACGCAAGATTGAAAAACAGAAACAATGCTCTGAAGGCACTGGCTGGCAGTTCATTGGGGAAAGATAAAGAAACAATTATAACAACATACAAAGCAATAGGAAGACCTATTTTGAATTATGCTGCACCCATATGGACACCTCAAGTTGGTGACACCCACTGGAATAAGTTACAAGTAACACAAAACGCAGCGTTGCGAACAGCAACCGGAACAATAAAATGCTCACCAAACAATATCTATGGGCCTGTCACAAAGAGCAACATCCCTGCAATGACACCCTTTCCACAACCACACCACCCAGAGACATAAGGCGTACTGCGAAATGCTTCTTAAGTGATGTCAGAGGTAGCGAAACGGATAACAATGACGATCTTGCATATAAAACGGGCTTAAAAACGCTACATACGAAGGTTGTTGAGGTCACATTAAAGAACTACGCTCCAAATCGAGTTCTCCAGCGTAAGCCGTCACAGGTCGCTGCGGAAGAGGTCAAACTACCGCGCAGCACCAGATCCACTCTAGCGCAGTTAAGAAGTTAAGATCCGGTTGGTCACGCATCTTAAATAATTACATGAGCCGAATTGACCACAACATTGTTGACAAGTGTCCCATATGTGAAAGCACGCCACACGATGAAGACCACCTATTTAATTGTACAGGAAAGCCAACCAACTTGACGAAGAAAGATTTGTGGTATCGCCCGAGAGCAGTAGCAGAGTTCCTGAATCTGGACATGGAGCCGGAGGAGTAGCACCGCACCGTCGCTACAACAATAACATCCTTGCGGTGGTTACCATTTTCTGTATAACATAATAATTTCTGATAAATAGCCTATTTCTCATATATTCAGGATTTTTCGCAATAACTGCAATTTCAACTCCGTTCGAACTATTTGAATTTGTTCGAATGACTTTCGGGTTCCAAAATTCTGCGCAATTCTTCCAACGGCTTATGCACCTCCTTCTCCAAGACCTAACTTTCTGTTTGATCTACATAGATGACCTCATTATTGCTTCTAAATCCTTTGAGGAACACCTCAAACATCTTAGGACTGCTTTCGAGCGTCTTTCCGAAGCTGGTCTCATTATCCACGTTGATTGACGACATTCCATCGATTTTATCCTGAAGTTATTTACATTGTAACAAACCCACAAACAACAAACTTTTGTTATTTTCCTTTCCTTGCTCTCTTCCTTTTCCGAACCCAATAAAATTCCATGGATTTAACTTTTTTTAAGTTGGTACGCATCTGTGAAACAAAAGAAGTTGAATTTAATTTTTTTTTACAATTCTATTATTGAGTCCAAAAAGTGTATACAAGTTTTATAACGAAATTTAAAATTAGGTGTTTTTATTGTATTTATACACATTTTCTTTAATCACTACAATTCTTTTGACATCAAACCTACTGTCCAACATACGGTTATAATATTTAATAAATACCCAACAAATTGTTGTGGTGAATTTGGTAACTTTTTTATCCTTCTCAGCAGGAATTAAAGTTTTGTTTTGTATACACAATGCAGAGTGCAAGAAAATTTTGTTTGCTAATTACTATATGTTGGAATTATATTATATTGTGGAATTATTATCACTACAGACCTGCTAGCTTGCCAATACTTAGTTGCCACAAAAATGACTATCCATGCAAAAAATGGGTCAATAGCAACACTCCTCCATCTCAGAGACACATTAAACAAACAAACCTGAAGGGTGCACAGAAAACAGGTTACGGATACATTAAGGTGCTATAGGATTCATTGATGGCCCGCTACCATTGTTGAACCTGTCAGAAACCATATCCCATCTGCTTGGTAGACATAAGCACAAAATTGCCAACAGCATCATCTATATCTGCTTTTTTGCTCTTAGTTTAGAATAGATACCACAACCTATAATTAAAGCGTTACAAAAACAACAAACGGTAAACAAGTATGAAGTATCGCAACAAAAAATTAATAACTCTACATTAGTATAGTATATATCTAATTTGCCAGCCAATGGTAATTATAATGTAAATAAATCAAAAATAGAAAGTATCAGGGCCGGTGCTCAAGTTTTATCAATTAACTATTCTCAGTTTGAAAGTAAAATGGTATAGATAGATCATATAATTTTCAGCATCATTTAATAGATTTAAAAATCATCATGGTCACATGCAGGAATAAGTCCCTGGTTAAACATCCCAATTCAAACCTATTGAATTCTATTATTATAAATCCAATATATTTTCAATGGGATTAAATCGGATTGCATTGGTTTAATAGGAAGACTTCGATCTACCAATTAAAATTCAATCGGAATGAATGGGATTTAACAAGAAAAGAGCTGTTCCACAGGATTCTAATGGAAATTTCTAATTGAATTTCAATCGGAAATTAAGAGATTCATATAGTAAAAAGGAACTTTGAAGAAATTAAACAATCTTATAAATTTAACAGAATTTAATTGGAATAGTAGATTCTTGTATGAGCTTAGAATGAAGGCAATTCTTCACGAGGATGAAGTTTCCCGAAACGAGCGTAGCGAGTAGAGGGAATCATCAGAGTGAAGAATTGCCATCATCCTAAGCGAATACAAGATGCTATTTTATCCACGATTGCCAAATATTTCCTATAATTTGCAGTTTTCTGCTAAATTTTATAAACCATAGTAATGAATATTTACTAATACATATATACAAAATGAAATACATCAAAATTCAAAACATCATTTAAAAACATTTTCGTTAAATTTGCATTCAACATTTTCTGTGCGTAAGTCAAACCTTTTTAATAAATGTGTAAACTAAAGTCTAAACCATTTTCAGTAGGTTATCGTTCTTCTTACTTCTACAATCTACAAAGTAAAACAATATTTATAATACAACAATAAATCATTTATTGATATTTATTGTAATGTTGAAACAATTCGTTAAATTAATGCCTGGAATTGAATTTATATCAAATACATTACTTTGGTTATTCGATATTGAATTTATAACGAATGTATTATTCTGGACACTACTGTTTTCACCAGTTGTATTTTTTAAAATTGAATCAGCAATTATTTTAGCTGTGTCATTTTTGTTCCGTATCGAATCATCGATGTACCCTTCGGCCACTGATGTGGACTTCCATCCACCATGTCTTTTTAGGGTTGTTATATCCCCACCAGCATCAACTAATATTGTTGCGGAAGATCTGCGAAATGCGTGTCCAGAATATTGTTCTGGATCGGGTAGTTCCAAAAAGAGAGCAATTTCTTTGCCCATTTTGTTAAACTTATTGATCCCGATTCTTTGTATACTGCATTTACCGTTTTGGTAGTTCAAAAATAGTACTTCACTGTTACTATGCGACTTAGATGGCCGTTTAATTAGATAATTTTTACAAATTTTGTAAAACTCTCCAGTGACTGTAAATTTTCTCGTAATTTTTGTCTTGGTTTCTGGTACATTTATCAGAAAAGCTGACCCAAGATTTTCATTGTGTACAATTCATTACACCGTCAAGCACCCATTACTCCCAATATTAAAGCAACCTAAAAAATAAATAAATCGTTGTTTGTATATAATTTTTACAAAATATATATAGATAGTGTTTACCTTTGTTGCCAGGTATCTATCATCAGGTGCGTTAGTAAAGAAAACATTTATATATTTTCTGGAGAAAAAGTTTTCAACTTCTTAGGTTGAAAACCTTTAGATTTGCGTTTAATAAATGCTAGCAATTTTGAATAAACTTGAATGTTGATTCCTTGGTATAAATTGATCGTGGTTTTAAGTATGGAATAATGCTTCCATAGCGGGGAAGATTTAAACGTGCTAGAAAGCTCTGTAAAATATACCAACAGAACAGATTCGGAAAACGAATCTGCTTTTTTTGCACTTTTCTATTCTAAAAAAGATTTGTATATCGTTGTGTATATTTTTCTGGCATTAAATTTAAAGAACTAATTTCTGGTGTTGTTAAAATAATAATGTTGTGACTTCCAGAATTCATTTTCGATACTTTTTTAACAACGTTTTAATTTAAATTTGAATTGACAAATGAATATATACGCTCGTACAATGTTGTTTCGTATAAATTTAAAACAAATGAATATAAACATTTTATAACGGTGCATACACAATGATAAAACTTTTACTCATCTCATGAAATCCAAGTTGGTATGAAATTATTTTGAGAAAAAAAATTTATTTTTGATATACTTTTAACTCAAAGAAAAAGTTGAAAAAATCTCAATTTTCGTCTTAAAGCCATGCCACATGCAAAATATAAACGAACGAATTCGGTCGTTTTAAGTAAAATGTGCCACATGAACAAAAAATTTATCGGCGATATTTACAACAACAACAACAACACTAAAAATGACAGTTTGCAAAAAAAATATATGAATTGTTATATTGAATTTGAAATGAACATTTTTATTATGAATGTAATTATATTTCTAAAATTTTATTTTAAAACAAACTCAACGTAAATTATAAACAATCACAAAAACATAAACTTTCAAAATGAAAAATACCACGATGTGAGGTTAAATCCGAACGATAAAAAAAATCGGTCATAATTCTACAAAAATCGTTCATAATTCTCCAAAATATCAGTGGAGATTTATGAACGATTTTTTTATTTCTATCGGCGGTAGAAATCGTGCAAAATGATTTTTGGAAAAATCATCAATTAAAATTAATTTAATAACAAGCGTTGTTTATTTTAATCGATAGGTATTCTAATTTACCATACATTTGGCATAATATATAAATAAAGCAAGTTTTTGTTTAATCAAAAATTAGAAAATCGTTGCTAGCAATCCGGCAAAAATTTTTGTCATGTGGCAACGACTTTATGGTGCTATTACACACAAATTAAATTCAGCTCCCTAATCAATTTTGCAGTTACCATAATGTGAAAAGTTGATGAAAAATATTTTGTATGAGAAAAAGAGGGACAGCATGCGCGAGATAGATATAAAAACTGCAAGAAAAGTTAGCTGATAGCAACTGACTTTTTGAAAAATTATTTGGTTTACTAATTAACTGCTAGAAAATTGTCAGATGATTTCATCTGCAAATTCAACCGGTTTAAAACCGATTATCAAATTAATTGATTTTCATATTAAAATCATAATAATAATTATATTATATTAAGTATAAAATGATTAAATACATATTTTTAAGATTTTAATGTCAAAATTTTACGTTTTCTTTACGTATTTTCGATTCACATTTTTTTTTCAAATCTTAGCGCATTTTCTTCTTGTACAAGCTACAACAACTGCTCTATAATGCGTTGTCGCCATTTTATCATTTCATTTACCTTTACAGTAAATAATTTATTTACAATTCATATACCACTAATTTAGAAATAATCGATTATATAATATAATATTAAAACTAAATAACTAATGATTTTTTTATAAATTGTTGTTTAAAAATTATTATTACTTCGTAAAATTTTTGTATTTTCTTGCAGTTTTTGATCTTTTCGCCATCTACAGTCAAAAGTACCAAATACTATCATCTGAAAAGTTGATGATAGCAACTGAATTTAATTTGTGTGTAATAGCACCATTATAAATTTCATTTCATTTCAAACATTACATTTCAAAGCATTGTTCTACTATTAAAAATTAATAACAAATTCTCATGATTAAAAGTTTTTTCATTGTGAATGTACGATTAACTTTATTATACGTTGCGTATAACTGTGTTTTCTATACAGTGTATGTACATTGAATGAAATTTAGTTTTAATTTTTAATTATTATTATTATAGTTTGTTAAATTTGATTAAGTTTCAATATTAAATTTGCCATTTTGTGTCATTTTGGCAATTGAAATAAACTTGACGAACTTACAATAAATGAAAATGAAAAGAGTAATCATATTTATAAGTGAAATCGATTGATTTTGTTAGGAAGAAAACTTAACGAACTGTGGAATATTAACGATCGGTATATTCTACAACAAGTGAGAGAATGTCTAACATTACAATGGAAGACATACATATGGAAAACATATATTCTATAGCAGTCGTGGATAAAAGATTTAATAAGAATGAATAGGATTAATCGGAATTCTGCAATGGAAATTTCCAATTAATTCCTATTTATATACATTTTTGGATGATACTGCGTTGAGTGGAGGTAGATTTTAATATAGAGACTGGCTGCTAGTGGCGTTGAATTCTTCAGGAGATGAATATGATGATACGAGATAGAGTTGTATCCAATATAATGAGTTACTTTGAATGTGTTGATAAAGTTTAATCTTCGGTTATGATTTAACAATTTTACTGTTCACGTAAAGTAAACACAAAAGGCAGCAGATAAAATGTTGTTGTATCTACCATATAATGAGTTAAATTTATTTCCAAACTTCTTCAGGTACAGTAGCTTCCACATTCACTAATGGTCTTAAACCATTATTAAGTAGCACGAATATAAATTAGATTCCCTCAAAACACAATAACATTTCAGAGTTTAATTGTATTTATACGAAATAGCTTATACAAGATACATAAAATTTGCCTTATTGTATTTATCGAAGTGGCGAGGCGATTCATTATAATTTATTAGAGAATTACATTTTTAATTTAACACGAAAAATAAGAACTTAAAACTATTTGAGAAAAACAAAATCCGAATAATAAAAATATAGTTTTTGTTTTTTTAATTAATGTTAACGAAATCATCGCCTGCTAAATTTATATTTTTTTGAGAAATGATTTTAGTTTTGATGTTCGCCACACATTTCCTATAGAATCCTAGCTATTCCGGTTGAAAAATAAAATAGAGATATTTAACAGGTATGAATAGGATTGTATTGGAAATAGATTTTTTGAATATGAATTAATTGAAAATTCCCAATGCAGAATTCCGATTAATCCAATTCATTTTTTTCAATTGGTTTCAATTGGAATGTTTAACCAGGGAGGGGTACTTATACTGTAATTCACGCATAGCAGATGAACAAGGCGGCAATTTATGTGAATCTTATTATTAACGTATTATAATTTTTACGTGAATCAATGTAATATCTCAGTTAAAATAATACAAAGTGAATCATTAGCCCGTTTATCGTTAAATTGATTGAAAAGTTGTTATAAGCAAAAAATAATTTTATTTCGGAAGCTTTAAATTTTAGTTGCACTACTCTCCACTTGAAAACCAAAACTTTAATGCTATAAAAATATATTTTGATTATGGCAATCCCAAAATATAAACGTCAAAATTATCTGTCAAATTTTGTTCTTTTTCCATCCGTATCCTCGTGGTTAACGTGGTGTTGATATTTATATTTCAAATTATTTCTTTTATTATTGTTTAAAACAAAATAAATAAACCAAAATGAGTTTATACAATTTTAAGAAAATTATGGTGGTTCCGCCAGCAAAGGTATAAATAGTTCTCAATGAATTTTAATCAATATGCAATCATAAATCCTAACCCTACTTTTCCATATTTTATTTTTTAGGACTTTATTGATATTATGTTATCAAAAACACAACGAAAAACACCAACAGTTGTGCATAAGGGATATAAAATTTCAAGAATCCGTTCATTTTACATGAGAAAAGTTAAATTTTCACAACAATCGTTTCATGATCGTTTGTCGCAAATTATTCAAGACTTTCCAAAATTAGATGATGTCCATCCATTCTATGCAGATTTAATGAATGTTTTGTATGATAAAGATCATTACAAATTAGCTTTGGGTCAATTAAATACAGCCAGGCATTTAATAGATAAGTGAGTTCTCGATATTGTTTTTGTTTCTAGGAAGTTTTTACCGATTTTATTATGTTTTAGTGTTTCTAAAGATTATTTGCGTTTATTAAAATATGGAGATTCGTTATATCGTTGTAAACAGTTAAAGAAAGCGGCACTTGGTAGAATGGCTACTATAATGAAAAGACAAGCATCGAATTTAACATATTTGGAACAAGTTCGTCAACATTTATCTCGTCTTCCTTCTATTGATCCATACACTCGTACTATTATAATTTGTGGTTTCCCTAATGTTGGTAAATCGAGTTTTATAAATAAAATAACAAGAGCTGACGTTGAAGTACAACCATATGCATTTACAACAAAAAGTTTGTATGTTGGGCATACAGATTACAAATATCTAAGATGGCAGGTTATTGATACTCCGGGTATTCTAGATCATCCATTGGAGGAAAGAAATGTTATTGAAATGCAAGCTATTACAGCCTTAGCTCATTTAAGAGCTTGTGTATTATATGTTATGGATATATCAGAACAATGTGGACAAACAATAGAACAACAAATTCAATTATTTGATAGTATCAAACCATTGTTCTCAAATAAGCCTCTCCTGGTTGTTCTCAATAAAATCGATATAATCGGGTTAGAAGAGTTATCAACAGAACGTAGGGAGTTAATATCAAAGCTAGAGGAAGACCCATCGGTTACTTTATTACAAATGTCAACCGTTAACGAACAGGGAGTTTCCGAAGTTAAAAATGAAGCTTGTGAACGATTACTATGTTTCAGAGTTGATCAGAAAATGAGAACTAAAAAGGTTGATGGAATATTAAATCGTTTGCATGTAGCAATGCCAAAAGAACGTGATAATAAATTACGTCCGCCATGTATACCAGAAAGTATATTAGAAAAGAAACATGCTATGGCAATAAAAGAAGAAAAACGTAGAAAGAAATTGGAATCAGATATTGTTGAAGAAATGGGAGATGAATATGTTCTTGATTTAAAGAAACATTACACAACAATACCAGAAGAAGAGCGTTACGATGCAATTCCTGAGTTTTTGGAAGGTCATAATATTGCAGATTATATCGACCCAGATATATTCTCTAAATTGGAAGAACTGGAACGTGAGGAAGGTTTGAGAGACGAAGCTGGTGTTTATAATATACCTGATATGACATTGGATGATACAATGAAAGAAATTCGAGAAATAGCTGGTCAAATTCGACTTAAAAGATTTTTATTACGAGATGATCGAAGATTGGCAAGTAAGAAAAATAAATCAGCTATTCCAAGAAATAAGCAACCTCGTGTTAAAGATCGTAGTGTTACTAAATTAAAGAAGTCGATGGAAAGTCTTGGTGTTGATATGTCAGGAACAGAAAAAGCCAATTTCACAAAGAAGGTTGACGTGCGACGTAGCTTAATAAGAGTTGGCTCCAAAAAACTACTAGACAAAGAATCTTCCGCTGTTGTCCGATCAACTGGAGAGAAACTTAAACGCGCTGCACCCAGACACGAACTAGGAATTAAGAACGTTGCGGTGAGTACTAAAACTGATTACAATTGTTATAAATGATAGATTTAAACACAAATTCTATTATTTTTATAGATGAAGAAGAAACTACAAGTAATGGCACGTACCGATTTGGCACATAAATTTAAGAAATTCGCTATGAAAGGAGAAGGTGACAGGTTTATTGGTAACAAGATGCCAAAACATTTGTTCTCAGGAAAACGTGGAAGTGGTAAAACGGATCGTCGTTAACGGATTTGTACTCCCAATATACTTAGCTAAAATAAATATTTTGAAATACAATTTTTATTATTTATCCGTTTTGTTTTGTTCTTCGCTATGATTATGTTACGGTTAAAATTATTTTGTTCAAATTTCAGTGTGAAATGTGAGCTTTTTGTTTGTTTATTTTTACCGATTAAATAATTATCGGTATTGAAGCTATCCACAACGTACTCAATACTTCGTTGGTATTATGAAAAATATTACTCCATGACCAATCTAGAAATCGCGCTTATGATATAGTTTTTATTAATATAATGTAGCAGTTAGGTAATATATTTATTACGCACCAGTGCGTAATGAACTAAGTATGTCATGAATGAATTATTTAAATGTAACCGATATATTAATACATTCAAGTTTATATTTTAATTTAATTGTTACTTGCAAATTATAGTAATATAAACTTAAATTTCAATATCCTCATTAATCTCCAAGCTTAGTTACTATTCTCAGTTTGAACGTAAAATGGTATTTTATTCAAAAATAGTAAATTTTGAAACAAAAGCATAGCGATGTATTCAATACTCATAATTTCATTTGTTCATAGGCTGAGATTGAGAAGTTAAAACACTATTTTCAACCCGATCGAGTGGGATGTCATTTGAAAGAACACATAATTTAAATAACATTGCATTTAATTCTACATTCGCAGTTTTTGATTTTTTGGAAAATGTGCATTTTAACCATGTCTTAATTCCGAACTTAAGAATAGAAAAATTTGAAGAAATCCATACTTATAGAAAGTATGTTTTGCACATTTCAGAGAATGAGAAGTTAGAAACAAATTTTTGTTTTGTTTCCTAAATGTCTTAATTTGTAAAATAAAACCAAAAGTGAATTCATGGTTAAATCGGACGGCAGTTGAATCGTCTGTTGGTAACATCCAATTTGTTCGTCCGGCGGTTGGTTCATTAGTACAGCTGATTGGATCGTCTATAGGTCATCTCTGAAATACACGTTTTTAATTTTATTATACTTCACTAGTAGTAGATCCCGCATGGCATATTTATAGTAAAATTAAATTAAATTCTGTGGTTCATCCATCAGGAAATGATGATTGGGTTATATCTCACGAAATGTGTGACATCCGTTTACCCTTAATATCACTTTGTGATGTTACGACTGATGAACGGATTGAAAATCTGATCCTGAATTTTTAGAACCATCCATATTTGAACATTTGTATTTTGTACATATACAAAAATTGAAATTTTAATTATGTATATAAAAACAGTGAAGTGATTTAGAAATGAACGATGACAATACATATTAGGTTTGATGTGATTTTTAAGGTTTGCAAATTGCAATAGGATCAAAACTTATAGTATAAAATATGTACTCTGTAAATTTTATAAGCAATCCTCCTTGTTTTATTTATAGTTTAAGTTAAGTGTAAAGTAAAAGTAGGGATTTTGGAAATGAAATATGTAAGGAGCTAAAGTGATACTTCTCCCTGGTTAAACGTTCCAATTGAAAAAAAAAATGAATTGGATTAATCGGAATTCTGCATTGGGAATTTTCAATTAATTCCTATTCAATAAAATCTATTTCTAATACAATCCTATTCATTCCTGTTCTCTATTTTTTTTTTCAAGCGGAATGTATAGGATTCTATAGGAAATGTATATAAATAGGAATTAATTGGAAATTTCCATTGCAGAATTCCGATTAATTCTATTCATTCCTATTAAATCTTTTCCAATTAAATCCTGTTAAATTTATAAGATTGTATTAATTTTTTTCTAAGTTCCTTTTTCCTATTGAATCTCTTAATTTCCGATTAAAATTCAATTGGAAATTTCCATTAGAATCCTATGGAACCTCTTTTCCTGTGGAATCCCATTCATTCCGATTGAATTTTAATTGGTAGATCGAAGTCTTCCTATTAAACCAATTCAATCCGATTTGATCCTATTGAAAATATATCGGATTTAATAGGATTCAATAGGTTTGAATTGAAATGTTTAACCAGGGCTATGTTGAGTCTATAGTTTGTGATGGCCGACCTACAATTATAAACGAAACACAAAAAGTTCCTTTTAGGCCAGTACCAATCCCTTTTAAAAAGGCAAAAAATCAAAAAATTTAGTAATAGCATAAAAACTGTTGGATACCCTGGTTAAACATTCCAATTGAAACCAATTGAAAAAAATGAATTGGATTAATCGGAATTCTGCATTGGGAATTTTCAATTAATTCCTATTTAAAAAATCTATTTCCAATACAATCCTATTCATTCCTATTAAATGTCTCTCTTATATTTTTCAACCGGAATGGATAGGAAATGTATATAAATAGGAATTAATTGGAAATTTCCATTGCAGAATTCCGATTAATCCTATTCATTAATATTAAATCTTTTCCAATTAAATCCTGTTAAATTCATAAGATTGTTTAATTTTTTTCTAAGTTCTTTTTTCCTATTGAATCTCTTAATTTCCGATTGAAATTCAATTGGAAATTTCCATTAGAATCCTACAGAACCTCTTTTCCTGTTGAATCCCATTCATTCCGATTGAATTTTAATTGGTAGATCGAAGTCTTCTTATTAAACCAATTCAATCCGATTTAATCCTATGGAAATTATATTGAATTTAATAGGATTCAATAGGTTTGAATTGGAATGTTTAACCAGGGTAAGGCAGAAAATATAGCGCAAATGTTGGGAAAAATAGATTAAAATTAATCCAAGTTACGACGGTAAAATGGGGGGCAAAATGGTTTTTCATGATTTTCAGCGAAACTAGACCATTTATCGAGAAAAGTTTAACGTAAAAGTTTTAGGTAATAAAACCGTCTATAACTTTTGTGTCAGCCATTTTTTCGCAAACCCTAAAACATGAGAAAAATCGAAAAAACCAAAGAAAAGATTTTTTTGATTTTATTTTTATCTCTGACAAAATTTTATGTCCCAAATACGCTGTAATTTTTTTGAATCCAAAAAATAGATCGCATTTGCACCTGAAAATCCCCAAGTGCTGGAAACAGTTTTCAAAAAACAGTGTTCATTATTTCGTCTACTTTTGGATGGTGTAAAAAAATAAACATTACTGTGGAAAATTTTTTTCCCGGAAATGCAAAAAACTGAAAAAACTTTGAAGATTTTAAAAAGATATTTTCAATCTTGTTTAAAATTTTTCATCATTTGTTAAAATTTACAGTTGAAATTCTTAAAAAATGTAAGACATTAATTAATATTCTGTAAATACTTCCTAAAAATTATTTCAACGGTGAACGGTGACTTGGTGATTTGGCAGGAAAATAATACCATGGAAGAGATAATAAATATCGGGGTACCCCGATATTGAAAAGATTGTTACTGGGACAACGGCACTAATTCAACAAAAAGGCGGAAAATTGGTTTTTCCTGATAACCTCAAAAGTTCAAAGTCGGCGTTCATAAATTTCTAAAAGAAACTTAATTCTTAATTGATTATAATCCCTAGTTGGCATGGTATCTTCGGATATTCAGAGACGTGAAACATGCCTAACTTTCAATAAAAAAAAATACGGAGCGTATTAGCATCGAAAGAGTTCAAAAAATATTTCAGAGTTCAATTATCAAAACAATACACGAATACCATTTTTGCAAGAAAAACTTTTATCCAATAAAAACAACAAGGATAAAATAATGAAAATTTTTTGATTAAAAGACTTCTTATACACTTTAATAATATTTTATTTTTCTAAATATATTTTCTGTCTCTAAGAGACCTTCTTCAGAGAATGAATTCTGATTTCTATTATCTTCATAATAGAAACCAGAATTCATTCTCTGAAGAAGGTCTCTTAGAGACAGAAAATATATTTAAAAAAATAAAATATTATTAAATTGTATAGGAAGTCTTTTAATCAAAAAATTTTCATTAGATTAACACTTTAAGTAGTTCATCAACAATTAAAAATTTAAGGATAAAATAAAAAAAACATTATTGGACAAATTGCAATCACACAGTTTTTTCTGTAAACAAACAGAGAAAGATACTGACGCTGACATAATTAAAACGTCGATATAAATTGCAAAAGATAATAAAACCGTCATAGTTGTGGCATATGTCCTATGGAATTCTGGAAAGTCAGGGGATTTTATTTTGGTCAGGGAAAGTCATGGAAAGTCATAGAATTTTTGTTATTTTCTGGAAAAATTTTATTTTAACAAAAATAAAAATTATATTGCATGCATTCTTAATATTTTACTTATGTCTCCTTTATACGTATTTAAAATATTTTTGCATAGCGACATAGTTTATAATACAATTTATCTAATGTTATATTTTGAATTTCAGTTCTTAAAAATTTTTCGATACTCTAAAATTTTATTTTAAGGTTCAAATTAATATTTTTTCGTCAATGTACAAAAAATCCCTTTGCATTCTGTCGCTATGACAGCGTGTGATCTCAACAATATACTATTCACTAACTAACTGACAAGACATGTAAAAGAATATATTTATAAAAAACAACGAGATCAGCAACAGTGCGACGAAGTTTAAGAGCATCATGATTTGCTGTTAAATTTCGATCACGCACAATTCGTATTACATGCTTTGAACAGACTCCAAGACAGCCATAATGGAAACAGATGCAGAGACGCATGCAGGACTTATGAATATTAAGTCATTAATGTGTGAAGTATTTATTAACTTTCACGGAGCTGAGGTAGAGTTCTCTGGTCGATTATCGACTGTCTCTGGTCTCTGGTCGACTATCTCTGGTCCACTTTCTCTGGTTGACTGTCTCTGGTCGAATAGCGTCTTTGTTGTTGTAAGTTTAAACTATCAAATGGATGCGGTCATACCTGACGTTTTGTTTGAATATAGGACACAATTTGAACAATATTGACTGTCTCTGGTCGACTGTCCATGCCTGGATGACTGTCACTAGTCAGCTGTCTCTGATTGACTGTTTGAGTTCGCTTGTCTCTGATGATCTGGCTCTGAACGACTCTCTCTGGTTGACTGTTTCACATCGACTGTCTCTGGTCAATTGCCTCTGGTTGACTGCTACTGGTCGATTTTCTCTGAGCAACTGTCTCTGTTCGACTGTGTTTGGTGGACTGTCTGTGGTTAAGTGTCTCTGATCGACTCTCTCTGGTCGACTATCTCTGGTCAAATGTCTCTATGTGTCTGTCTCTGTTGGACTATCGATTGTCTCTAGTCGACTGACTCAAACTAGAGTCTGGTTTGTTTCTAGTTGACTGTTTCTAATCAAATGTCTCTAGTCGACGGTTTCTAGTCTCTGATTGACTCTCTTTGCTCGCCTACCTCTGGGCTCTGGTCAACTGTCTCTAGATTTTCTAAAGTTTTTCATTGATTTTATTGATGTGGCGAAAGTGCCCCATACAATGGTAAAGTACTGCACTGCAGCCATTCGCCAATTTTTTGTCTAGTAGGCAAATTTAAAAAACGCCTGTTTAAGAGAATCGGAAAGATTTAATGACAAGCAACAAAGTTGCTTAATCGCAAGCAACAAAAAATAACCGAGGTTGTAAAATAACTTTTGGTTTTTGTTATAAATCGGTTGACAAGAAGTTATTTTGATGCATGTTATAATATGATAACATTTAAACCAAAATATAATAACCAAATTATTATGTGCCACTGTAAAACGTTGGAGATATATTAATTATATGTTTCGAAATAACGTTCAATTTTAGTTCTAAGATCCTATTAGTATTACGATTAAATAAAACCTATTAATTAGATCGTATTTATAAAAACGAAGTAGAGTATAATTTTAAGTTTTCGTTATGTTACTTTATAACATCATATAAACCATCATTTTAAAACGTTGAATTTACCTGATAATAACTGTAGTTGATAAATATCCTATGTGTAAAATTTTTTTTTAATGTAAGAAAATTAAACAAAGAAAATACGTAACAGAAAATAGAAAACATTGGTCATTGTTGTTTTGTATTTTAAACGAATATGTGAAATCAGTGTTTGTGTTAATTAAAATTTAATTAATAATTAAATTAACCAGAAGGTTTGGTTCATTTTAATCAATTGTGAAATAGTGCTAAATTTAATTTATTGTTATATGTAAGTAAAATTAAAAAAATCAAAATAGTTATTTTCTCAGTGAATATTGGTAGTGATAAAAATAATATTGATTTGAGACGAGTCACGATTTTACGATTTCACGATGTACTGGAATAGGGCTACTGGAAAAATAAAACTCCATATAAAAAAACTTCAAAAAAATTTAATCAAAAAGACTAATCCAATTTTTTGCATACGGCAATGTACATTGTTTATTGCAAATAGCGTGAATCAGTAGGGGTACGATTAAGGAGGTTTTGGCACTGTGGACTGCGAAATTTTTTATGAACCAATCAGAGAAGAGATTTTTATTTTCACCACAAAATTCTTACTTTTGATTGGTTAATAACACCGTCCACAATCCACAGCTCGCATGCTAAAACCCAGCTACAGACTGGGATAAGTTGAATTAAACCATTTATGTAATATGTTTATTTAAAACGGATTTGATGATGATAGTTTTTTGTAATTTTTATTTAATTATGCGTCTATCTTTAATCATATATTATTTAAGAAAAATTTATATATATAAAATTAATTTTATGATAATAAGTAGATTTATTTTATTTATTATAGATAAAATAATTTTTAAATTTATTACAAATTATTTATATTATTAGATTGATAAAATTAAAAATAAATTTAAAATAAAACTTTTCACAACGTTAAATTTGAGTTTTTCTGGGTGTATTAGATCACGTTGAAACTACATTATTTTGTAACGTAAGTTATTTAATAACTGGTTATTTACAGTATAGCTATGCTGTTGAGACTACGTTTTTCCAGCGTAATTATATTTAATTTGTGCTTTTTTCTCAACAAAAACATTTATGTTGAAGTTACGTTTTATTTTAACGTAAGTTATTTAATAACTGGGCATTTACAGTTGCCATAATGTTTGTGGTAGGTTTTTTCTACGTAAAAATAACCAAAATATAACTTCCAATAGTTATTCAACGTGAGTTATTTCACCATAAAATTACGGTAATATAACTTTGTTTTGTTGCTTGGGAATGAACCTTGCGATACGCATAAAAATGGATTAGCGCTTTTGACGATCCATATGCAAAAAAAAAGTTAACATTGCCAAAAGCAAAAAATTGGATCAGCGTTTTTGATTAAATTTAAAAAAAATTTTATGAAGTTTTATATTTCAAGATAGCGTTAAATATTTTTAAATTTTTTTATATCGAGTTTTAATTTCAAAATGGCGCTATAAGTTCACGATTTTTTGCGTGCTGAAAAAACAAGATGGCTTACAATATCGGGGGTTTTGGTTTTTGATTAAATTTTTTTATATTTCAAGATGGCGGTAAATTTTTTTATATTGAGTTTTATATTTCTAAATGGCGCTATAGGTGCACGATTTTTTCTGTGCTAAAAAAACAACCAGATTTACAATTACGAGGGTCTTGAATACCTGCAAGGGACATAGAAATTTTCTCACGAACAGTGAGAATGTCTTCATCAGATATGATATGATTATAATCGAAACCATATATACGTTTTAATATAAAAGAGTTGAGTTAAATTATAAGCATACGTAATGAATATAGATAGCAAAATATACTTATTATTTTACTAAATAGGCTCGCAATTAACAGTTGGAAGATGAACATAACAACATAAAAACAAACATATCGATTACAGAACATATTTTATTTTAAAGTTAGTTAAAAAATTTAAATGGTTATCGAATAGTGAATTTATGCTAAAATATTCAATGATTTTTTTGTTATTTTACGTCAGTTAATTTTAGCATTCAAAATCTGAGCAGCTTATCGAAAACCTGATGTTGGACACTTAAATTATGCGTTGAATAATTAAAAAAAAACTAATTAAATTTTTATTAAGCACCTTTTTATTTGAATACTTTTTATTTATATTTTTAAAAGTTTTTAACATTGGACGGATTAAAATAGGTCACATTATTTTTCTTGAGTATCAAATAAATAAAATTAAAATACAATAACCTTTCATTGATTTTTCGTAATTAAACAAAATAATAATAAATTTTCAAAATTCCAGAAACTCATTTAGAATTATTATTATTATTAATATTATTATCATTAAAACTATTAATTTCTAAAACATAACTAATTTTGATTCTATATTAAATGAATTTGTGAAACAATGAAAATTTATGTTTTAATTGATCATTTTGTTTAATTAAACTGACATATGATGATATTTTAATTATTGATACCAATTATTTTAAAGTTATTCCGAAAAGAAATAATAAAATTAAAGAACATAATTTAGTATTAGGAGAGTTTTGTTGTTGGGTAAATAACCAACAAAAAAAAATAATTCAAAACGACTAGAACGTCTCATAGAAAATTATGGAAAATGAAATCGCGAGATAATTAAAACAAAAAGTAGAGCCCACCACCGTAAAAATGATTTACATTTTCTTTTTAGTTTCATTAGAAAAATTATAATTTAAATAATAATAATAATAATTTTTTTATTATCATTATTATTTCATTGATTTCAAAGAAATTATTTCATTGACAATTTCTTTGAAACTTCTTCGATAATAGAAGGCAATTTATTTTCGAATAAGGATAAAAAATTGCCTTACCATTATCAACATTTTATTAATTATTATTAAACTAAATAATTTTAATTTTTACTTAAAAACCAATGAGACCACCAAAAAGGTTCGTTGTTTTGGAATTTTGGATTTTTTCATTCGATGTAATTTTATTAAATTTAACATTTAGATATTTATTTATTTAATTTTTATAATGAATTGTTTTTCTCAATGCTCTAATAGGGATTATTTAAACGATCGCATTAAAACCAAGAAAAGTTGATTTAAAATAAAAATTAAATTAATAAAATTATGAACTAAATATTATTATTAGCACTTTGAAATTGAAGGATTTACATCAATATTTTTTTTTTAAATTTGCTTTTTTTTTAAATATTTAAAAATTAAATTTTAATTTCATTAATTAATTCAATTTTTTTTTAAAGTTTTGTTTCATTAAAAATGAATCACTAGAATAGAAGTATTTTTTATTATTATTAAAAATAATTTTGTTTATTTTATTGTAAATTATAGCTTTTAGCTACTATGCGAGAAGGCAGTGTTCGTATATGGTCCACTATATATTGAGCTTCCTGAATTTGATATTGTTTTTCCACGTCTCCTTGTCATTATAATAAGAACAGCTGCAATAACGGCTAACATTAATATTAAACCGGCTACTGCAATTGCTATGGCAAAATTGCGTTGTGATACACAAATGGCGTCATCCGGTGTCTAAAATATACAAATCAAAGTTTAAAAAAATATATTTATGGTTTGTTGTAATACACAATATAAATACCTTTTCTTTAAAAACAGCATCATCGCCACCTTCAGAAACATCTGCATTTTCATTTACATATAAACCGGAAAATACTTCGATCGTGGCTGGATGACCATCTTCTTCTTCATCTTTATTTTCAGGTTCAGTATCACGTTTAGGCCTTTTTGCCTTAGTGCATGTAGGAACCTAAAATAAATTACAATAGTTTATTAATGAAATAAATTGAGTAATTGTAATAGCAAACTTCGCGAACAAAACGTTGTCTATTAGCAATGGTAGTCACGGTGCAAGGAAAGCAGTGTATGAATCGTTAATAAAATCCCCAATTTAGGATGAGAATCAACTTTATAATTTAATTAAAATCAAATCTTTCGACATTTATTAACAGACTTACACTTTCTGTCGTTCACCAAGTTTCAACCAAAACGAATTATTTTTCAATTCTGTCGAATCATGCTACATCATACAAGGTGATGCTAACAACGTTCATGCTCATGAAAAAACATGCTAAATTATGTCCGTGGTTCTATCTATATAAATCCAAAACTGTTTTGTACTTTAAGTGAAAAAAATAGCAAAAACATAACCAATCTAGCAATTTCTATCTTCACAAAGCCTTTGCCAATCCAACTTATGTTTCTCTTTTAACCAATTCGAATCATGTTCAAAGAACGCTGCCAAATTTAAATGGCTCGACTGTTCTGGATCCGTTTCAAATGCTTTAAAAGATAACGAATCTATCAAAAATTTGAAAATAATTTGGCTTATACACTTTGCAAAGCTCCGACTATCGGGAACCATATTTCATATTCAACTGATTGCGTCAAATTTTTCAAAAGCGTCAACAATTTTTAGGTCAAGAAAATCGGCCAGACAAATTGTGTTCTATATCCGATAAGAATTTCAAGTTTCACAATTGTTTTACGGTTGCCGAATAATTCGTACAGAAAATCATTCAATATGTTAATTTGGGAGATGGATTAAATAACTATATTAAGGAAAAAATTGCAAGATCACTCCTAAGGTTCGATTATTCCGATTTCATGTTCCATTTCCTAATCTAAATCAGGACGTCAAAGTTTAGAAATATTTAAAATCGATGCATCCAATTTTGCTTTTTAAGGTGGATAGTTGATTCTTTTGAATGCATTCAAAATTCCTTTATAGGTGAAGAAAATATAAAAATTAGAAAGAATTTGCATGTCAAATTCAGAAGCTCAAGCTAATCCTCCTAGTGTTCAACATATAACGAATTGCGTCATATTTTACAATGGTTCAGACTACCGGTTCAACATAAATTGAGTTGTACAAAAGATCAAAAAGTAGAAACACGTTTGCGGGTCCACTTTAAAAACTCTAGTCAAACCAAATCATGTTCCACCTCCTAGAGATTGGGCAGTTTGACAAAGCAAATATAAAATCGCTAGCACCAACGCAAATACGAGAATCAATCTAACAATTCGTCTTCACAAAACTCTAGCCAATCTAACTCGTGTTTCACACCCAATGAATTGGCCAAATGTTATGAAATTCCTATAGATAATTACAGATCCGTTCAAATTTGCTTTTTTGGTGAAGAAAATTATCAAATCAAGAAAAAAATTGCATGCTGTTAAAACTGTCGGCCAATCTGATTTGAATTACACATCCTGTTTAATTTATAATTTTCTGTCCAGATTAACTACACTATTTTGTGCACACTTGTGTATAATATTTTCTTTATGATATTTTATTTTAAATGTCAGACCAGAGAAAACGCTTTGCACATGTTCATATTCGTTAATTTTTCTTCATTTATATGTGTTTTTGATCTTAAAATAATTGTTATAATAAACAGATTATGGTCCTTCGAGCCGGATTATAATAAGTTGTCATTTAAACTTACTATAATCCGGCTCGAAGGACCATAATCTGTTTATTATTTTCGAATAAAAGACATGTCTGGAAAACTTGATTTGAAATGAAACGAACTGTATTTACATACGGATTGGTTTTTGTGAATAATTAAGCTTAAGTACATATTGGAAATCACTTGAATTTTGCAATTCGAAATAATTTTTCATTTTCTCTAAAATTCCTTTAGAAAAAATTTTGTTGTGTTTCGTGTCAGAATTCGAACTACATTCATCAGAGACACATTGTTCAAATTCCGTGTGTCTTACACAACTTAGCCAAAGCGGCGATGACGAAACATATTTTAATTTTAAAGTTCAGATAATTTCTAAATTGAAACTTCATCATTTTTCATATTTACTTAAGTTGAATTTCTCATCTATGATTACATATTGAATTTACATAATTTAAGCGTTGCAGAAAATAAAAAATTATTCCAAATGGCTACCGAAATTCGCCACAGTTTTCAAAAATTTCTGACGACACCAGAATAATTCATACAAATTATAGTTTTGTGACGGAGAAAACTAGAATAACATATATATTCGCCAAATTTTACAAATGCTACTAAAATGGTTGCTCGATACAATGTTTTTCCTTAAAGTAATATAAAATTCCAATAGGTTCGGTTTACATCAAAAGACGGGCGCAAAATAAAACACGGTTTACTAAATAAATTAAATTCACCGGATCGGCGAGCTATACCAAAAGTTTATAACAAAATAGTAAAAAAAATTGATCTTACCTTATGGCATTCAGGATCTGATTTTTGGCATAACTTAACGTTACATTGATAGTAGACGGAGGCAGTGTATGGAAATTTGTGAGCTGGAAATGAAACAGTTGCTTTTGTCCGATCTTCAGAATAATCAAATTGTCCCATAATTTCACCATCCAAAGGACATCCTAAACTATTAATTAATCGTTGTTCGCCCCAACCTAAACCATCACGTACCAAACAATCAGTTACGTGAATTCCATAAATTTCTTGTTTATCAATATTTATCACAACTTTCAATGGATCACCAATTTTGACATTTTCTGCAATTGTTTCTCCTGAGAATATTTTCATATGACATCCTGGTAGGGCGATTTCATTTTCTGAATTTGAGTTATCTAGTGATCTGCCATGATCACGTCTATCATTTCCCAATTCTACGTTATCAGCTGATAGTGCTTGTGCAGATCCTTCTTTGTTTTTAGTATTCTTCGTTATTGAATTTGGTTTAAATGCAGCTTCACGACTTTTATAATGACATCGTACATGATACCCTCTACCAAGTTCAGTGACCAATTTTAAATGCGGTTGTAATACGATCGTATTAAAAAATTCAATACTACCATCATCCTAGAAATAGATAAAAGTAAAACTTGAATTACCATAAACATAAATATTTTAATTCTTTTTAATCTTAATATAATTTCAAAAATATTAATGTAAGAGATAAAAATTACCAATTTCGGAAGGTTTCACAACGTAATGTTGTGATGATACCCACATCAAAGCCAAAATTTAAATTTTACGAATAATTTTATTGATGAAGTATGAAATAATAATAAATAGAATAAGATGGAGAAAATGAACTTGGTTGGTGGTATGATTCATTGTAACGACCTTTCTATCTGTGAATAAAATTGTGATCATCGGTTTTAGCGGAAACATTAAGGTATTTTTTCAACCGTAACAGTATACGAATTTGATTTACAATACAACACGATCATTCTTGTCTTTCTTTTGTTGGTATTGTGATATAAATTTACGATTTGGGGTTAAAGAATTTAGAATGAAACTTGCAGTAATTTTGCTTCAAAACGTTGAACTTTAAAAAGATATTGGTTTGATTTGCATAGGAAAGTATGTATACATATATAGAATTATTTTTTGAATTTTAAAAGGTCAAGGTTGTTAATGAGCTCATAACTTAGTTCCGATGCCATTTCTAGATTTAGGGAGTATAACGATTATTTCGAATCATGCCTTCAAGAACATTATTGATAGTAGCTCAAATACTAACCATATCCACACACTGATTGAATTCAATGAAATGTTTTACGACAAACCACCAGTTGTTATACGACAAAGTCACTTATTTTTATTAGGCATAATTTCAACATCTCTTTAGCTGACTTGGTCAGCACTCCTTAGAAAGACGTGGTTGAATCAAGCCTGTTTTGATGCTGCTCAGAAAAAGAATGAATTTAATCTAAAATATTATCAAAGACGGAACACCAAATCCACAGACAGAAAAAAAAACACTAAACTGGCAAAGCAAGGTGTTTTAAAAAAGAAAATGGTGGACAATGTTAGATATAAAACATCAACAAATGCCGTGGGTCAGCATCACATGTTTTAAGATTATTATTAACAAAATTTGTAACAACAACTCACTCGTAGTCCAATATCTTGTTCGTATAATTGCTCGTCGGAGGCAATTTCAGAACTAGTTTTTCTAAACATAAACTTCATAAACATAAAAGTAACAAAGCACCTGTTGTTGACGAAATTAAAATGACATGTTAGAGAGATTTGATCCTGAAGATTTGAGTTTGTTCCGAAAATTTGGAGGTAGGAAAATATTTCTTAAATTGCAACGCAGCTGTAGGATGTAACCTATCTTTGAAATTGGTAATAGCTTTCTATGTCTAACTACTGGGGACCCCATATATCATCTCTCAACATGTAAAGTTTTCCAATTTCCTATGTTACTTATAATTGGTCTTCTGTTAAACAATTGTTTGGAGAAGATCATTGTGATTTCCGGCAAGACTGAGGTACCAGTGCCACTATTTTTGATCCTAATGATTTTGAAAAAATGACGACATAAATTGAAGAAATGTTCCCATCCAGATTACTGAATAAAAAATTAAAAAAGGTGCTCAGAATGGAAATAGATAACATAAAATTTGAATGCTGGATTTATTATGAATGCTATGTTATTAATAAACTTTGCGAATACTTCATCCCGATCCTTGGTAAGGTCAATCTTATTTAACAGATTTGCTATATTAGATCTCTTGACCCTATAGATTATAGTGGAAAGAGGATATAATGGAGAGCAGAAAAAATTAAAACAAAAAAAATTTGAAAAATATAATAATTTGTTAAATCACTAAAATTAATTATTCAGAATGCCCGTTTATGTGATTTTTTCATTTCCTTCAAAAACAATTTCTTTCGCACATAATTTTAGGTGAAAATAAAGTTAATATTCATCAATTTTTTTATAATGCGAAAATCATATCATTTCATAAAAAGTAAAATGAAACCAGCCATTTTATAAAATGTAAATATGCTGTCTCATTCTTTCATTCTTTCACTATTTCATTCTGTTATTCTTTCATTTTTTCATTAATTCATTCTTTCATTCTTTCATTCTCTCACTCTTTAATTCTTTCATTCTTTCTTTCTTTCATTCTTTCATTCTTTCATTCTTTCATTCTTTCATTCTTTCATTCTTTCATTCTTTCATTCTTTCATTCTTTCATTATTTTATTCTTTCATTCTTTCATTCTTTCTTTCTTTCATTCTTTCATTCTTTCATTCTTTCATTCTTTCATTCTTTCATTCTTTCATTCTTTCATTCTTTCATTCTTTCATTCTTTCATTCTTTCATTCTTTCATTCTTTCATTCTTTCATTCTTTCATTCTTTCATTCTTTCATATTTCATTCTTTCATTCTTTCATTCTTTCATTCTTGCATTTTTTCATTCTTTCATTCTTTCATTCTTTCATTCTTTCATTCTTTCATACTTTCATTCTTTCATTCTTTCATTCTTTCATTCTTTCATTCTTTCAGTCTTTCATTCTTTCATTCTTTCATTCTTTCATTCTTTCATTCTTTCATTCTTTCATTCTTTCATTCTTTCATTCTTTCATTCTTTCATTCTTTCATTCTTTCATTCTTTCATTCTTTCATTCTTTCATGCTTTCATTCTTTCATTCTTTCATTCTTTCATTCTTTCATTCTTTCATTCTTTCATTCTTTCATTCTTTCATTCTTTCATTCTTTCATTCTTTCATTCTTTCATTCTTTCATTCTTTCATTCTTTCATTCTTTCATTCTTTCATTCTTTCATTCTTTCATTCTTTCATTCTTTCATTCTTTCTTTCTTTCATTCTTTCATTCTTTCATTCTTTCATTCTTTCATTCTTTCATTCTTTCATTCTTTCATTCTTTCATTCTTTCATTCTTTCATTCTTTCATTCTTTCATTCTTTCATTCTTTCATTCTTTCATTCTTTCATTCTTTCATTCTTTCATTCTTTCATTCTTTCATTCTTTCATTCTTTCATTCTTTCATTCTTTCATTCTTTCATTCTTTCATTCTTTCATTCTTTCATTCTTTCATTCTTTCATTCTTTCATTCTTTCATTCTTTCATTCTTTCATTCTTTCATTCTTTCATTCTTTCATTCTTTCATTCTTTCATTCTTTCATTCTTTCATTCTTTCATTCTTTCATTCTTTCATTCTTTCATTCTTTCATTCTTTCATTCTTTCATTCTTTCATTCTTTCATTCTTTCATTCTTTCATTCTTTCATTCTTTCATTCTTTCATTCTTTCATTCTTTCATTCTTTCATTCTTTCATTCTTTCATTCTTTCATTCTTTCATTCTTTCATTCTTTCATTCCTTCATTCCTTCATTCTTTCATTCTTTCATTCTTTCATTCTTTCATTCTTTCATTCTTTCATTCTTTCATTCTTTCATTCTTTCATTCTTTCATTCTTTCATTCTTTCATTCTTTTATTCTTTCATTCTTTCATTCTTTCATTCTTTCATTCTTTCATTCTTTCATTCTTTCATTCTTGCATTCTTTACTTCTTCCATTTTTTTCATTCTTTCATTCTTTTCCGATAGTAGATATAAACCTACTATCATTAATTAAATTTTGTTCCGTTTCGATTTTTCTTATTCGTAAAAGACCGAAAGAAAATATAAGGACAAAAATGTTAACGAAAACGAGTCGCTTATTTAAGTTTTAGTTTTACTAAGACACCTAACTTAGATCCCTAAAATTGCCGTTTTACTATGAGATTGAAAAATATATTAGTTTAAATTTTTTAAGGTGTATGTACCATGTAGTAGCGAAGGCTTTCCTCAAGTGTCCCTCACCTGTATAAACTTCAACGATTTAATTAATTTTCTGGATGAGTTTCACTTGAAGACATAATATAATCGATTATTATTTAATGCTTTTTTCACATTTATCAGCGTTGACTGACTTTCGGTCATTTGGAAAACCATGGCATTGGTAGTTATTATTGTTTTTTAATAAATTTTTTTAACCTGAATGGGAGTTGAGCCAGACTCCTTCGAGTTCAAATCCAACTGATATGCCACTCGGTCAGTTAACATCCTCCACCTACTATGACACATACAATTGGTAAAACTTAAACATTATGTTTTCTAGTTTCAATTAAGATATCAGCGAGGGTGAGGAGCACCCCTCACCCATGTTAGATATAAAACATCAACAAATGCCGTGGGTCAGCATCACATGTTTTAAGATTATTATTAACAAAATTTGTAACAACAACTCACTCGTAGTCCAATATCTTGTTCGTATAATTGCTCGTCGGAGGCAATTTCAGAACTAGTTTTTCTAAACATAAACTTCATAAACATAAAAGTAACAAAGCACCTGTTGTTGACGAAATTAAAATGACATGTTAGAGAGATTTGATCCTGAAGATTTGAGTTTGTTCCGAAAATTTGGAGGTAGGAAAATATTTCTTAAATTGCAACGCAGCTGTAGGATGTAACCTATCTTTGAAATTGGTAATAGCTTTCTATGTCTAACTACTGGGGACCCCATATATCATCTCTCAACATGTAAAGTTTTCCAATTTCCTATGTTACTTATAATTGGTCTTCTGTTAAACAATTGTTTGGAGAAGATCATTGTGATTTCCGGCAAGACTGAGGTACCAGTGCCACTATTTTTGATCCTAATGATTTTGAAAAAATGACGACATAAATTGAAGAAATGTTCCCATCCAGATTACTGAATAAAAAATTAAAAAAGGTGCTCAGAATGGAAATAGATAACATAAAATTTGAATGCTGGATTTATTATGAATGCTATGTTATTAATAAACTTTGCGAATACTTCATCGCGATCCTTGGTAAGGTCAATCTTATTTAACAGATTTGCTATATTAGATCTCTTGACCCTATAGATTATAGTGGAAAGAGGATATAATGGAGAGCAGAAAAAATTAAAACAAAAAAAATTTGAAAAATATAATAATTTGTTAAATCACTAAAATTAATTATTCAGAATGCCCGTTTATGTGATTTTTTCATTTCCTTCAAAAACAATTTCTTTCGCACATAATTTTAGGTGAAAATAAAGTTAATATTCATCAATTTTTTTATAATGCGAAAATCATATCATTTCATAAAACGTAAAATGAAACCAGCCATTTTATAAAATGTAAATATGCTGTCTCATTCTTTCATTCTTTCACTATTTCATTCTGTTATTCTTTCATTTTTTCATTAATTCATTCTTTCATTCTTTCATTCTCTCACTCTTTAATTCTTTCATTCTTTCTTTCTTTCATTCTTTCATTCTTTCATTATTTCATTCTTTCATTCTTTCATTCTTTCATTCTTTCATTATTTTATTCTTTCATTCTTTCATTCTTTCTTTCTTTCATTCTTTCATTCTTTCATTCTTTCATTCTTTCATTCTTTCATTCTTTCATTCTTTCATTCTTTCATTCTTTCATTCTTTCATTCTTTCATTCTTTCATTCTTTCATTCTTTCATTCTTTCATTCTTTCATTCTTTCATTCTTTCATTCTTTCATTCTTTCATTCTTTCATTCTTTCATTCTTTCATTCTTTCATTCTTTCATTCTTTCATTCTTTCATTCTTTCATATTTCATTCTTTCATTCTTTCATTCTTTCATTCTTGCATTTTTTCATTCTTTCATTCTTTCATTCTTTCATTCTTTCATTCTTTCATTCTTTCATTCTTTCATACTTTCATTCTTTCATTCTTTCATTCTTTCATTCTTTCATTCTTTCATTCTTTCATTCTTTCATTCTTTCATTCTTTCATTCTTTCATTCTTTCATTCTTTCATTCTTTCATTCTTTCATTCTTTCATTCTTTCATTCTTTCATTCTTTCATTCTTTCATTCTTTCATTCTTTCATTCTTTCATTCTTTCATGCTTTCATTCTTTCATTCTTTCATTCTTTCATTCTTTCATTCTTTCATTCTTTCATTCTTTCATTCTTTCATTCTTTCATTCTTTCATTCTTTCATTCTTTCATTCTTTCATTCTTTCATTCTTTCATTCTTTCATTCTTTCATTCTTTCATTCTTTCATTCTTTCATTCTTTCATTCTTTCATTCTTTCATTCTTTCATTCTTTCATTCTTTCATTCTTTCATTCTTTCATTCTTTCTTTCTTTCATTCTTTCATTCTTTCATTCTTTCATTCTTTCATTCTTTCATTCTTTCATTCTTTCATTCTTTCATTCTTTCATTCTTTCATTCTTTCATTCTTTCATTCTTTCATTCTTTCATTCTTTCATTCTTTCATTCTTTCATTCTTTCATTCTTTCATTCTTTCATTCTTTCATTCTTTCATTCTTTCATTCTTTCATTCTTTCATTCTTTCATTCTTTCATTCTTTCATTCTTTCATTCTTTCATTCTTTCATTCTTTCATTCTTTCATTCTTTCATTCTTTCATTCTTTCATTCTTTCATTCTTTCATTCTTTCATTCTTTCATTCTTTCATTCTTTCATTCTTTCATTCTTTCATTCTTTCATTCTTTCATTCTTTCATTCTTTCATTCTTTCATTCTTTCATTCTTTCATTCTTTCATTATTTCATTCTTTCATTCTTTCATTCTTTCATTCTTTCATTCTTTCATTCTTTCATTCTTTCATTCTTTCATTCCTTCATTCCTTCATTCTTTCATTCTTTCATTCTTTCATTCTTTCATTCTTTCATTCTTTCATTCTTTCATTCTTTCATTCTTTCATTCTTTCATTCTTTCATTCTTTCATTCTTTCATTCTTTCATTCTTTTATTCTTTCATTCTTTCATTCTTTCATTCTTTCATTCTTTCATTCTTTCATTCTTGCATTCTTTACTTCTTCCATTTTTTTCATTCTTTCATTCTTTTCCGATAGTAGATATAAACCTACTATCATTAATTAAATTTTGTTCCGTTTCGATTTTTCTTTATTCGTAAAAGACCGAAAGAAAATATAAGGACAAAAATGTTAACGAAAACGAGTCGCTTATTTAAGTTTTAGTTTTACTAAGACACCTAACTTAGATCCCTAAAATTGCCGTTTTACTATGAGATTGAAAAATATATTAGTTTAAATTTTTTAAGGTGTATGTACCATGTAGTAGCGAAGGCTTTCCTCAAGTGTCCCTCACCTGTATAAACTTCAACGATTTAATTAATTTTCTGGATGAGTTTCACTTGAAGACATAATATAATCGATTATTATTTAATGCTTTTTTCACATTTATCAGCGTTGACTGACTTTCGGTCATTTGGAAAACCATGGCATTGGTAGTTATTATTGTTTTTTAATAAATTTTTTTAACCTGAATGGGAGTTGAGCCAGACTCCTTCGAGTTCAAATCCAACTGATATGCCACTCGGTCAGTTAACATCCTCCACCTACTATGACACATACAATTGGTAAAACTTAAACATTATGTTTTCTAGTTTCAATTAAGATCTCAGCGAGGGTGAGGAGGGGTGTATTATAACTAGGAAGTTTAAAATTGATTGAATGTTAATGTTTTACTCTAAATCTAGCAGGCCTGTTCAGAGGGCTTAATTTATAAATTCCAAAATTATATAAGAATGAGTATACTCTAATACTCTAAATACCCTAACCGGACTCACGATATAATATTTTAAATATATTGAATAAATTACAAAATATCAAACGAAAAGTAAATTAGATATTTTTGATTCAATATATACATAATGAAACGATGTTTTCACCACCATAGTGTGGTTTCTAGTCCCTATTCCCTTGTTTTTGATTGAAAATGGCGAAAGTTCAAAATTCGGTAAAGAAAACTACACCATTCAAATCTATTTTATTCTTTTAAACCATTGAATATTTTAGCATTAATTTATTAATCCATAATTATTTAATATGCTATGTTGTTGTAGTTTACTAAATCAATTATATTCTTTCATTTTGTTTTGTTCTACATTATGAGAAGTTACTGAAAAATCGATAGTCGGCGTTAAATAAAAATTTTTCAAAGACAACACTTGCCTAAAATATTTATAAAAATTTACTAAAATTTTACAAGCTTTTGAAATAAAATTTGAATTGTAAACAAATCAGCACCTTGTAAATAAGTAAACTAACACTAACTGGATCATGGAACTCGATATCCTCTATATTGGGGGGTGGGCTCTATTCCCGAACACATAAATGTTATCATCATATTATTAATTTACACAATGTTGTGAAATTCGTATTCGGAAATGCCAAAGTGGTGTAAAAATCTACACAATATTGTGAATCAGACAAGAACAATATATAGTTACTGTCAAAATCATAATTTTGTTTTGTGTGTTGACTTTTTAAATAAAAAATTTCATCGATTGGCGTAAAAATTAAATTATATTGCAAAAATAAGTCTTTTTAGTAATATTAAGTAATTGTACTTTTATATAATATATCATTTAATTATATATATTTATTAAATATATTTTTATTTTATTTTTTCATTTAAAGTTTAAAAAAAATTGGTTTAAAAAAAAATTGCTTAAGACGACATCTTTGATTATTTTATTTCGAATTGGGTACCAAAAACGTGTTATAATCTGTTATAACTTCGTAACTAAGACACAAACCTATATGATAACAAAATTTGTGTTATGGAATACCATTTTTACACACAGTTATGAAGCATTTTGAAGTTATTGACAATATTGCCGATTGAAAAATATGTGTGGGAATAGGGCCACTGAACAGATACTTGAAGAAAACCTGCAAAGCATAAATAATAATGATGGAACGAGCATTGAAAATATTTTCTATAATCAGCACCATCAATTTGGTAGATTAAAATGAAAAGTTTTAAATAAATGAAGGGTAAGATGAACAATTAATAAGGAACCAGGATTTTTGCCACTATCATTTAAAAAAAATCCGAAATCGAACGTCACATATTGCATTCGCATATCGGTTTATTTTTTTATTGGTTTGAAAGTAATTCAAAATATGTACCTCAAATTCGTAAAAATCAAAATTTCAGATTATTTTTAAATTTTGGCACTTCAAGTTTTAAGCGCATTTCTTTGATAAATGGAGGAAATAACTGATAATCAGTTTATCAATTGAGCTTGAATGTGATTCCATTACTTTACAAGGCCATAAAAGATCCCAAAAATGACAAAGATTATCTCGTATTTTATGACAGAATAAGTGCATATCCGACCTGACAAACGAAACATTCAGCAAACAGTGTTGCTTATATGTACATTTATTAATGACTACAACAAAATCCTAAGAAGTACGGAGCTCTGAAAAGTCAATATGAATTGTATTTCTCAAACTATCTATTGATAGATTTTTTTATTAATGTATGATGAGATGGATAAAAAATAACAAATAGTAGGAGTAATTATGGTAATATTTTAACGAATTTTTTTATGATAAAATCATTAAAGGTCGTTACCATTTAATTCTTCTACAAAAAAATAGATTTTCTAAAGACTGATTTTTTTGTGTGAATAAAATTTCTTTTTGTTAAAAATGTATAGTAAGGTACGTGTTGATTTTTTATTAATAATAATGATTTTACAACAGAAAATGCTACAAAAAAATAAATACAAGGGTGAGTTAAAATATATTGACTTCTAAAAATATGGAGCTTGTATAACAATATTTATTTGTCGTGGTTAAGCTCCCTTAAGGAATATTACTAAACAAACTAGCTTCGAGTAATCACCAAGTTTCTTGTAACAGAAATATAATTACTTCAATGTGCCATTGTGCCATGATTTGAATTGTTCCGAATTTGAATCAGCCGGTAGACCGTGGACTTGACTCTGCCCCTTGAGTTGACTTCTGACTTGACTCTTGAATTAACTCTTGACTTGATTATTGACATGACTCTTGACTTGATTCTTTATATGATTCTTGACATGACTCTTGAGCTGACTCTTATCTGAACTCTGGGCTTGATACTTGACTTGACACACTTGACTTGACCATTGACTTGAATCTTGACTTGACTCTTGACTTGCCATAAATCTTGACTCGACTCTCGATTTATCTTGATTTGAATATTTAGCTTGACTCTAAGCTTGACTCTCGATTTGACTCTTGACTTGACTCTGAATCTTGAGTTGACTCCTGATTTAACTCTTGACTTAACTCTTGATTTGACTTTTTATTTGATTTTTAACTTGACTTTTGACTTGAATTTTAACTTGACTCTTAATTTGATTCTTGACTTGACTTCTGCCTTTACTATTGACTTGACTCTTGGCATAAAACATGACTCTCGTTTTCTCTTGACTTGAATATTTAACTCGGCTCTTAACTTGACTCTCGACTTAACTCTTGACTTAACTTGACTCTTGACTAGACTCTTGACTTGATTTTTGACTTGACTCTTGACTTCACTATTGACTTGACTCTTGACCATTCCATTATACACTCCGCAATATTTTAGCCAAAACCGGTTAACTACATTATCTACAACTGCACCGGATTTCTTCACTGTAATAGTGATAGAGAGGTTACTTTTCAGAAACCAATAATCAATTTGGCCAAACTCATAATAGACTATAAGAGCCCGCGATCGCCATTATTTCCATTATTTTATAAAAGCTGAAAGTTTCTTTGCGCATTTCCCTTACACTGGTAAGAACGATCAGCTACTATGAAGTTTGGATCATCGGTGCTTTGGCAGTTAACAGGTAACAAAGGTGTATAAAATTACTCCGCATTTTCGTGAAAGAGTAAAGGGTACAAACTTAGTATCGTGGTAACCGACTGCCAGATACCCTTAAATTTTATTACATTGTAACTATACTTACGTTATAGTATAAAAGCTGAACCTTATATATGTTATTTGAAAAACTTCGGCTCTGGTTCTAATTAATCCGAACTATAATAAAGAGTTCTTCCGACAGAGTTCTTCCGACAGAGATCGGTAGTGTCTTGTTTCAAGTTGATAACGATAGGCGAAGAGTGTTCGATAGCGATCATATCGAAGAAATTAAATAAAGCTCGACGAAACTATTCGATTTTAGAGCTTGAGTGTCTTACGGAAATTTGGAGAGTGAAGAAATTCAGGGCCTATGTTGAAGGACCCAAATTCACTATTGTAACCAACCATTTGAGTCTGAAGGGGCTAATGTCACAGAAAGACTAGAAAGGACGACTGGCTAAGTGGAGCCTATAGCTACAACTTATGGACTTTACTATTATCCACCAAAAGGGAACCCAAAACATAGTCCCCGATTTCTATCTCGTCTTTATGACAATACATCATGCAAAGAATATTAAAGCTTTTTCTTTTTATATTATTTTCTACAGTTTCCTGCATCTCATTTTTGTCCACTGAGGGCTCACTCTACTAATGTTTTTTTCTGGTTTGTATCGGGGAACTAATGGTACTGATGGACATTATTAACTGTGAAACACGTGACAGTCTTTTATACATTTGGCGTGCGTTGGGATTTACTTTCGATCTGTTTGGCAGTTCCTCTTCGATTCCTTATCCCTGGTAAGCGCGTTGTTCAAAGCTAATTCAGTGGATCTTGAACTCATCTTGCTTGTGTCGTCCTCTTTCTTTGTTAAATTACTGGTAATGTAAGTTATACTTCATTGCTTGTATTTGACTCAGTTGGTTGTAACGACACAAAATCGAAAAAACAACCGCCTGAAACAAAATATTATATCTCTATCTGTTTATTCAAAAAAAAAAAACTCGTAAAAGAAACAATGGAAATCGAAACAACAAATTGTGGTTTATATATTCCATAACATAGAATGTAAATTAGATTAATTTGGATAGTGCATTGAATTTGTTAGAAAAAGTTTAAAATAAAACAAATTTTCAAGTGAAAGTCCACTATTAAAATTGGAGAAAAGAATTTGTGGCTGATGAAAGAATTTTAGCCATGATAGAATTGCAGGTGGGAAGGAGCTGGATAAGAATTTGAGTTGTGGAAAAAGGACTTGGGTTGCAAAGGATTTAGTAACGAAGAGGTTCAAGGGAGGAAGGAAATTAAACAAGCGGGGAAAAAAATGAAATAAAATAATACTTGTTTGATTTTTTTATGAATTTAATCATCTTAAATGTTTATTAGAATTTTTAGAAAATTTATTAGAATTTTTATAAGAGATTTTCAAACTGGATTCGTTTGGAATAAATCCGTTCCAAAATAATTTCAAGAATTTCTTTGTTATAAAGTCCGATACTCACAAAAGTATCGAAAACTGTACTGTACTACTGTCTGGGGGGCTAAGAAAACATCTTCTGATAGCACTCCCAAATAACATGTATAAAATTCAGCTTTTCAGCTAAAACTCAGCTTATATATAAAATGCAACTATAATTATAATTTAATAAAGTTTAAGGGTGTCTGGGAGGAGGTTGCCACGATACTATGTGTCTGGTAATGGATGACGTGGTTTCTAATATTATTCCGAAGAAAATATAAAATATTACTCTTTATACTTTCGTGAAAGTGAGGAGCAATTGTATACACCTTTGTTACCTGTTACATGCCAAAGCCACGATGATCCAAAATTTATAGTCGCTGATCGTTCTTACCTGTGTTGGGGACATGCACAGATAAACTTTCAGCTTTTTATTAAATAACGAAGAATTGGCCGTCGCGGACTCTATGACCATTAAAAAAATGTTTTCCAATTAATATTTGAGTCAAATCACAAGCCTCTTGAGTCTTGATTAAATAAATATTTTCGGAGCCATTTCTGGTGTTTTGAATACTATTTTGTAGTGTTCTAAACTTTTTCGATACTGTTTTCTTAAATTTTTAATATTTTCCAATCACGTGTGAGAACTGCTGAACTGCTCGAATGAACTGCTCGAATAAATTTTAAATTAGTTTTACAAGTGTATGGTAAATAATTTTTGGCAAGTTTTTGGATCTTTTTATGAAAGATGTTATTTGTTAAAATTTCTTCATATTACGAACTTGATATAAATTTAAGTATAATTAAATCTGACCGCGATGTATTAGTTTAACTGGAAAATAGTAATAATACAAGCAATATTTCATTAATTTGTTTAAAGATTTAAAATTATTTTCTTTTAATTTTAGTTACGGAACATTAAATAATTTAAAAATATACCTTTAAAGAATACGAAAATCGTAAGATAGATATTCTTGTTTGGTGCGATGTGGATTATGTAACATCAATATCAAGTTATTTTGAAATTCAAGAAAATTCGTAAGATAAATGTTGTTCGGTTGGTTGCTTTATATACATTAAAAAAAATGAACACAAATGCATCATTATGATCATAGAGATGATATATGATATCGTTACGTTGTAATAATGTAATATATTTTGATTAATATTGGACATTATAATCCTAAATTATGTGATCATTCCATCAATGAATGTTAATTTACGATTTATTTAAAATGGGGTTCAAGGTATCTGTAATTACTTTGCCGAGAGTTTTGGTTTTGTTCGATAATATTTTAAATACATATTAATTAGTTTGTTTCTTTTTCAATATATTTTTTGTAGGTTAAAAGGTTCTATAGAAATTTTCGTAACAAAAGTTGCTAAATTTATTGTGGTGATAATGTGCGTGCATGGACCACAGTTAGATATCAAAGATGAGCATAATAGCTCCAATTAGAGAAATGTCAGTTCGATATAAACTGAACTATAATTAAAACTAGAGCTTGTAACGGATTTTTCGTTATTTCAGACATAAAAAACTGTTGAATAATTGATGAAATTTCAAATGATGAAATTCACATCTAGTGGTCTTATAATATTTAACCCCATATACGGTGAGTTTTTTAAAAAATGCCAGGCTTTTAGCTCGAGAACGACGCTAGATGGGACAAAATAACCCAAGGGGATATTTGTTAAGGGTCGAGGGGGACGTCTAGTGGTAATATTTGATGACCTTGAAACTCATAAGTATTGGAATTATATGCCAAAGTAGGGTTTTTTAAATTAGAACCTATACATTTAAGGATTTTTTTTTAATTAAGTAAATCAAACTACACACTTTTTACTTACAAAATTTTTTTGTAAAGTGTACGATTTAGTAGATAGGATTTGATTTGCACTAAAGCAAACGTCCCAGGTAACAATTTAACCTAGGTAATCATTGAGTAAAGCTTTAAAAGAGGAATTTAAAATGGAAGGGGAAATTAAAAATTCTTGAACTATGCATGAGAAAAGTTTTATACAAGCTCTACTCAAGGAGAAAAGGCGTATGAAAAAATATTCTTTATTCAAGAAGACATATATAATGCTTTATACATGTTTTATATAAGTGTTTGAATAAAGTTGTACAAAAGTTGTTATTCAAGGCTTATTCAAATACTGTCAAAATGTTACTTGAATAAAGTGCTTGAGTAAATCTTTACTCAAGAGAATTACTCAGTGCCTATTCAAGAAGCGATGCTACTGAAAAAAAATTGGTGATTCTTTCCTTTAGTTATTTTGGTTAATTGGCGCATTAAACTCCTTTTTTTTTGTATAATGCTGCTATTGAGCTAATCTTTTATCGGAAATTACAATTTATTTTACACATTTCGCATCTTTACAAACGCCTGTAGCGGGGATCGAACTCATAACCTTTGATTCTCCAGGAACGTACGCTATCCACTTCTCTATTTAGCAGCTGTCATGAAGAAAATTGAAACTTAATCACTATTGTTTAACAAATTATTTGTACACATTTCAAGTTTCGGACCACTACCACGACTATGAATTAATTTTTATTCAAACATTTTGATTAGGAATGCATATAACAGTGTACTAATGGTTTCTTAAAATGAGAATATATGGGTTTTGTTAAAAATAATATTGGTTATGATTGAGGACAATCTCGAAATGAAAATTATTTTGCTTATTCATATACGATATTCTACGCATGTGTTTCCATTCAATACGAGTACGATTAAAAATGATTAAAGAATAAAAATAAAAAAAAAAAAGGAAAATAAAATTCATAAATAAAAACGTGCCTGGCAGGAATCGAACACAGGCACTATAACGACTTCCTCATCGTTTACCCTTACGCACTCGTTCATTAAATCAATTTCCACGACAGGAATAAAACGTTACTCAATACAGAATAAAAGTATTACTCCAGCTTCGTAAGGGGTATAGTAGGCTGTGGTTGGCATTACGTTCAGTTGCACAATTTGGCTGGTTAATAAATAAATGTTAAATGATAATATTAAATAAACGTTCTAAGTTATATTTTCCATAAGTCAGTGGCAGTCTGTTTTGATATAATTTTTTCCCAAGCAAATTGCGCACAATATGGCGATTACATACATCTAATACAAAAAGGAATTTTATGACAAATTATCATCAGTTTATTTATTTATTGACCAACTCAAATCATTATATAAACCATCAGCAGAAATGGTAAATCTCAATCAATATATAAACCATCATCAGAAACGTATGATTAAATGGTTGCGGAATAATGGCAATTGCAAATTTTCATTGACGAAAATATCTCTACTATTTTGAAATAATCTTTTGTATTAATCAATAATAGTTTGTTAAAGTTCTTAAAGGCTTGTTAACTTTTTAAGCACATCGATAAGTGATTTAATAAAAAAACACACAATCGTGAATTATACAACGAACTGTCAAAAATATTGACAGATCGATTTGCTGTAAATCTTTTAATATTAATATTAATACAGCCGTATATAAGAAATATTACTTGAGTAACCATTTTCTTGAATACTACTAAAATTATTATACATAAATAAAGTCGTATACAAGGAACTATCCTTAGGTAAGAATCTTCTTGGATTCTTCCTAAAAGTTGTACTTTAATAAAGGTTTATATAAGGGATAGAATTCTTGAGTAAAAACATCTTGAATACTACCTTATAAGTTATATGTGAATAAAACCTTATAAAAGGTATTATACTTGAGTAACATTTGCTTGAATATGCCCTAAATATTTATTATTGAATTAAGCTTTATCTAAGGAATTATATAAGAAACTTAGTGAATCTAGTCTTTTACAAGCTTTTTTTAGGTAAAGCTTGAATAATATGGTCTTACACAATGCTTTCTCAAGTTAAGTTGGAATAATTTAAAAAATTTAGGCGAAATTGTTACCTGGGGTGTCTTCGCTAAGGTCTTCAAAAAAAAATAAAATTTCGATAAATTAAAAAAAAACAATGAAAATCATTCATTAATTTAAATATTATTGCATCGTAGTCTACTGCGTGAAATTGATTTTCGTTGTTTTTTTTTAATTTACTGAAATTTTTTTTTTACAGAAGAACTTAGCGAAGACATGTTTGCTAGTGCAAATCAATTTTCATCATATCTACAAAATCATACACTTTACAAAAAAAAAATTGTATGCAAAAAGTGTGTAGTTTAATTTACCTAATTTAAATAGACACTTAAATATATGGGTTCTAATTAAAAAAAACCCTACTTTAGCATATATCTCCAATACTTATGAGATTCAAGATCATTCAATGTTGCCACTAGACATCCCCATCGACCCTTAACAAATATCACCTTGAGTTATTTTGTCGCATCTAGCATGGTTCTCGAGATAAAAGCCTGGCATTTTTTAAAAAACTCACCCTGTATAATGGTAATCATACTATCGTATAGACTGAAAGCATACGATCAGCGAACAAGGACATTTTTGCTACAGGGGTTTATTTGAAGTTGTTGGAAAAAATACCAAGAAAATCGATTGCTCGTACATGGATCCCTGCCAAATTCAAGGGTTTAATAAAGAACAGAAAATCAGGAATTCGACTAATTTATCTTTCAATTGGAAGATAATTAAGTTAGGGTTAAACTTTTACTCAAAAATGGATGTCATCTAATACCGTTATTTGTTCTAAGGGTAAAACCTGATTTCTTTCTCGGTCATGAACGAAGTTGAAAAGTTTAAATGCATTAATATTATTTAGGAACCACAGTATACTGTTTATGTTGTTACAGTGTCAATTCCAGTATTTTCAAATAAGGACGACCTCCGATCATTCCTCAAGGTCTCGAATTTAGAGCAATCTAGAAGGACATGTAATGCACAAAACATGTTGTGCATTTAGTGCCGTCCATAACTTCAACTTTTTTCTAGTACTCTCTAAACTTTTTATGTTCCTTTTTGAGTCTATATACTCCATCCTTCAGGGGACAACTATTCTAAACTGTATGGTGCTCATGCTTCGGACTTTTGAATAATCTAGCTAGATTTATAAGAACATGAAGTTCACGCAAGAATTTAAAGCATGCACTGTTGTGTTTAATTATTATAAAATTTTGGTTCGTGAATTCGAAAAAGCCTGCTGGCTGGATCAACGTGAAAAGCGGTGTTGTAAGATGAAAACCTCTATCTTTTCACCTATCTCAATGCAATTTTTGTTAAATCCATTGCTAACAAGCACCAACGCAACGTTGAAGTTAAATTTAATAAATTTTTTAAAACATATGCCGCCTCGCCTACGTTCTCTTATATATAATTTGTTTACTTTATCTAAATATAAATTGATAGAACTTTATTTTTTTTACTATCCCTCGGCTAAATTTAAATAATTTTTAGCAAATGCTACAAAATGTTGTTCTAGAATCTAAAAAAAAATTTATTCAAAAAAATGTGTGAATGTACAAATTTAAACGATAATCTTTATATTTTTGCCGAAATGTTAACATAAGTTACTGTCATGAAACCGTTAATATAAACAAGATTTTTGCTTTTTTTTTGTGAGATATTGCTAATATAGTTGTAAAAAAATCTATTGCCTATTAATTACACTAGAAAAGAATATTTATTTCAAAAGTTTGCTGGCATTGTTCAGAACAAACAATAGGTTTGAAACAATTATTTTGGATGTTGTCATTTATTTGATTTATTCAATTGTTTTCTGTTTTTTTTTCTAACAAATAATTTTTTGCTGATTCATTTCTAGTTGACACTAGATTTGTATAGTATGATTTAGTATTTGGTCCCAACCCAATTATAGGTTGTTGTTTGTATTACGTTATATTGTTGCTGTTCCGTATAATCAATCAATTTCAATTTTAGTTCGTACTGGTGCACCTGTGGGTGCCGCTAAAATGTGTGGTTTGACTTGAATATTTACAAAAAAATGTATATCCGTAGCAATTGCCTGCATAATCAAGGCATATACCACTAGCTGGATTATTAGCAACATAATTTAGGTTTTGTTACAACAAATTTTTTGACATCATGAAATTATTTATTACGATATTTTTATTATCGGGTGGCCATATCGTTTAGTTATTAATTTAACTTTAAAAAAAATCAAAACACTGAAAAAAAAATTGCGCTTTAATCAACATCTCTACCATGTTGTTGTGAGACGTAGGTCATTAAGTGTTTTTATATGTTGTTGTTATCCAAATTGTTATTCCTACTAAACAACACATTTTTATTAAAAAAGCACAATCTGGATGAATCGTCTCCCAGGGGTTGTTGGGGAAAAAATTTCAGAAGCAATACAGAACCAATTTCTATACATTGCAAGATGTGGGTAATAAAATATGGAAATAAAACAATACAACAATTTGTCAAAATCCTTTTTTTAATGCAATGGGTGTCACACGACAACCTCAATAAAAGTAATGAAAACACTTTTTATTTCAATCAATAAACTTACACATAGAATGGATCGTTGGAAGTGTAACATCCAAAAGCGCTAGTCAAGACCGAGCGATAGCTCCTCATCGTGAAGTAAATATGAGACTTGCTCTAGGACAACGAAATCGAAAAAAATATGCGGTCTTTGCTGTATAAAATTCTGGTAAAATGCTTGCACGATAACGGTTATAGCATTACGATGAAATACCCGTCGCTGATTTATAAAGTACTGCAACAGCTAATATATCAGTTATCCTAACATTCTTTGTTAAAAAGGTCATTTCTGAAAATTCTCGAACTTCTGACTGTTGATCTGCAATATAAATATTTTCGCAGGTAACATCCACTGTTTGGAAGAATACAAATTATTTTTAAGGTGTATGTGTAAAATATAGTTCTTTTTTAGTTATTTTATTTAAGAACAAAATTGAATATTTTCCGTCCATGTTATGAAAAGAAAATACCTCAAGCATCTACGTTGACTTAAATCGTGGAAGAAAAGACGTTGGGTTAGAAGCTGGAAGCATTTCAGATTATTGTTGTTTTCTATTTGCCATATATACGCAATGAATATTTCATGCAATAAAAAGTTTGTGTTTAACAGCAGACAAATGTAGACAAATGGTACAATTTAAATGAAAAAACATTAGAACAAAAATCTTGGGGGATTGAACTTTGGGGATTGGTACTACTCTATCAGAAAACAATTTGGAATTTTTTTTAGATTTCTTGGTTAACCCCTCGGCATCAGTGACTATCACAAATTTAAAATTTTTTCTTGAACGACAAACGTATTCATTTTGTAGCCAATTTAATGCGAATGAAAAATTTTCATATATAATATCACGAGTCGTCAAATAACTGTCGATTAATTTTCATAATCATTATTACTTATGTCATTTGAGGTCCGGAGTGCGCGTAGCGCACGAGGGAAATTTTTAACCTCAAATGGCATGAGTGGTAATGTTGAAAAATAATCGACTAATAATTTGGTGACGAGTTGTATTTAGCAGACAATTTAACGAACAGAGATAGTAACATTATTTCATACAACATAATCCTTTGTTGTCAAACAAAATTAAATATTATTTCATCTTAGTAGGCGCATAAATGTTATAAATTTGTAATTTATTTTTGACAAATAAACATAAACATGCAATCATTTATGAATGAAAACGGACGTTTTTACTATTTGCAAATTGCATTTTCACATAATTTTGTATTATTGAATAATTTGTAGAAAAAAATTTATTTAGAAACTAATAATTATCTTTTAAACAAAATTATAAAAAAAAAATTATCTCATTAAGCAAAAAAAATTATTTCAATATCTCTAGTTTTAAATTAATATATTAAGTAGGCCGAAAATAGTCACTATAATTCGCTGTTCCTTCCCACCAGAGAAAAATAATCGATATAATTCGTTTTGATTTGTTAAAAATTTAGTGAGTCGAATTGTCAAAAGTATATGTATATCAGTTCGTTAGCTTTGTTTTCCGTAGAATACGACTAAAATAATAAAACAATTTTGAGGGTAGCTTTCTCCCTTATTTTGGGGTTTTATAGTTTAAAATCAATTTTTCGAAATGTGTGTTACGTTTTTTTTTAAATTTAGTTTAAAATATGCACTTTCAAATAATTTGTATCGCGTAATGTAAGTAGTATCAATGTGAGCGCTAGAGAGCGCTGAATGTAAAAAAACACAGTTTTCACATAGTTCTAAGACTTTATGATTTTTTCTCGGAAATAGCTCCATGTAGAAAAATTTTGCACATTGCAATTTTAATTTAAAATTTTATGTTGATTACGACTATATTTTTCAATTTGCAAAACTGGTAATTTAAAAAATACTGGCCGCCATATTGGAGCCGACATTTTGAATTTTAATAATTTTATACCCAATTTGGATTCAATGACCGTTATTACTTTTTAATACATTCTTTAAATTCTAATTTCCTTTTTACAGCACAAGGTATAACGTGAAATCTGGTTTTTGAGGTGGTTTTTATTTTTTAACCTTCAGTGTTCTCTAGCGCTCACATCGACTCTACTTCCATCACACGATAAAAAAGTGCATATTTTAACTAAATTTAAAAAAAAAACTGAAAAAACATGTGATACGTTTCGAAAAATTGATTTTAAACTTTAAAACCCCAAAATTAGGGAGAAAGCTGCCCTCAAATTTTTTTTAATATTTCTATCGTAATCTATGGGGAAAATGTTAACGAAGTAATATTTTTGAAAAATATTTATATGCATTAAATTGCCTACGAAATTCAAGAAAAAAATTCAAATTTGTGATCGTCACTGACGGCAGAGAGGTTGGTCAAAAACTCGAAAAACCTTTTTTCTGATAAAGCACTACAATCCCCAAAATTTGGAGACAAAAAAATTTTGGTTGGTTTCCGTTCACGTGGAATGTCCAATATAATTATTTTTTTAAATCACTAAAATTAATTATTTGAAGTGTCCGTTTGTTTTCATTACCTTCGCAAATAAATTTCTTTCACACATTATTTTAGATAATTTAATATTTCGAAAGTTATACTATCTCATAAAATAAATGAAACCAGCCATTTAATAAAATGTAAAAATGCTATTTTATTATGGTTATTATTATTATCATTAAATAAATTTTGTTTCGCTTGGTTTTTTACTATTCGTAAAACAAACGTTGGCAATATGTGTGCATATATGTGCTAAGGCAGGGATGGCGAACCTTTTCCCGTTTGTGTGACAGAAAAATACGATCTATTTTTATAAAATTGCTGACGTACCAAGCTATTGGTAATATTAAAAAGTACAATTGCTACAAATAAAATAAAAACAAACGTTTGCAGATTTTTATTTACAAAAGTTAAAATCAACGAGTCCGCATCATAGCATCAAATCGTCTTCTAGAACCAAAAATAAGGAGATAGAAAGTTCATGCCACCGAATTCATTTCGCCGAAAAGTCATAACATCGAAAATCATATAATCAAAAATTTAATTCATAAAATTGAAAAATCATATGATCGAAATTCGTAAATAGAATAAAAATTGATATTATCGAAATATCATAAGATCGAAAATATTTGATATAATGAATGAATCGAAAAATCATTCAATCGAAACATATGGTATGCCATACGAAGTGCTAGGAATATTGTAAATTCTAATTGCCAGTGTATAATAATTACTATATTGATTGATATTATTTGATTTATTTCTATAAATTCATTCAAATTTTTTTATTACTAAATTTTCGATTCCTGAATCCCGAGGAAATGGCAGATTAAAATTGAAGTATGGTTTTTGGAAACAATTAATTAAAGCGAATTATTTCCAAAACTCATACTTTAATTTCAATATTATGTCATTTCTTCGGCAATCGAAAATTTAGTAATAAAAAATTTATTGAATTTTTAGAAATATAATATAAATCAATCTTATAGTTATAATTAATATATACTACAGATATCTGACATTTAGATTTACAATATTACCAGCACTGAGTAGGGTATACCCTATTTTTCAATTGAATTTTTCGATGTAATAAATTATTCATTATACTTCAAATATTTACGATGTTATGACATTTCGGTAATATGATTTTTATTCGATTTTATGAATTCCGATCATCTGATTTTTCGATGGTATGAAATTTTCAGTACATCGAAAAAATTTCCGTGCAACGATTTTCGATACAATGACTTTTCAACAGTGTGAACCTACAGTGTTATAATTTTCGATGTTGTGATTTTCGGTTGTTTGGTTTTCCGATAGTATGATTTTTAGTTCTCGATTTATTGATATTTTTCGAAGTAACGATTTTCGTGGTTTTCGGTTTTGATTTTTCGATGATATGTCACGATCCGAAATCAACAATAAAATTCTTAAAGATTTAATTGAAATATAAAAATTAAATTTAAGTTAATTAATGCGATTTGTTTTTGCTACATCTTAGAAGGTATTTGGTGTCATGAGCCTGACACTTTTGAAAGAATTAGTCACTTTTAACAGCACGCATGCCGACCGACATTTATCAGTCATTCTATTTTTCAAACTGTACCTTAAGAAAATGTATTTCTGAAAAAAATGACTCACACGCATATGTGGAAGAAAAATTTGAATATATATATAGCCGTCGCTACTCGCTAGTGTATCTAAACAGTTAAAGGTTTCAGAGATGGCATGCCAGGTTTTCAGTATTTCCTCTTCTGCTTTATTTAAGATTGTGCCAAATAATCGATCTTTTTCAATAATTTCCGTGTACGCTTCACCCGCAAATTTTTACGTCCCAGCAAATTTTGTATACGTGCCACTCCCGGCACTCGTGCAATAGGTTCGCCACCCTGTGCTGAGGCGTTTTACGATATGTGCACGGTATTTTGCACATCATGTCCATACATGTGTAATACGCAATTTTGTGCACGGGGATTTGGTATCATGCAAATCATGCAATATCATTCAAATTTTATGTATTTTTTTGCGGCTTTCAGTTGTTTTTAACGAAAAAGTTATTGATGCAAGCAACAGTTGCAGATAAAGCTCAAAAGCTCAAAAAGTTGGAAATGTAAATATTGATCATCTTTAACTTACATTTATTTAGCAGTGAGTTTAAGTAGTAAATCTTAAATGGCTTAAACGCTTTAATATTTTCGTTTGTTAGGCATCTTAGCAGAAAAATTAAGTTCAATTTCGGTGCAGCGAACCTTGTCAGTGCTTTAGAGTTCGGGTCAAATATTGCCCATACTTGTTGATAAACCTTTTGAAATTTTGAGTTTTCGATTTTAATGATAAATTCAAATTTGCTTATACTTAATGAACAAAGCACAAATGCCGCAAAAATCTGAAACCCTTTACTCGTGCTTTAAAAAACATATATAATTTATTAAATGACTTATAGTTAGTAAATTTTTTCGAGCCTAAATTCTGATGTTTTGTGGATGGAGATTCATGTGGTGACTATATCGCAAAAAAAATAATTAAGAAAATCACATTTCCTGAGCATTCAAACTTTATTACGAAAGAAGTTTTGTTGTCGATGGATAATCCGAAAATGTATAAAACGTTAATATTTAATTGATCTTTAAGTGAACCGATCAGAACCTTGATCAGTTTCAAGGCCAGTATTGATTGTACTTTAAGTGAAGAAAATGTGAAAACAAGACCACAACACAAGATTCATAGGAAGCTTATGTTGTATATCTAATAAATACCGACCAATTTCAGCATGATCTCCATTTAACGAATATTAATCGTATGCTCTAGAGTCTAGAGACTAGAGTGTAAAAAGCTTAAGCAAACAGCTTGAAGACAAATATCGGATTAACTTAAAGATTTATTTTTATTTTCATATGTTTTGTTCTGTAATCTTATCTGACACTATGTATCAGATTCAGAATACCATTTTTTATAGTAACCTTTCTTAAACAATTCTTACTGTGATGTGATACATGATAAGTTAAAATTTGCTTTGATTTAAAAATAAATTGTTTGAATCAACATCTCCGTTCATAGAAATATGCATTAATATTTATTTATAAATTTTTTTTTCATATTTATTTACTTTATATTTATTACCGCATCTTTGTTTCTTTGACCAGAAAATCGTAAGACAACAATAAAAAAACAAAACTTTTTTCTTAGCAAACGAATGGCGGAACAACGAAAAGAAGATAAAGTCAAATAGTATAAATTAATTTAAATATTCATTCTTATTGATGATAGAGAGATAGAAAAAGCCAGACAGTATAATACATATTACAGGGTGAATCAAATAAACAAGTTCATTGTTAAAATTTGGAGGAGAACGTGTAAGAATTTGTACATCATTCCTTGATCATTAATTTTCTTTTTATTCTTACGTATAATTTTTGTTAATGATTTGTGATATAGGAAGAAAAATCGAATTGTTTAACATTATATTTGTATATTATATCGAATGAAAAGAAAGGAAACCTTAGAGATCAATAGAAGAGGTAAAAGTTGTGAAACAGTTTCAATTTCAATATTAAATTTAATTTTTAATTCTTCAAAACATATAGAAAATAAAAGTATTTCTTCCGCTATTCAGGGTTGTTTGACAGTGACGAATTGAAAACAAAAAATTGTATGTAAGTAGTTTGCAGACGCTGTAATAAAATATATTACCAAAATGTCATAGTTAATAGTCTTTTAGAGAGACTACAGTAACTTAACACCATTACTGTCAAACCGTTACTTTAATGTTTGTCTTGATAATGCTTTGGTACGCTCTAAGTAATTCTTGACCCTGGTCTAACTCTGCCTTTATAATATTTTAATAAATTTTCAAAGAATTAATTTGAACTTAAAATATTTATATAGTCATCATTATGTGCATCTATAATGAAATTTGTTTCGATGCACCTGTATTTTCAGATTAAGGATTTGATTTTATAGTTTTGTGGTTGTTGTTTCATAACAAACCGGATGAGCTAATAATTACATTGCTTTGTTAAGGATAAAAAGTAATGATCTCACAATTTGGAAAGTTTTAGGTAAAATTTTATTTTTGATTTTAGTTTGTTATTCTTATACTGCAAGCATCAGTAGATTTTTTAATTGCTTAATCTTATTAGTGTTATGAAATGGATTCGGTTTCTGAGACACTACAGCAGTCAATGAAATTGTTTGTAAAGTTTATTAGTTCTCTTTCGGCAACTTATAAGATATTATGTCATGTTGTTATTTAACGCAATCATTAAACCAAAGTCTAAAAGCGCAATGTTGAATAACAATCAATTGCTATACGAGAACAATATCGTTTAAAAACAGAATTTAAGCCAATACCAACCAATATTTTTCATAACATATGAACAAAAAATATTCAATTTTGTTCTAAAATAAAACAACCAAAAAATACACATACTTCTAAAAAATATTTTTTAATCACGGAAGTAGTGAATTTCTCAAGCGAAAATAATTGTTGGACGATAAAAACAAAATGTTACACATCAAAATATTTATACAATTTTTGAATTGAAAATGTATTTTAATTATTAATTATTATGGAGTGCTTACCATCTTCATGTGAGATTTGTACTAAAATACATAACTAAATTGCTTATTTTTATAGAATGTCAAAAACTATTCAAAAAATTTATTTCACATAATTTAATCACTCACAAAATATCCCCAAATATTCACAAAATTGGTTCCAAAAATTATTAAATTAAAATCCAAAATTGAGCTTGATAGGAGTTAATTTAACTAAAGAAGTGTGCATGCTCGTTGGAAAAACTTGTCCTCATGAGATTTGAGAACATTTTTGTTATTAATTTTGTACCACACTCTTGTTGGGAAAACGCGTTCGGAGTAGTTATACAATATACTATTGTGAGGTTTTGTTGTAAGGTACACCAAAAATAAAACTATTTAAATATAACATTCCTGCTCAATATTTACAAAAATTTATTCATAAAATTCCTTAAGTTATTAAATAGGAAACAATTAGCTGAAATGAATTGCAGTCAATTTTAATAATGGAATCGCCAACAAAAATATTTCTTCACGATTTTAATTTATGAATGTTAGTTTGATTTACGATCCAATAAAATAAATCTAAAATCACATAACATCGCATATGATGGATGCAGAGTCAATTAAAAATCACATGAGGCATAAAATTAAATTAAAACTTGCTTGTAAAATTTATTTAGATTACGGTAAACAAATGTATCCTGAAGTGTATATGATTATTGAATAACATTGCTAAAAAGTATATTTTCATATATCCCTGTCAAAATGTCGAAAGCATTAAGTATTTAGTTTCAAATTGCATTAGGTCGTTCTTTTACTTTAAAATTTACAAAATTGACACGGAACTATATGAATGTATATATGTGTATCTACATTAGTCATTATACTAATTAAACTTATATTAATTGATTATTTAATTAATTAACCAGTTCTGAAATACCCCCATATCACCAAAATACAGGATGTCAAATTAATTTTTTTGTCAATTAAAGAATTCAATCCCAAGTCACATATAAACTTAGTAAACATAACTTAGTAAAAAAATCGTTTTTTTATAATTTCCTCTAACAGTTTTTATATGTTGAATAAACCATTCGTTGTAAAAAATTAAAATCCACGATGGAAGAAAGATTGTACGTGTGTTGAATATTTAATGTTTACTGTTTAAGTTATTCAAATAAAATGTTAAGAAATACACAAAAAAATTTAAAATGCAATTTGAAAGGAGTAGATAATGTTGAATACAACAGTCTGCCACGTTACGGTATTACATTCTCACAGAGTGTGTTAACTGAATATTCCACTTCCACCTTGCGCATCGTTTCCAATTTTGAATTGGTATAGAGAGCGATAAATGCGTGCAATGCGGCTGTTAGAGTATATATGTATATTATAATCCGTTCAAATCATCTCAATACTGGAATGAGTAGCCATGATAACCGACACCATTTCGGTTTCAGATATGGTTTCCAAGCTCAAAGACATAGTGTTATCCATATTTTTTTTCAGTGGTTCTTTAATTAGATTGAACAATGTTGCACAACCTTTTAAAAAAATAGCTTGAATGTATGCTTACAATAAAGCTTTCTCGACTTTAGTAACTAAATTATGAAGAGCCGAGTTTGATTTCGTTTGAGGCGAAATGAACTAAATCAGATGTAAATGTTAGGCCACTGCACAAAAGAGAGGAGATAAATTGATAGAACATCTTAAGCTAATCAGACTAATCCTTTAAAATAATTTTTAGTTGGACAAAATTTAACCTCGGAAACCTCGACCTAAGGAAAACAGTCTATCAATTGGTAATTTAATTTCTAAGACACCATTCTATGAACAAAATAAATCAAAAAAACTCCTACAGCTTATCAAATAAAATAAAAATAGTAGTATAATAAATAAAACATTATATAACAGTATTCCCCTAACGTGTCCTACTAAGTCAAAATGTGCATAGAGTTATAATACATATAAGATTATTTTTATTGTTTTTGAGTAATACTAATAAGTTTTTTCATTAAGTCAACAAGTAGCGGCAACACTATATAATTAAACAAAAATCAAAACAGCAACGCTCGGCGAAACAAATATAACATGTCCAACGGAAGCCGAATTCACTTCAATAAAATTAATTATGTATATTTAAAATAAGAAATTAAAATCCTGGTTACTTCTTAGTTTTTCCTTCGGTCGAAAAAGTTAATTTAATTGAAAACAAAATTTTATGATAACTGATTATCTAGCTATTATTTTCAATAAATTAAATATAAATAAATTTCATATAAAGTGATTGATACTTTTATTATATAGATTGATACTTTAATTATACATATCATTTTATTTTTACTCCCATCGAAAGATAGAGCTACTTACATTCACAATTTTCCAGCTCTAACATCAATCCGTCAAATACAGCAGTTTGGTATGGTGATATATTATCACTGGCATTTGACATCATTGATTAAAAAAGACAAGAACAAAACCAGTTTTTCTTGGAGTCTTTGGAAGAGTCTTTCATCTACGTCAAATAATCTCTTGCCGCCGTTACTATTTTAGCACATCCGTTGGACAATACACGGTTCAATATAACATCAGACACTTCAAACACGACAGTCAAAGCTGTGCTATATAACAGTACAAGAAGGAATGTTGGCCACCACTTGAATTTTCTCCAGAAAACTCACTTCTGCTGAAGCTAAATACTCCGCGTTTTATAGAAAGCTATTAACAATCTATCTCATGATTTAACGTTTCCGCTATTTTGTCAAAGGACAAAACTTCTCTGTCTAGACGGATCACAGACCTCTAATCACAGTAATTTCCTCAAAAACTTTATGAAGTTCACGAGAACTACGTTATCTAGATTTATTCGCTCAATTCACTACAGCATTTGCAACATCAAAGGTGCAGACAAGGTCTTAGGTCAAGAAATATCTACATAAATCTGCACTTCTACTTTCAACTCGAAAGATCTACCAAAATTGCAACAAGAGGACGATGAACTTGACAAATTTATTAGTCCTGACAACGCTAATCACATCCTGGCGTACGTGCAACGCGCAAATTAATTACATCCAGGTATTTTTGGCCACAAATGAATGTCGACACAGGGACATTTGTAACGACTGACTATTTCGAATATTTCTTTAAAACTAAGAATATTCATATATAAAGAAATTCGCTAATAGTTTGCCAATTTATTTCAATTACGGCCAATTAAAATGAAACACACTTAAACGCGTTTGTATATAGCAATAATATGTGAACATTTTTTTTAAGTTAATTCCACCCAATACTAATAAGTAACACTTGTTTGTGTCTACATAGAAATTTTTGTTATGTGAAGCTTGGTCATAATATTATATGTAGATAGAATCCAGTTTTGTTCATTTGTAAAACGATCCGTATAATTGAAAAACCACCCACTACTACTTACCAAAAATTCGTCAAATCAATTTATAAATTCGTGTTCTATATGTACATACATATATGTTGATAGTAACTCCTTTTCTGTCCTGCTGCAACCAAGACGTTCTTGTGCAACCAAGACATTTTCTTATAGTTGTCTTTTACATTCTATTATGTATTATATTCATTTCCACATTACTTGTCATATGCTTCACTTGTGATTTTATTGATAGGGTTGGAATCCAGTGTGCAGTGTACTCTCACAGTGTCTCGCAAATGTGTCTGATTTATTCAATAAATGCGCAAAGTTGAGAGTTCAATTAAAACCTCCTTAATCATAGCCCTACTGATTCACGCTATTTGCCATAAACCATGAACATTGCCATATGCAAAAAATTGGATTAGTGTTTTTGATTAAATTTTTTTGAATTTTTTTATATGGAGTTTTATTTTTCAAGATGGCGTTATGGCGATTTTTTTAATTTTTTATATTGAGTTTTAATTTCAAAATGGCGAAACAAGTTCACGATTTTTACTGTGCTAAAAAATGAAGAAGGCTTCTCTATAGGGGGTTTTGGTTTAACACTCAAAATCCAAAACGAAATCAATCGTTTCCAATAAATTAGATCTTTTTAAATATTTTATTATAAAGCTCATTCAAATTTTTAAATCTTGTACCAACCTATATAATTAACGTTTCCCCTTTTCTTGTTCTTAAAAATGAAATAGCTTTCTTGTAATACAACCTTGATTAGTAATACCCGCCAACGCAACCACAATTAATACAATATAATTTCCGTCGACTATTTTTGGTTCATTACACCATACATTTACCAATAAAGTCATTAGCTTACTATTATTAATTTTATGTTTTTTAATCTCTTGGACTTATAAAAATAATCTTAATAAAAGTAAAATATAATTCACGACATAAATATAAAATAAACCTTGAACTGTTACAGTTACTTTAAGTCGAGTATCTTATCTAAAAATAAATATGTATCAAAGAAATTTTTGAATATATTCTGTTAGCATTTATACCAATTGTTTATTTCTGAATTCAAATTTGTAAATAATATTACAAAAAATTTTAAACAGCAAAGTACGTATTGTATTTTTATAAATTACATCTTAATTTACAACATTAATGAAATACATGAGTTATTTCTTTCCTGCTACCTAAACACAGGTTACGGAATATACATTTTTTTCTTCCATTCAAAAATGCCAACTATGTTTAAGCAAATATCACGTCTTGGGTTTGTATAAAAAACTCTAACAAATTAAATTAATTATAGTGGAATTGTTACTCAAGGTCTAATTTGATTTCTTACGTTTCAACACCAATCAAAAAATGATGTAGTAAAATTAAAGGTTCAGTTGATTACTGTATTAAGATTATTAAGAAATTCCTAATGTTACTTTGGAATAGCCGATAAACTGATTGATTTTTAAAAAATGAACCAAAAAAATCATCACTACGATGTCCTTAAAGGGTACATGAATGTTTACTCCTTATTTGGTCAAATAAATCATTATATTTATTAGGCGAATTCACTCTCTAGAATCGTGAAATATATTTTAAACAAATTTTTAAGTTCTTGTGTGGCTTATTAGGGCGATCATTTTATAATTTTTTTTATAAAGTCCTACTTAGTAGCTTTCAAAAATAAAAATTATTGAAATCGGTCTACCAGTTCGACCAAAATTTAACTTTCAACTTTGTCTCTAAATTTCATAACAAATTTCGAACCACCCTGTGTCAAAACTAGTTAAAAAAATCGCGTATTATTATTTTATTGGCGCCTTGATCCGATCTTACATCCACAGTTAAAATGCAAATATAAAACAAAATGGGAATTGTAAAGTATCGTAAACCCAAACTCGAAACTAAAAATCAACTCAAAATTGTATGTCCACTGTCCAGTGTAGCTTTTAAACTATAGAGAAAATGTCACGAAAAAATCATCTCCCTCTAACTATAGCGAATAGATGAGAGCTGTTGTTAAAAAATACAAATACTTAATGCACGCTTAACTCTAACATAGATGTTTTTGGAGAATAAAAGTAAGATATAGTATGATAAATTTTGTAAGATGATGACATTAACGCGTTAATTCAATTTCAAGATAAAATAATCCCAGGTGAGACATGTTGGATTAGCAATCACTAACCATGCAGTTTAGGCTTGCATTATATAATATGATATCTAGTAAATTTTCATTCTAGAAAATTACATTAAGGATAAAATGGATCGCGCAGCCACAATGGCAGAAAATAGAATTAAATTGACTAGATTTAACTCGTCGTTTTTATAGACTATCATCTAGTTCTGCTTATATACTTGCTTCTTTAGTCGTTTCTTCGATTAATCTGAGGTATCATTAAGGTAACCTTTTCGTTCGAGAAGTATATAATGTGTAAGAGCACCACCCTGGGGAGTGGTGGGGAGACCTATTTAAAGTTGTTAGTAAAATAATTAGGAAAATAACAATCTGCCACAATGGTATTGTTTAGTCGTGCAATATGATAAAAAATATCACGATATTTTATTACGCTAAACTTTTTTAATGCTAACTTCACTTCGTTGAATAGGACGTCAAACAGTGTTCGATCCGGAAAAAGATAAACAACGGATTTATAAGCTAAATATTACAGGGCTCTTTTATTTCAATTAATTTGATCACAAACCAGTGTTACGATTTTTATTATATCTTGCCCTCAAAAAGTTTTTGTTTTTCCAAATAAAAAGTCACTTTTAAAGCGCTAAACTTTTTTTTCTTATTGCCTCTGGCCCAACGGATGGATGTCGCTTGATGGGCGTAATACCCAGTAACGCCAGTGGTAGCTAAAAACTAAGAAAGAATTTAATTTGCCAGTCTATATTAATATGTAAAAAAATACAAATGTATCGTAGTATGCCAAGAAAATAACTATTTTGAAGCTTAAAATAAATATTTGTTGTTTGAACGTTGCTATGTAAACAAATTATCCTAAATTTTGTAGCGTATGACAAAAACATTGTATGACGTTCAAAATAATTTGATAGTTTTGGAAAACTATAGAAACAATTAGTTATTGTTTATAAAATGTTGCTAAACATTTTTAAACAATTGTCATTGTGTAAACAAAGAAAGCTACAGTAAAAATAATTTTATTTAGTTTTTTAGCGTCTTAATAGCGGGCGTTATGAATTCATAATGCCCTCTCATACCGCCCCGGTTCTTATGAATGTGTTTATATATTGCGTATCCTAGACATAATAACCACTTTATATCATTGTGAAGCATAAAATAAATTTTTGTGCGTGGTAGATTATATTTTGTTTTATTTTATTTCGCTCAGAAGAAAAGGGGAATAAAATCTAGTTTTTTTTCTAACTATCCGTTATAAATATTTTCGTTTGTTTTGTTTTATTTTGGTTAGTTTTTGTGCTGTATCGTTTTTTAATAAGAAAGATTTTAGACATATTTATGATTGAATAATTTTAATAATAATAGTCATAATTTTAGATAATGAGTTCATGTTTTTATAAGTTTTTATTTTTGCATAATCTATTAGTGAACAATTTTTAATTTGTTGTTAATAAATTTAATTATGATGTTAAAAAAATTGTTATTATTGAATTTATTTAAAATAAAAATATAACAATACAATTTTATTAATTGTGTTCGTTTATTATTTTCATTCTTTAATTGATTTTTAATATATTTTTTTTAATGTATTTATTATTTATTTTTAATGTATTTATTCACGGAAATTTTTCTTGTAAGTTTTTATTTTGCTCACTAAAAGTTTTTCCGTGGGTGGCGAAATCCAAAATTCGACGTCCACGCCTTGCTGCCTAGGAAAAACTGACATAATTAGGTTGGTGTATCGGAGACAAGCAGGGTTAAATTAAAACTGTTTAGTCAATGACGCTGAATCACGGCAACTTGGTGCCTTAAAACCAATGTGAGGTGTGTTAAAACCAATTAGGGGCGCCTGGGAGCGGGCGTCAGTCTTGGATCAAGCGGGTCGCTATAAAAACGTGTAAAAAGTTTGTTCTGGGTAACCTTAAGATGCAGAATGGACTCATTCACGACATTTTGGGTTGGGCCTATGGTTAACACCCTAACCCCGAAAAAAATTAATTTGTTAAATTTGGTAATCAGAAAGGGAATAATAGACCCTGACACAAAACAGAATTTTACCTGGACGAGAAAAAGGACCATACTACAAAATCGGAAAGTGGAACGTGTGCAGCCTGAGCTCTCCTGATGCTCTTATAAGTCTAGGAACAGAGGCTGAGAGGTATAGGATGGATATCATAGCTCTGCAAGAAATTAGACCGCCGATAATCGGAAAACAAGATTTGGATTGTCACTCTATACTGTAGTAGTCATCCTTCTCAAAGAGAATTTGGAACTGTCTTTCCTGTTGGTACACGTGGTGTGCCCGTGCATTAATTAACTAGCAACTAATCATATGAAACTTGCCTACAAAAGTCGACTCCAGATTAAGACAAGGTGATGCTATTTCTCCTATACTCTTTAATCTAGCCTTGGAATATGTGTGCCGTCAAAAGAAACTTCCCACTAACAACAATATCTTGTCAATAAACTCAGTACAGATGATCGCGTACGCTGATGATGTTGTCATCCTCGGCCGAAGTGAAGCTGTTATGAGTGAGACTTTCAAGTCGCTTGAGAGTGGTGCTAGAAAAATTGGTCTTCAAATTAACTACGATAAAACCAAACATATGAATGTCTCAAGAAAGGCTGAGAAGAAAGATTTGATGTGCGGCGATGAACGAATGGAGGGAGTTAAATCTTTTAAATATTTGGGATCCATGCTTGATTCGATCAACAGCATACTTACAGATATAAAAGCTCGAATCACTGCAGGTAATCGAACTTTCTACTCAATTAAGCCTCTCCTTGGAAGTATAAAAGACGTTGATTAGACCGGATGTGATGTATGCAGGTCACAAACGTGGACCCTTACACAAATTGACGAATCACATTTATCTGTATTTGAGCGTAAGATCCTACGCTACATCTTTGGTCCACTTAAGACAGACGGTAGAGAGTACAGAACGCGATATAACTTTGGGATCAGAGACCTTGAAAGTCAAGATATAATAGGTTGTATCCGTTCCAACAGGATTGCTTGGTTTTGGGCATGTTTTACGAGCCGATTCACAGTCTGAACTGATTAAAAAAATGTACGTTATTACCCCAGGGACTGGGCGACCGCGAGGTAGACCACGACTGCAATGGGAGACGAACGTAATAAACGACCTTTAAAAATTCGGCTGCCATGGTAAGTATGTCGCTGTTGCAAATGACCGTGGTGAATATTCGAAGCTGATTAGCCTGGCAACGCTCCTACATGGAGCTTGAACGCCACAAAACAAAAAAAAAGTTTTTCCGTAAATTCTTTTATTTTATATTAAGATAAATTTATCCCGAATGAAAAACCCTAACTTTATTAAGGAAAGTTATTGCAAAAATGTAAGTATAAACAAAACAAAAGAAAAAGCTTAAACAATCAAAATTTAATATTTTTATTGACTTTTAAATTCAAAATATTTTGACATTTAAAGCCGAAAAAAAGTTGATTTTTTCATGATAAATGAGTGCGTTTAATACTATGCAACTGACAATAACTCGTGATTATTTTAAAACCTATTGTTTTTAGGATAAACGAAGTCTTTGAGTCTGAGTCTTTGAGTCTCCTTTGCGTTCTGTCCTGTAATGACCGAAACCTTATTCTGTTCACACAATAACTTGTTGTAAATGTGTGTTATAACGTTTAAACATATATTGTTATCGAATATTATACCCTTTTAGATATTCTTACAATCCATGCAAACGTTTTAACAATATTATAGTATTCACATAAGTATATTAGCGTGTCGTTCCATGCTTGTTCATGCGTAGATTATAAATAAAAAAAAAATAATAATCCGAGTTAATTACAAATTTAATCACCGTTACTAAGCCCTCATCAAAAATATTTTTTAAAAATTCCACTTGCTAAAATGTTTAGCATAATTTTTAGAATTTTTATAAATATATACAAACATAATTCCTTCCGACTCAAATATTATTTTATAATTCTAAATTGATTTTTTTACACACAATTTAACAATGATCATCATCAAAAGAAAAAAATAACAAAAACAAACGTTTGAGCAAGCAACAGGAAATCAATCAAAGATGAAAAAAAATCACAAGAAAAGTAAAATAATTACTTACAATAAAAATTTTTTGATTTACTTTTCTCTAATTGAAATTTATCGTTTTTCATGGAAGAATTGCTTTTGACCTTCAATTTTAATTATCGAATTGTATTTGTTGATGGGTGTTATGGGCGATTGCATTGATTAAACCACTAAGAACATGCAGCACCCCTATGGCTGATATTTGATATATAACTTTATAAGCGGAAATGATCGGTGTGAAGCTCTTTATGATATTTACTCCAAAGCTAAATAAATATTTTTATATTCTGTTTTTGAAGTTGATTTTTTTAAAGAATTAAACTTCAGTTTTTTTTTAAATCTACCTGTTGACAAATGACATCAGCATTAAAGCAAAGAAGAAAAACCATAAAATTTTTGTTTTTATATTTAATCGTCATTTTCTTTGTTTATTTATTAATATTTTTACTATTAAATGTTTGAGTTATAACATCCATAAAAAACAAAGATTTTCACTTTTATGTGGGAATATTGTGTTTACATCAGCCATTCAAATAAAAATTAAATTGATAGAAGATTAATGGTAAGTTGATTGAGTCGAAAATAATAGCATGATGTAGAACGGTTATTAACGTTACGGTTTGAGTTTAAAGTTTGAAATAGATATTTAAATAAAATATTTATGTTTTTGTACATATTATTCTTTTAGGCGGATTTGATTCGCAATATGATTCATAATCTTAATTTTTACTCAAAGGTGAACAAAGCAAAGATCATATCTTTTTTGTTTTTTTCTTTGTAAATGTAAACGAAATGCCCTTGAAAAGGGATGTCTGGGTTAAAAGAAACAATATCATAAAAATAATGGAAATAATGTGTTTAATATTTATTTTGGCAGTTTTTGATATAATTTATTATGTCTGACGTATTATAAAGCAACAAAGAAGAAGAAAAAGAAGAAAAATTGCGTTTCTCTGCAAAGGAAGATTTAACCTTGAAAGCGATAGGCAGAACTTTTTTTATTCAAGTAATTCGTTGGTAACATAATATAAAATTAATGGAAAATATGATGGATACAAGGTAGAAATTTAAATATAAAATAATATTGAAAAAATATATACACGACGATGGAACTTTGGCTGATTCTTCTTAGCGCTTGTATAAATATTATACCAAAGACAGATATCCTTTTAAAATGGTCATTACATGACGAGATATATTTCTAGATCAACCCATCTCTGGTTTTACAAAACTCACATTCCTTATAATTCCAAGTTCAAACTATGTGTTTAAAGCCAACTGCTTAGCCGCTCGGCAATTCAACACCCATCGTAAAATGTTTATTATTTATTAATCAAATTGGGAGCCCAACAATATTTTTTCTCTCTCTTATTGATCTTTCATAAATGTTATTACAAATATTTTTCAGAAAAATTAAATTATTCATAAGTCTGCGAACTTTTAGATTGAAATTATTAGTTCTGGAATGAAAATTTGTTACAGTATGTTGCAAAATTTTCTAAAAAATACTCAAATAAATCTCTTACAAAAATAAAAATTGGGTACTCAAATTTTAACGTGACCGTGCCAAAGAGAAAAACGTCGTAGAAAATATTCTATCATAAATGGCTACGATACAAAAATGTGATACTGATTGAATTTCAAATAACCACTCATCCTTATAAATCGTAATAAATAACAAAAGTGAACAAAAAATTTATAAGTTGTATTAAATCGATAAACCTCGACTTTAACACTAAATAATTATACAAAATAAACGGCGACCAGGAGTTTAAGGTAATAGAGCATCATTATTGTTCAGTATCCCATTATTTCAAGATAATTAAGAAGATCAATGTAATGGTGGAGTCAAACTAGCATCACGAAGGCATAATACAATATTTAGAAATGTAATAACAAATTCTGATATGAGTTAGAAACTAACCAAAAGTTCCTAATATTTTACGCATCCTATAAAGATTTATTAAATATCGATGCAGAACACCTAGAAAGCTGAAACAACTATCCATTCAAATGATAAAAACATAAACTGAAAACTGAAATGAAAAATTTTATGGTGGTTTAAATAAAAAGCTAAACACCATAAAATAATTCATTCGCGCAAAAATCTATTTTCAATATAAAGAATACTTATTACAAACGTCAAAAAATATATTGATGATTTTGTATCTTGTAACAAAAATTGCAAATCATCCCTGTTAAAGATTTCGAACATGTGAGACTAACAGCAGATTTTCAAATACTTAGTATAAATAACTGTAACTAAATCATTCATGAGATTCAGAAATTCGTACAAAATTAATGACACTGACATAAGTCTTATCCATCTTCAGATAATTTAGATAAACTATTAACCCGGTTTTAACGCGTTATTAGTTTCAGAATGAATACATTACTAATCTATGGTAAAGGTGTATCAATCATCAAATTTATCACAAGTAGTCCAATGAATTCAAGAGCCTAATATATAATAAAAGCAAATAAGTGAAATACCAATAACAATAAGAACTACAATATTTGAGTGCCAATACATTCACGAACCAATCAACAGTGTAATAAATGTGGCAATATTTGACATAAATAGAGGCACTGTAATAGTTCATCCAAAGTTAAATCAATATTTCAAAGCAACAATCTAATGAACAAGACAAAAAAAACACACGTTAAAGCAGTTCATGTCCATGAAATCAAATCACCAACAACCTTATTTATCAGTACACATAATATTTACAAAACTATTTTTGAACTTTACACTGGATCTGAAATTTCAATAATTTTCAGTCAATTATGACAGAAAATTGGTTTTCATAACAAATGCACAAAAAATAACCAATTTTGTTCTAAAATAAATTAAACGAAAAATATATATTTCGCACATATACCTAAAAAATATTTTTCATTCTCGAAATAGTATTTTTCTACGATCATGTGAAAACTTATTGTTTTCAGTTGTCATTTTGGTGTGAAAAATGTCACTTTATCACAGTATAGTGCGATAAAGTCCCTTTATCACACCGAAAATGACAACAGAAAACATAAAAAATATTTAGAAAAAAATTTAAATTTAAACTTTTTTTTTCGTAGAAAAAATCTTGTACGACACGTGTGTGATAGATAATCCTTGTTTAAAACATTTGTATATTTGCAAAACTAACAAAGTATTTTTCACACTTGTATCGTAAATATCGGTCGCATGCGAAAATATTTGTTGTACGCGAAAAAAAATATGTCAACCACCAAAACAAGGTGTAACGTCGGAAATTCTCATAAATCATATTAAAACCAATTTCTATTCTTTTTCCGTTCAATCAAAATATATTTCATTCATTACATTTCATTTTTACAATCATAACAATTTAAAAAAAATTTAAAATTATAACCAACAGCCAACAGCCTTAAATTCGAATATCACAACAAATAAATAAAAGAACTCATCATTTTCCTTTAACGAACATGATTTGTGTGGCTCAAATTTGTTTCACTTTTTTTTGCTCAAAATGTGAAGAGTCAAACAAAAACACATTTTACATTTTGATCAATTTTTCATCATTCCATATCGGTTTATCGAACGAAAAAGTAAAATTTTATTGAAAGAAGGAATTAACCTTAAAAGAATTAATTAAAACTTGTATAAATTAAGTTAGCAAAAATAAATGATTGTAACGACACTTTATTTTGGATAATTATAATTTCACCATTCATGGAAAAATACATAAAAAAAACCATAGTTATTATTTGTGAAAGGAAGATTAAGTTTGGGGTTCTTTTATCCTGTTTGTCTGAACGGCATTTGGAGAATTCTAAGTTTGGTGAACACGAGCTGCATAGGGACCAGGCTTTGAACGTGGAAACTTGGTACGTTTTAACGTACCAAGTAAAAGGTACGTTTCTTTTACAAATACATATTTGTTTACCAATATTTGAGATCAACATAACGGAAAAGATCCATTTTCCTTTTTTTCATACGGTAACTTGCACATATTTCTGCATATTTGGATTATTATCAAGTAAAAGTGAACGAAGAAGCAAGGAAGATAATTTCCATTCTGTTGAGAAGTGATATTTTGTTTCGGAGAACTGGATACAAATTGGATATTTTTGTTGTTGTCTGGAAGAGAACCACCTTCTTCTACGCACCATTAAGTTAAGTTTTTTTTATTTTATATTATTTTTATATATATATATATATATATATATATATATATATATATATATATATATATATATATATATATATATATATATATATATATATGTATATATATATATATATATATATATATATATATATATATATATATATATATATATATATATATATATATATATATATATATATATATATATATATATATATATATATATATATATATATATATATATATATATATATATATATATATATATATATATATATGTATATATATATATATATATATATATATATATATATATATATATACATATATATATTTATATGTATATTATTGTCAGAACATTTCGTCTTACCTAAATTTTGAATGTTAGGCTAGGCACATTGTGCAAATAAGAGACTCCCAGAAGAGGTTCGTCTGGAAGGCGAATCGATTAGTTTTTTTTTCTTTTGTGTATTGATATAGAGTATTGCAAACGTGTGGTAGAAAAGTCTAAAGTAATTCACGAAGTGTTAAAAGACACAAAATATTTTTTGAGTCGACAGTATATTTTAATTATAAACTAAAAACGCCTCTTCATATAAGATTTGAAACATCTTATTGTGATAAAGCTGTATGAGCTGTAAGCTGTAATGACACATTATATACAGCAATGAAAAGTTAAAACCAATAATATTCTATTGCAATAATATTAATAATTTAACTAATTTAACATGTATAGTCAAAACAACTTAAACAGAACCTAAAACAAACTGACTTGCAAGAAATAACAATTATTTTGAGTTTTCAAAATACAAACCAGCTGTCAAGATATTTTCAGTACAAAGCTTTACGTTGATGACTTTGTTTTTTAAAATTTCAAATTTATATTTGAATACAAATATTACAACGAAGTTGTACTTTAGTTTATATTTAATTTATATTAGGCGAGGAAATAAAGCACAAAAATAGGCCAAACCTAAGCAAATTGGCAGAGTAAGATGGATCGATATGCGGTTTTTTGCATTCGATTCAGGAAGCCGTCAGGAAAGTTTGTGAACTTAACCACTTTTCGGCAAAACGCTTCTGAAGTACCTAGGGTCCAGGGCGGGTTATAGACACCTCATCTCCTTGAACTTTCCATAAATTCAGCTCGAAATTGATCGAAGCTCGTTACTTGGGGGTTTTTGGGGTCGCTGAACACGAATATGATGTCGGTGATGACTCTCGGAGTTCCTAGGGCCAAGGGCGGGTATGTCTAACTCATCTCCTGGACATTTACACTAATTCAGCTAGAAATTGATCGAAGCTCGTTACTGGGGGTTTTTGGGGCCGCTGAACACGAATATGATGTCTGCGATGACCTTCGGAGTACCTAGGGGCCAGGGCGAGTTATATTCACCTCATCTCCTGGAACTTTTCATAAATACAGCTCGAAATTGATCGAAGCTCGTTACTCGGTGGGTTTTGGGGTCGCTGAACACAAATATGATGTTGTCGATGACCCTCGGAGTACCTAGGGCCCAGGGCGGGTATGTCTAACTCATCTCCTGGAACTTTCCATTAGTTCAACTCGAAATTGATCGAAGCTCGTTACTTGGGGTTTTTGGGGGTCGCTTAACACGTATATGATGTCGGCAATGACCCTCGGAGTACCTAGGGCCCAGGGCGGGTATGTCTAATCCATCTCCTGGAACTTTCCATAAATTTAGCTCGAACTTTATCGAAGCTCGTTACTGGAGGGGTTTGGGGCCGCTAAACACGAATATGATGTCTGCGATGACCGTCGGAGTATCTAGGGGCCAGGGCGGGCTATATACACCTCATCTCCTGGAACTTTTCATAAATACAGCTCGAAATTGATCGAAGCTCGTTAATCGGCGGTTTTTGGGGTCACTGAACACGAATATCATGTCGGCGATGACCCTAGGATTACCTGGGTTGCAGGGCGGGTATATTTAACTCATATCCTGAAAATTTCCATAATTAAAACTCGATTATTTTATTTAATCGATTATTTTATTTTTTTATTATATTATTTTATTTTATTAATGGAAAGTTCCAGGTGATGAGTTAGACATACCCGCCCTGGACCCTAGGTACTCCGAGGGTCATCGCCGACATCATATTCGTCTTCAGCGCGACCCCAAAAACCCCGAGTAACGAGCGTCGATCGATTTCGAGCTGTATTTATGGAAAGTTCCAGGAGATGAGGTGTATATAACCCGCCCTGGTCCTTAGGTACTCCGAAGGTCATCGCAGACATCATATTCGTGTTCAGCGGCCCCAAAAACCCCCGAGTAACGAGTTTCGATCAATTTCGATCTGAATTTTTGGAAAGTTCCAGGAGATGAGTGAGACATACCCGCCCTGGGCCCTAGGTACCCCACGGGTCATCGCCGACGTCATATTCGTATTCAGCGACTCCAAAAACCCCTAAATAACGAGCTTCGATCAATTTTGAGCTGAATTTATGGAAAGTTCCAGAAGATGAGTTAGACATACCCGCCTTGGGCCATAGGTACTCCGAGGGTTATCGCTGACATCACATTCGTGCTCAGCGACCCCAAAAACGACCGAGTAACGAGCTTCGATCAATTTCGAGCTATATTTATGGAAAGTTCCAGGAGATGAGGTGTATATAACCCGCTCTGGCCCCTAGGTACTCCGAAGGTTATTGCAGACATCATATTCATGTTCAGCAGCCCTAAAACCTCCCCAGTAACGAGCTTCGATCAATGTCTAGCTGAATTAATGTAAAGTTCTATGAGATGAGTTAGACATACCCGCTCTGGGCCCTAGGTACTCCGAGGGTCATCGCCGACATCATATTCGTGTTCAGCGACCCCAAAAACACCCAAGTAACGAGCTTCGATCAATTTCGAGCTGAATTTATGGAAAGTTCAAGGAGATGAGGTGTATATAACCCGCATTGGCCCCTAGGTACTCCATAGGTTTTTTGCCGAAAAGTGGCTATTTTCACAAACTTTCCTGACGGCTTCCTGAATCGAATGCAAAAAACCGCATCTCGATCCATCCTACTCTGCCAATTTGCTTAGGTTTATTGCTTTATTTCCTCGTCTATATTTAAATATCTTAAATTCGTTTCTAAATTTGTAAAATAAATTATTTAATCAACATTCGGTTTAATCAACAATTAAATAAATATTTAATATAAATTTTGTGCATTTGTTACAAAAACTAGTGTGTATTACTAGCGCGAGCTGCTTTATCAAACGTATTGGTCATTTTGCAAAAATGAAAGTTTTAACTGATACCATTAATAGTAGCAATACGGAGCAATTGTTTCACACTGAATGTTAAATAACTTGAGATAGTTTTATCTCAAGCGTCAGGATCTTCAACCTCTTCAGTTAAAATTCAAAACAGATTAATATTATAGTAAAGTCGGTATAATCGGAGAATCCTACTATGTATACCGATCATAAGACATGGTTTACCATATTTTCCTAGAGTAAAACCCCTAACTCCTATTGCTGACTTCAAAAATAGGCTCTGACTTTATTTAATTATTATTTGATATATCAAATATATTTCTGTAAATAATTTTGGTTATTTTGATATTCTGGTAAGAAATCAATAATAACAGTTAATCACAAAACGATTACAAAGTAGCTTATGCAAATTGGAGTTGGAAGCAAAATCTATGTTAGAATAAAACTTAAATTTTTACTCACAACATTAAAAATAGTATGTCCAGCCGTTCAAAACGATAACATTTTAAACTGTAAACCATTCAAAGTCATATCTGTACAGTTTAATAAATTCTAGTTTATTCATTGCATTTTTTATCGCAAAAAGCAACATGGACAGGAGACTGACAAAAAATATTCCTAATAAAACGACATCAACTAACATTTAAACTGAAATCTCTAAGACTCATTGAAATATGCGTGACAAGTTTTACAGAAAACAAACTGGCGGAAATTTTATCCAACGGTTAAAGAGCATTTACGTTTCTAAAATGCCTTAAATTTCAAATAAAATATTTTTTTTATTTTACAATTAATACAAAACAGGAGGTAGTCTCTATACATGTTTAACTTAGTTCTATAATACATAATTATGATGTAACTTATTTGTTCTTATTATTTTTATATTTTTAAATTTTTCTTGTTTTAATTTCAATAATTAAGAATATGAAATTTCTTCTTCAATTTTAAATTTAATTACTTTAATTTTAAGTAATTTTTATTTATTTTATTTTTCAGTATTTCTATTTATTGATTTTTTTTTGTCTATACTAGTTTGTTCATATCTTATTTTATTACCCTATATTTGCATATGCACATCTTAAAACAAAATTCAAATACAAACTTTATTTAATTAAAAATAGAACTTAGCAGAAAATGGACATTGGTCGTCTATTTAAGAGTTCCACCCCATCACAAACTTTTAAGGGAGAAAAATTGTTCTCAAATCCGAAACTCTTGGTTTTAAATTTATTTAATTTTCAAATGGAATGTGTTAATATTGAGGAAAAACTTTTTTAAAAAATTGGGAAACGTTTGATGTTAATTTCTATATCTTCATTTATAAACTTTTCTTAAGCTAAATGGAAGTCTATTTAGAGATTGAAAATTAGGGGCTACAGGGTATATCTGTGGTAAAAAGCAAACTTAATCGTTAGGTGGACATAAGACTCGTTTGCATAGACAATATATAGTATGATCCAAAATAATCCAAATAGGGCGTTGACAACAAATACTTCTTCAAGGGGTCGACCGATTTTCCGGTTTTTAGCTAGTGAGGTTCTTGTGAGAGACATTTTAAACATTCAGTAGCAATAAGCTTTTGGTGGTAAGCGCAAACTAGTTCCAATTTGGAAAAGATTGTTGGTGAGCATAACTTTGTAAAGGAAGAATGGAGTGACATGTCTATTTCAAATTTGACTCAAAAACAAAAGTAAACGTTTTTAAAGAAATTCTCTAATAATTCATTTGAATTTTTGAGATTTGAATTGTAACAAACGTAGAAACGTTTTTGTGTGCTATGTTCAATTAACCAATTTTTCGATAATTGTTTTGTTGCGTCATTTAATGTAAATTAATACAATATATATTTTGTTATGTAGTACAACATATATTTTGTTATAATCTGCTTATAAAACAAATAGAATTGTTGTCGGTAGAAGAGATATTTTCTCTTTATTGACATGCTATAGGAGAAATTACAATCGTTGAAGGACAGATGATGGAAGGTCGAAATGCTGATAAATACTCAAGATGCATTGAAAAGTTGGCTTACTATTCTATGGATGATGCATTAAAGGTATTAAATGGTGTGGACAATCTGGAATGTTAAGCATTTCAGTTTCAATGTTTTTTATTAAAAATTAATCGTCAACAACATTGCAAGAAAAAGATGATGATGCAAAGTTAATTTATCTATGTATAGCTTGTTTAATGTTTAAAATATATTCCAAGAATTTTGTGATATATTTTCACGGACCGTGGCGCTATTAGACGAACAAGCTGTTTGATTTATTTGACAAAATATCTCTTAAAAGTGGATCATCAATCAACATAGATTAATGTAAGCTTTGTTTAATTTGTTTTATACAATTGTTTTTGATTTTATTTACATAATATTTTGGTTGTATATTTTTTTTGGTGTTAATTTATTTTCTTTAGTTAAATTTTACTATCGTTGTCTCAAAAGAGTTTTTTTCTGAAAATATTTGTGATATATAAGAGATTCCGCAGTCAGAATGAATGTTGTTTTTATAAAAATCCGATCTCAACAAGGACACTTTTGTCAAATGCGGCTATATATTTTATTTATTACTAATTTTCCCGATGTTTGCGAACCAATATATGACAAAACAGTGTCCACCGTAAGTGACGTTCTCTAACCAAACGGTAGATAAACACTCATCTTTGAAAACCAAAGTAATACCAAATGTTGAAATACTTACATAATAAGGGTTTGTTGAGTAAAGTTACGATCAAAATTTAGTACTGCAAGTTGTTATTTCGGCGAAAGCTCATTGTTCTTCGGGTTTATTTGATCGCCCAATTATTGGACACTGTTGAACTTTTCCCTCAATCTATAAGACCATTTCTATGATAATCTAAACTGTTTGTTACATAATAAAATTTATAGGGGTCTTAATATTTGGTGCAAAGCTTCTCCGCAAGTGTGAGACATTTTCCTACCGGGTGCTACTTGAAACCAAGCGCAATATATTTTATGTTTATTAGAAAATAAGTTATCCAGCGCTTGTCCAATGGAGCTTCTTTCACCGCAGGGCTATAGATTGTTTTCAAGGCATTTATCAATCTGTATTCTGAGATGGAGGGTTACGTTTACAGACGTAGTAAATTTTGTTGTTGTAGATAATTTTTATAATGTGCAGTCCCCGTGCGACAATTTTTTACGACGGAACTGCGTGTGGCTATCAATTTTTCCTTGCCATTATTTACTATTTTATTTTTAAAAATAGTTTCTGTGTGAAATAACAATTTTGGATCACCCTACCAAAAATGTTTAGCAACGTGCAAGTAATATTGATGTGCAGCTGTTCACTGACTAAGTAGCTCACTGAGAAAAAAGAATACATTAGCAGAAGAATGAAGATAAAAAAATGCAACTTAAACTTAATTAGAAAACAAATTTATTTTTAATAAGAAGATAAAGGTTTTATGTTTATATTCACGCAAAACAGCGTAATATAATCAACAACAAACAAAAATGTTGAATAAATAAGCAAATTCCATGAGAATCTAAATTTTGTTAATTTTCCTTCTTAGTAAATTTAGCATCCTTGTCTATAAATTTTATTTATTTACTTTAAATTTACTTGACTTCAATTCAATTCATTGTTATTATAAATATATAAATATGTAATGATAAAGCCCATAAGCAATAAAAGCTTTAAAGTTTACATCGAGTTCAAAAATTGTCATTCTATCGTTAATTTGAAACAAAAAACAAATAGTGTGCTTGGTACCTTATTTAGTGTACCATGTTTTAATCTACAAAATATTTAATTAAAAATATTTCGGCTTTTAAAACTTCAGCAATTAATATTATCACATCGAGGTCACCAATTGTTGGAGAATTACTGCTATAAACTGCAGCTTGTATATATACTTATGTCTCATTTTTTGATGAATATGATCCCAAAAAATAATTGTCTTAAATTTGCCATCATTATTTATTGAATCAGGACAAACATTGAGCGAATTTAGTTAATATATTCAAAAACAGGAGCGTTTCAAATTTTAATTAAAATCAAATGTTTGTTCATCATTGTCTTACTTTTTGTTTACTGTTTGTCCTACTTTTAAATTAGGTTTTCAAAATGTTAAAATTCCATAGAATGTGTTTGTTTATTATTGTTTATTATATATTGGACAAATAAAAAAATGACATTACACTGAACAGTGGAATAAGTGGAGCTAAAAATTAACGCCGCCATTTGGTCATAAACAGTTTTTTCATCCATCCACATCGAAATATTTATACAAAATTTAAATATAAACAAGGCACTCACTCCATCATTTCGTTAGATTTATATATGAAATATAGATGAAAAACGTGTTCTAGACAGAGTTGTGAAAACTTGACCATTTTTGATTTTCCTGAAACTTGGCATATAAGTAGTATGGACAAAATAAAAAATATAACTTATTTAAAAATTTTTTTAATGTGCATATTTTGAGCATAGGCCCCCTATGCTCAAACTATGCACTTTAAAAAAATTTTAATATAAGTTGTATTTTTTATTTTGTCCATACTACTTATATGCCAAGTTTCAGGAAAATCAAAAATGGTCAAGTTCAAATTTCGACTTTTTCAACTGCGTAGCTCACGTTTTTCATCTATATTAAAATCTTGTTCCAATTCATGCAAAAATATACTAAACCTGCTAAATTAAATTAATTAAGTTTTTATTTGACTAAATTTAGATTTTTTTCTTATTAAATATAATTATTTTTTAAACTTTAGTAAATATCTGACAATTTAAGTATAAATTTAGATTTAGCAGATTATAGCTCAATTACGCAGCGAATTGGAATCGGAATAATTTTGATTACAAAGACTACGAAGAAAGAAGATTTGATTTAAATTTCTTAAATTTGTTTATAACTTTTTTAAATAAATTGTTACACAAACTATTGTGTATAACTAGGGTGAACTGCTTTTCCAAAGGGAAGTGATTGAATAACACTCTTGTTTGGGATATTCGTGCGCACTAGTTATACAATATACTATTTTTAATTATTATACAAGCATATTGGTATTTTTTTATATCATATTATGTAGCGTTAACATGGAAATATTTTTTATATTATCTTGTTTTTATTCCTATTTTAATAAATCCGATTAAAACAAGTTTTTCACAGTTTAGGTCTAAAAATTCTGCAATACGCAAGTTAATTCCATTTTAGACTGATTAATTGTGAAATATTTTTCGTTTTTTTATTAAATTTTAACAGATGAATGCTGTATAAAAATGCCTTAAACTTTAATATCTAGGAATTAACCTTGTTTCCAATTCTTCCAAATGAGCTAGCTATAAACCGTTGCCAATTTTTATATAAATTCTTTGATTGTAACTATGTAGTTAATAGTTTGAAATTTGTAAGGCTTAGATGTTTGAAAAAAGAACAAGTCATTAACATATTTTCGACAATTCAATTGTTTAGACAAAAAGCCGTTGACATTTTAACGTTACATGAAATTACCATTTATATGGTGGGTGTTTTTTCAGTATAATACATATATTGTAAAGAACCGCAAAAAATAACTATCCTGTAATTTGTAAGGTATGTAATTTAAGTGTAGGCAAACATTAAGTATCCATTGTGTTTTATTGAAACTCATCCTACAATTTATTATTAAATCAATATACATATGTATAAAATATTTCCATCATCTGTAATCCATTAGTTTTTTTTCCGAAATTTTTTTTACTTTAACAAGCAGCAACTATTAATTTCAACATGTAGACAAGCAGAAACACTAAAAAAATTAAATTTTTGTACAAGATTCACCCAAGGTCGTTTTTGTTTGTATTAATATATTGTATCATCATTATTTTATGTGTGTTTTGTCTATAATCAAAAAAATTGAACTTAATTAAAGTTTTGTCTGTTTTTGATGATTACATCACATATGAATATATCATCTTCATATTAATTGAGATTATTATATAAAAAATTAAAAATATTTACAATTTCATTATTTGCGTGTTTTGAAATTCGCAAACAAACAATTATATTTAGATATTCTGGAAGAATCTTGGTGAAATTTTTATTTAAATGTTGTTTAGTCAATTAGCCTAATGTTTTTTACCGCTTCAGGAAATAACTTTACAATAAATGGATTTTGACTTCGTTAACCAAAATCGAAATTAATAATTTTTGAAAACTGTTTGTTGTAGTCAAAATAAATCGCAAATGAGTAAGGTTTTAGATCCTGGTCTTTGAGTTACAAAAGTAGTGATGTAGTCGTTTCGTAACATTTTCATGAAAAAAATAAGAAATGTAGTCGTTTCGTAACATTTTCATGAAAAAAAGACAAACCTGTAGCAGTGTAAAGGATTTTTTGTACGGTCCATTATCGATATTGCATGTTTCTGCCATAATTGATAAATCAGAAAGAAAGTCTTTGACTTCCTACCCTAAACTCTAAAGACTTTTTATATTGGAAAAAGAAGTTAGCACTATGACTTCTAAGAATTATGGCATTGTGGCTTAAAAAGGTTTCAATTCAATTTTTGAATTACTATCTAAATAGTCTGTAGTATTCCACGACACTTTTCCATTCTCAATCGATCTGTCGCCTTAACATCAAAACCAATTGAACAGATAGACACTTGTCAACTGGAACCAACCAAAAACCAATTGAACAGATAGACACTTGTCACCTGAAATTGACCGATTGAGTGTATTGTTCGGTATTATCCAATAAATAAAAATGTTTTTCCCTTTCATTACAAAATATAACTATATGGTACAACCAGGATAGGACAGGAATCCTAGGAATAATAGGAATCCTTTGTAGTCGCGCAAATGGCTTGTATCCAATAATCTACGACGCCGGTAAATGTACTAATGCTCTACAAAAAGAGCTGCACGTCATTAGATCTAGATAAATTAAGACAAGACAACAACTCATTCAACAACTCAGAGTTCTAACATAATATAGTGGGTCAATGACCTGTCTTTTCCTGTCTTTTCCTGTCATCTCCATTCATCACCTTCCTCCAATACAATGTCTTCGGAAGATGGAATAGGCTTGAATTTTTTGAATTTACCAAGATAATTATATTATCTTTAGGTGGGTCTTAGGTCTTTAGGTCAGTTACAGACATATTAAAAATTGTTTATCCAAAAAAATAAAAATACCAAAAACTTCATTAGTACTGCTAGACATGTTTCTTGAAATAGCAAATAATTTATTTTAACGGTTAACCCAAAAGTTTTAACAAAAAAAACAATTGAAATATGCGTAGCCACCATCTGAACAAACGGGAGCTTTTTGCTTTTCGAGGGAACTTATAATCTTTGATTGTACTAAAAACTCCATGTTGCAGCTACAACAAAAAACGTCAATAATTTAAGTTGATAGAGGTATACTGGCAGACACCAAAAGACCAAACGACAGTAGGTACGGTTTAGCTAAAAGGAGATTATTTATGCCATTTAAATAAAATGGATTTTCGGTATCTAATACAGCTTTGCATATGCATCTAAATTAATTAGTTCTTGTGTATTTTGAGTGTGAGTTTTGATTTTACATGCTAGTTTTGATTTTCAGAAACATCTTTTAAAAATCACCTGTAAACGAACAAGGATTAGTCAATCGACTTTCATTGCGTATGGTTGTTAAATTTCAAAATAAAATTTTAAATTTTTCTCATAGTTAAATTCTTGTTTACAACAGGGATATAATAAACAAGTTTGTTTTCTATTAAAAGTAATTAATATATATAAAAGTGGGTGACGAAAGTGATCAGTGCATGCCTCTGGCATGTACCGATAGTGGAAATAATAGAGTAGCAGAGGATTTGGATCTAGCAAATGAAGTAAAAAAACCAGAATGTTTCAAGTTCCGGTACATAATCGATTTCTACCACTCATTCAACCAAATGTTGACAAAAATGCGTCATCATCTGTTAAAAATAAAGCTAAAATTCCTCCCGTTATATCTCAATTGAAATATACGGAAATTCATAATTTAATGAAAAAATTAAAAATTAATCAATATAACGTGAAAATACAATCAAATGGTACAAAAATATTTTGTTATTCGATGAATCATTTTTTATTATTATCTAAAGAACTTGATAACACAAATAGTGAGTTCTTTACGTTTGAACTTGAAGAAAACAAAACAATACGTTTTGTTTTATATGGGTTACCTGAAATGGATAACACAATCATAGAACAAGAATTAAAGCAGCTAGGATTAAACCCTTTAAAAATTACACAAACTAGGCCAAAACAATCAAGAAACAGTGATAAATGCATATATTTTGTTACGTTCAAAAAAGGTTCCATAACTTTAGCTAAGAGAATACAAACATATCTATCACACGATATGTAAGTGGGAAAATGTTGCACCGTCAACTCATGGAGGTCCCATGCAGTGTCGAAGATGTTGTAGATACGGTCATAGAATTAATAACTCATATTTTTCCAAAATGTAACTACTGCTCATCAAGTCATTCAGAAGGATCAGACAATTGCCCGTTTAAGGATGATTCAACTAAGTATAGATGTGCAAACTGCCAAAGTTCTCATGCAGCCAATTCGGTAATATGTCCACAACGTGATATTTATATTAATATTAAAAAAAACAACTAATGCAAGAAATTTTGCAACACAAAAATCAAATTTTAGTTTTAACATTGAAAATTTTCCGTCATTACCACAAACACAATACGCAAACAAATATCAAGAAACACTTAAAAACAACATTTCACAGCATGTTCGCCCTAACGATAATATTGTTAACCTTACTACTACAGTCAATGATGGTGTGTTATTCACAACATCTGAGCTGTTTAGAATATTTAATGATATAGTTGATAATCTGAAAAATTGTAGAACGAAAGAAGAACAGTTTCGGACAATAGCACAAATAGCAATTAAATATGCAGTTCAGTAATAATTTAGCTGTTGTTACTTGGAATTGCCAAAGTACTAAAAACAAGAAAGTTGAACTTGTTGAATTTCTCCATAAATATAATATTGATGTAATGCTTCTAACGGAAACTCATTTAAAAAGTCATATATCCTTTTTCATTGCAGGTTATAAGTTTTATAGACGAGATAGAGAGTTTCAGCGTAAAGGTGGTGTAGGAATGCTGATTAAACAATCATTAGCCCATTCACTTCTCCCAGATTTAGGTTTGACGTCTATTGAAAATATTAATATGGTGGTTAAAGCCTCTGATGGAAATGATCTTAAAGTGTTTGCATGTTACTGTCCTAAATCCGACCACAACAACCTTCGAGCCGATTTAATTAGGTTGACCAATAGAAATGAACCATACATAGCTGGTGGTGATTTTAACTGTCACCATAACCAATGGAACTGAAATAGAAATAATAAGGGAGGAAGGGTTCTCCACAACCTTTCAATTAATAGTGACAATTGCATTGTAATATCACCTACATCACCTACTAAGTCCAATAGAAAGACCTAGTACAATTGATATCTTTATAACAAACAATCGTATACCAATCATAAAAATTCTGAGCCTAAACGAATTAAATTCTGATCACCTTCCTGTTTTTGCCACAGTTTCGTTGTAAGGCACAGATGTCATTCTTCCCAAAACAAAATTCAATTATAGATTTACAAATTGGAATGAATGGCTACAAAGAGCAAATACAAAATAGTCTTAAAACCCAAATTTTCGACTCAGATTTTATATCAACAGATGATATTGATACAAGTGTACAGCTCTTAACGGATTCAATTAAATCTGCTAGAAATTGCAGTACTCCAATGGGAACATTTCATGCTAATGAAAGAATTATTTTAAATGATGATATTAAATTACTATTGAAACTGAGAAACACTCGTAGATGGCAATGGCAAGGAACGCGCCTGAACAAATTAATTCAGTTAAAAAATTTTAAACAGCCTAATGACTCTTGGCAATCAAAATTAAAGAGTTTAGACAAGGGTTCTAAGCCATACTGGCGTATCACTACAAATTTTAAAAATAAATTTCAAGCAATACCACCTATCAAAAATGATATTGATAGTACTCTAATCTTCAACAATGAGGAAAAATGCCAAGTTATTGCGAACGGTTTCCTTAAGGCACATATACATCCAAATGCAAATTCTTCTTTAAAGACCATAAATGATGTTAATGAATCCTTTGAAAATATAAATTCAATTAATCCTACCACTTTGCATATTTTAAAACCATTCACAGCACCTGGAGTTGATGAGATTCCAAATATCCTTCTTAAGAATTTGCCTGATGCTGCCATAATGTTGATTTCAAAAATTTTTAACAGCTCGCTCAAACTTGGATATTTTCCACGAAGTTGGAAATGTGCCCGTGTTACTCCTATCTTAAAACCAGGTAAAGACCCTACCCAACAATCCAGCTACAGACCAATCAGTTTATTATGTACTCTAGAAAAACTGTTTGAATATACGATCAAACAAAGAATTTTAAACATTCTTGATGAAAAAAATATCCTGATTAACGAACAATTTGGTTTCCGTCACGGACATTCCACGATACACCAGATCCACAAAATTGTTGATTACATAAAAAGTAAACGAAACATACAAAGGTCTACTGGAGTAGTTCTTGTTGATTTAGAAAGAGCTTTGGACACTGTCTGGATCAAAGGTCTCTTGCACAAACTAAAAGAATATGGTTTTCCAATCTATCTTTTAAAAATTCTATGGTCATATCTAAATAACCGAAATTTCTTTGTTCAAATTCTAGGTGATAAATCTAATATACATAATATCCCTGCGGGTGTGCCACAGGGGTCTATTTTAGGTCCCATTTTATTTAGCTTGTACGTAAACGACATTCCAAGGCTTGATAATTGCGAGTTAGCCTTATTTGCGGATGATACCGCCATATTTACGAGTGATGAGCTATCTGCACCTATTATTGGAAGGCTTAATAGCTACTTAGTTGTTATTAATAAATTTTTTGAGAACTGGAAACTCAAAATTAACAATTCCAAATGCCAAGCAAAATTCTTTACAAGATGCAAAGCTGCCAGAAAACTACCACAATCCCCAATTGTTATAAATAATACATCCTTAGAATGGAGTAAAGAAGTAAAATACCTAGGTATCTTCTTGGACTCGAAATCAACAATGAAGACTCACATCAATAATACCTTGCTAAAATGTCAAAAACTGTTTTTTAAATTCTTTCCTCTGCTAAACAGAAAAAGTAAAATAAATTTTGGAAACAAGTTACTAATCTATAAAGTAATGATGTTATCAGTTATTATGAACGGTTGTCCAGTCTGGTGGCATGCTGCTGTAACACATACCAAAAAATTTCAAGTAGAGCAAAACAAGTTTTTAAAGTTAATACTAAAAGTGCCAAAAAGATATAGTACACGTAGATTGCACACTAAAACAAAAATGAAAATATGGAGGGGCTGAAATCTCACAGCTCTGAGATATCAAGACTTCGGTCTGGGCAAAGGATTTTGATATAGTTTTCGGGAAAAAACTTTCACGAGGACATGGTTTTTGGTGTTGGGCAGCGATGTATATCAAACATAACTCTTTGTTAAAGTACAAGTATTTTTTATATCTGTTTAAAAATTTATTACAAAACTAACACGAAACATCAATACGTTGCCGGAAAATTATAATCAAAATTCCAAAAATATTGTTAAATTAAATAAAATCAAACTTTTTCAAAATTCTAAAAATATTCCAAATATTAGAATGAAATCAAATATTTAAACTTTTTCTAAATTCCGATAATATGCCAAAAATTCTTAAAAATTCCAACTTTTCCAAAATTCTAAAAATATTGCAAGAATTATTACAAAATCAAAAATTAAAACTTTTTTCAAAATTTCAAAAATTATAATAAAATCAAAAATTAAAAATTTTTCAAAATTTTAAATATATTCCAAAAATTCTTACAAAATCAAAAAATGAAACTTTTTTCAAAATTCTAAATATATATACATATATATAAAATTCAAAAATTCTATTTCTTTCAAAATTCTAAAAATATTGCAAAAAATATAACAAAATCAAAAATTGAAAATTTTTTCAAAATTCCATAAATATTACAAAAATCAAAATGAAATCCAATATTTAAACTTTTTCTAAATTCCAATAATAATCCAAAAATTCTTAAAAATTCAAACTTTTTCCAAAATTCTAAAAATATTGCAAAAATTATTACAAAATCAAAAATTGAAAATTTTTTCAAAACTCCAAAAATTATAATAAAATCAAAACTTAAAATTTTTCAAAATTCTAAAAATATTCCAAAAATTCTTACAAAATCAAAAATTAAAACTTTTTCCGAAATTCTAAATATATTGCAAAAATTATTACAAAATCAAAAATACAAACTTTTTCAAAATTCCAAAAATATTTCAAAAACTATAACAAATTCAAAAATTTCCATGTCCAATTTCATTTTCAATTACATTTACGTCATAAAAACAGCTACATTTTTTTTCCAAAAAATTGGCTAAAAAATAAATGAAATCATTTTTTGACACACTTGACAAAATTTTTTTGACAAACTTATAATGCTATAATTCTCAATAATAATAATAAAATTTCAATTCAAACAAACAATTTTATTTTTTTCCAAAAAGTTAGATAAAAAAATAAATAAAAATCTTTCTTTTGACACACTTGACAACATTTTTTTGACAAACTTATAATGCAATAATCTAGTTTTTGATCTCACATACCAATCCCGGCCATCAAGATTTCTCCAAATTTAATGTTCTTACTCGTAATCACTTAAAATGGACGTTTTTTAAGACAAGAATATGAAAATTTGATATTTTTGACACACATAATGATTTTTTTGACACACTTCCGGTACGGTTATCGAACACAGCGTCCTTTCGGACCTGTCCCTTGTAAATACCTATTTTAGAAAAAAAATTTTGAAATCCCTCCAGCCGTTTTCCTTGCAGCGTAGGTAATGTCGGAACTACAGACAGACACACATTTTTTTTTTCCTTTTTTAGAATCAGTAGGTCCTAAAACGTCGAGAAATGCCAAAAAAAGTGGGGGTAAGAATTTCACTTTGAGCTCATGAATGTAATACTTAGGTCTTTCAGACCGAAGTAATTAATAAACGAAACAGCCAAAGAGTAAGTGATTACTTATTTAAGAAAGCTTAACACGTTTGAAAATCAATTAATCAAACAATTAAATATGACATAAAAATAATGAAATAAAATCACTCATTAGTTACAATTATTTATATAAACATTTGTTTACAAACTTTTATGTTATTATAATTTTAGTTTAGTTTAAGATTAGGTTATAAGTTTTACAATAATATAATTCTATTATAACACATCATTTGGTTGCTGTAAAGTTAGAAAATTAACTAATCTCAACAAATTCATTTTAATCACTATTATCACAAAAGAGATCAATAAATAAATAAATAAATAATGTAAACGAATAAATAGTTTTACCGATTATAGTATGTTGCACAAGTAATTCGATCATCTATCTTAATGGAGTGTAACGACACATTTTTGTTATTAAAATAAAATAACTTCTGAGGCAACCCTCGTCTACTTTTAACGAAGAAAAAAAATTTAACGGAGAAAGGAAGAGAAAGATCTATAGATCATAGTCGATATCCTCTAGAATGTTAAAGAAAATGTTATATTAATTTTGACAATGAATAGAAATTGTTGTAAAATAAAAATTTATATAAAATAATATTATTTCGGTTTTGAAAAAACCTAAGTATTGCATTCATGAGCCAAAATTGAAATTGTTACCCCCACTTGTTTTGGCATTTCTCGACGGTTTAGGACCTACTGATTCTAAAAAAGCAAACTAAAATGCATGTCTGTCTGTCGGGCGGCCGGCCGTCCGGACGTCACAACCAACGAAATCTAGAAAACGAATGAAGGGATTTCAAAAAATTTTGTTTCTAAAAGTAGGCATACTCAATGGTAAGAGCCAAAAACACGACGTGTGCGATAGATGTCCCGAAAGTGTGTCAAAAGAGTCGTCAAGTGTGCCAAAACAAGGAAATTTGCATATTTTTTGCTGAAAAAACGTTCATTTTAAGTGATTACGAGTAGGAACATTGAACTTGGGGAAATTTTGATGGTCGGGATTGGTATGTGAGACCAAAATCTAGATTATTGCATTACAAGTTTGTCAAAAAAATGTTGTCAAGTATGTCAAAAGAAAGATTTTACTTCGATTTATTTATTTTTACCCAATTTTTTGGAAAAAATAAAATTAATTATTTGTATGACATGAAATTTTATTATTAATATACAGAATTATGGCATTATAAGTTTGTCAAAAAAATAATGTCAAGTATGTCAAAAGAATGATTTTCATTAATTTTTTTTAGAACATAATAAAATTAGTTATTTGTATGCAATGAAAATGATATTATTATTGAAAATTTTGTCAAAAAAATATTTTCAAGTATTTCAGAAAAATGATTTCATTTTTGAGAAACTTCAAAACATACCTTTGAATTGAAAAAATTCCAATTAGTTCTTTACTTACTTGAGTTTAATTGATCTCAAAAATCCCAAATAAATTTAAATTCCCTTAATGTAGTCTAATGTTAATACATATAGGACTACAAATTGACCAAGTGTCAGCCATTGATTTCACATTGATTGTAAACAATCAATAATTAATAATCAATAATCAATAATTAATTTATTATTAATTATAACGTAATCAATAATTTTTGATTTTGTTATAATTTTTGCAATATTTTTAGAATTTTAGAAAAAATTTTTATTTTTGATTTTGTTATAATTTTTGCAATATTTTGAGAATTTTGAAAAAAAAAAAATAGAATTTTTGAATTTGTGAATTTTATATATATATTTTTAGAATTTTGAAAAAAGTTTCAATTTTTGATTTTGTAAGAAGTTTTGGAATATTTTTAGAATTTTGAAAATTTTTAAATATTTGATTTTATTCTAATCTTGGGAATTTTGAAAAAAAATTCAATTTTTGATATTGTTATAATTTTTGCAATATTTTTAGAATTTTGAAAAAAGTTTGATTTCATTTAATTTTTACAATATTTTTGGAATTTTGAAAGAAATAAGAATTTGTGATTTTATAATATTTTCTCGAAACGCTAAATGGAGAGGTTTTTGAGTAGTTTGCTGAGTGTATCATCTTTTCTCTAAATTATGTTAATTTATGATTTGTTATGGTTTTCTCTATAAACGATTTATGATTTGTTACGATTTCTTCTATATTTTTGATCTATAAACGATTAACCAGGATCTCTGAAGATATTTATATGATATATTTCTAGAAATTTTTCGATAAACAACCATCTGTAAAAACGAGACCAATTTGCTTCAGGCAGGCAAATAATAAACAAATTGGAAACGAAAAACGCTGGAACAAACATTATCGATTGCACTAACTTCGCATATCATAGATATAACAGACTTCGTCGTAGAAGACTAAACACTCAATTTTGTTACTAGAAGACGAAAAGAGCAAATTGATAGTCACGATGAATGGTCCGATAAGAACTATAAAGTATAATCAACAGTAAAATTAAAGTCAAATAATGAAAAATCAATCAGGATAAAGCACAAAAATCCAATTAAAAACTTTGGGAAACCACTTCATTTCTTCAAGGATGAATCTGATAAGGCTAAATGGTGAATACCTATATCACTTTAAACCAGTATTTGGAAAAGAACTAACATAAACCAACGTCCTGAAAACAATCTTTACGTTTACACTTAAATTTACAATTTGTGGGACCGACTTATTTTATCTAACTGCTTAAATGAAGTTTTCAAAAACACGTCGTGTTTTTGGAATAAATGCTAATTTTGAATGGTATTATTGCATTTTTGTTTTCAAATTGGCAAATTTTCTAGTTTGGTACTTATATGTTATGCGGTAGAAATATCCATAAAACATATAGCGTAAAACATATAGCGTTAAAATAATACTTAGAATATTTGCATTCAATATTACATTTAAAAGTTTTATTTAAATTTCAATATTAAAATTTGCTCGTATTTAATTTACACTATATCGCGTTTGGTATACCATTGTATTTAATTGTGTAAATAAACCTTTTAAACTGCTATTTTATTTTGGTTTAGAAGAGTGGCACATTCTAGTAACTATAATTCTCTTCTAAGAATCATTTTTTTCAATTTTTACTTCGTTTTGAAAGACCTAAGTATTACATTCTTGAGCTCAAAGTGAAATTCTTACCCCCACTTTTTTTGACATTTCTCGACGTTTTAGGACCTCCTGATTCTAAAAAAGCAAAAAAAAAATGTATGTCTGTCTGTCGGCCGGCCGTCCGGCCTTCCGCCGTCATTACCTACGCTGCAGGGAAAACCGTTGGAGGGATTTCAAAAAAATTTTTTTCTAAAAATTGGTATACTTAAGGGACAGGTCCGAAAGGACTCTGTGTTCGATAACTGTACCGGAAGTGTGTCAAAAATAGCAAATTTTCATATTTTTGGCTTAAAATACGTTCATTTTAAGTGATTACGAGTAGGAACATTAAATTTGGAGAAATCTTGATGGTAGGGATTGGTATGTGAGACCAAAAACTAGCTTATTGCACTATAAGTTTGTCAAAAAAATGTTGTAAAGTGTGTCAAAAGAAAGTTTTTATTTAATTTTTTACCCAATTTTTTGGAAAAAAATAAAATTAATTATTTGTTTGTAATGAAATTTTATTATTATTATTGAGAATTATGGCATTATAAGTTTGTCAAAAAAATGTTGTCAAGTGTGTCAAAAGAAAGATTTTGAATTATTTTTTTACCCAATTTTTGGAAAAAAATAAAATTATTTGAAATGAAATTTTATTATTATTATTGAGAATTATAGCATTATAAGTTTGTCAAAAAAATGTTGTCAAGTGTGTCAAAAGAAAGATTTTTATTTATTTTTTACCCAAGTTTTTGGAAAAAAATAAAATTAATTGTTTGTTTGAAATGAATTTATTATTATTATTGAGAATTATGGCATTATGAGTGTGTCAAAAAAATAATGTCAAGTGTGTCAAAAATGATTTCATTTATTTTCTTAAGCCAATTTTTTGGAGAAAAAAAACGTAGCTGTTTTTATTACGTAAATGTAATTGAAAATGAAATTGGACATGGAAATTTTTGAATTTGTTATAGTTTTTGAAATATTTTTGGAATTTTGAAAAAGTTTGTATTTTTGATTTTGTAATATTTTTTGCAATATTTTTAGAATTTCGGCAAAAGTTTTAATTTTTGATTTTGTAAGAATTTTTGGAATATTTTTAGAATTTTGAAAAATTTTTAATTTTTGATTTTATTATAATTTTTGGAATTTTGAAAAAATTTTCAATTTTTGATTTTGTAATAATTTTTGCAATATTTTTAGAATTTTGGAAAAAGTTTGAATTTTTAAGGATTTTTGAAATATTATTGGAATTTAGAAAAAATTTAAATATTTGATTTTATTCTAATTTTTGGAATATTTTTAGAATGCTGAAAAAGTTTGATTTTATTTAATTTAACAATATTTTTGGAATTTTGATTATAACTTTCCGGGAACGTATTGATGTTTCGTGTTAGTTTTGTAATAAATTTTACACAGAGATAAAAAATACTTGTACTTTAATAAAGAGTTATGTTTGATATACATCGCTGCCCAGAACTAAAAACCATGTCCTCATAAAAGTTTTTTGCCGAAAACTATATCAAAATCCTTAACCCAGACCGAAGTCTTGACATCTCAGAGCTGTGAGATTTCAGCCCCTCCATATTTTTTTAATGATAATTTAAAACTTTTATGCGGTGTAGCACTGATTTTGAATTTAATTTTGTTCTATGTTTAAACTAATGTTTAATGATTACCTATTAAAGAAGCCCGGTTCTTTTACTACTATTACCATTTACACCAGAGATTACTTTTAAGAGTGAAATGGCAAATAGGAAACATGAAGAGCCTTAAAATTATGTAAACCACACGAATGACTTCACCTTTATGCTCGGCAAAGTAAATATATGGTTACAAGTTTGAAATTCTAACCAACAAGTTTGAAATTCAAACCTTTATTAAACCAAGTGATTTAGAAAGTGCAAAAATAGCCATAATTTTTGTTGACCATCACACAGTGCTTTTAGTAGTGAAATGTAATTACATCATGAAATTTTATTTCCAAATTTTATCATCACCATTTTTTAACGTTTCAACACGCTATCATTCAAATACAGTGAATTGTATTCGTCTGAATGCTTTGAAGACGGTTTAAATATGTAGTGTCTGTTTTATAGCCGACTATATTCTTTCCGACACTTTTATAACAGTTTGTTTTAACGTGTCAACTTATAACCCTGCAAGGTTTTTTAAAGAAACGAATAGCTCTAGAAAGCTCTTGAGCCTAGAGATTATTCTCGAGAATTCTTTTTCTCGATTTCTCGCGAATTTTCCATCGATTTTGGTTTCTAATTTCTCATGAAATTTTATTTCTCGATAATTTGGAAAAATTACAATTACGAATTAAAAGCCGAAACGATTTAAATGTTTTAAATGCTTTCCTTACTAGTCCAGTCATTTTACCATAAAAAACCGAGGGTCAACCTCGGAATAGGAGATAATAAGCTGAATTTTCGTATATACCTTCATTTTGGCGTTCTAAAAGTTGCCTCAAAAGTCTCACCAAATCTCGTGTCTGTGTCGTAAGTTATTCAAGCTCAAATGTAAAAAAAACAGTTTTTAGCGATTACCTCGGTTTCTATTGCTCCAATTATGTTAACATCTATTACAAAAATTAAAGAGCATAAAATTTGCGACAAATTTTATGAGAAACATTTTAACATGCGCTCCACCGTTTTTGCGATAGAAGGCGGCGAGCCACAACGCTCACCCATACGTATAGTAGAATTTTTTGTCTTATCAATTTTTGACAGATAGCACGCAGCAAGAGATAAAAAATGAGACAAAAAGTAAAACAGAGATGTATTATTTATTTTGGGATAAATTTGTTTTGAAAACAATTACATTAGTTGAATATCTACTCCTAGTTCGTACCATTTGTTTGAATTGTGATATTTGTTTACATAGACGTCGTTAATTTTATTATAATTATTTTTAATTATCAAAATTTTGTACAAAATTTTGTAAAATACTAGTTTTTGGTTTTCTATTATAATTGGTTGAATTTCAATAGTAATTTATTAATTTTATGCGTTTTTTGTTCATTTCAATGGGACCTAAACAGTTTGAAGTGAAAACTTCTTTAGGCGCGTCTCGCAATTTTGTATGGGGAAAAATTTATATATATATTACCATTACCGAGTTACCAATTTTACATTCAAATTTCGTCAGGTTAATTTATTTAAGTATAAAATACCTATCTATATTCGGTCGTATCGTTTCAAATTGCAATATGGATATCGCGGTCGACTGAGGTTCTATAGGTCGAGAGTCCAATTCCTGGAGTGATACATTTTTTTATTGTTTTTTTTTAATTTTTATTAAATACCAATAAAATTATTTTTTTTTATTCATGAATTCATAAGAATCATAAAAATTTCTTTTTACGAATTTTAAAAAATTGATCCATAATACAGTTTTTTAAAGTTATATTGCTACTATCTTTTGCATTCGAGTCATCATGCTAAATAAATATTGAATACATAAATTGAACATTGGTTTACATAAATTAGTAAATACGAATTAGTATTTATTATAAATTTACAGACCGATAAGCCTACATTGTGTTTCTAAATAAGAAATACATCATCAAAATATATAAAAAATTGAATATGTATTAAATTGAAAGTATGTCTGTTTGTCCTTTATGCATTAATACATTAATCATGATGAAAATTCGGGAAGCTGTTGTGTACACTAGCCCAAAGGTAAGTGGCAAATTTTCTGTTTTCAAAAACTGCATCTCAGGGCCCTTATAATTATCTTAAGGGATTTTGACAAAATGTTGTAATTATTTAAATTGGTTTTTATTTAAATATCGTTTTAAACACTAGTTTGCTTTGATCAATGTTTTTTTTTGTTGAACATAATTTTTATGAAATTAAAAATAATTTAAGAAAGAAAGTATAACCTGAAACAATTACATTTGTATATCAAAATTATATGTATTGGAATTTAACACATGATAATGTTACAAATTTTATCATCTACACCAAATATGGTGTTGGTTGGGAATTGTATGTAATAAATGTTTCTAAAATTATGTGAAGACTTAATACTTGTAACTTGATAACATCGATTATATCGATATAAAGCTCACAATTACGAGACGGAAGTCGCATAAATTCTATACAAAAACGTATAGCTTATGTATGATTGAACATGGATGGCAATCATGATAAATAATCTAATTAAAAATGCTGGCGCTTAGCCGATAGTGATTTGCAAACGGCAACAATGCGCATTAATCCCAATGAATTTGCTTAGGTTTCCGCCGGACGATTTGTAAAATTTAAAATTGTTGATCTATGGGTGGACAACCACGCGTACTGTAGTCCCTGCTATTGGCATATGAGTTATCTTGAGATATACCACTGGCAATAGCAGTGAAATCTCATTAGCCAAAGTGATATCTTAAGGGTGCTGGCGGATGAAGTTTTTTCAATCAATGATACCATCCCTTAGTCTTAGTTATGGAATATTCTTTGATGAGACGCTATTTTTTTTAAATAAAATGTGTTAGGTAGTAGAAATTACAATGTGTCACAACAACACATAAAAAATATTAAGAACCAGGTCCCAACAACATGCTTTCTAAGGTGTTGATAAACGCACATTTTTATATAATATGTTTTGATTATTTTAAATATAAAAATGTATATAATAGTTGCTTGGAATACTGATAGATGTGAAACCCAGAATAACTTTAATTGTTTTAATTTAAACATTCTGAAATTTCAATTTGCAATGCTACAATAATTGGAAGATACAAAAAAAACACAGCTATTTCACAGTTTTAAGTTTTCACTTCTGTCGGCAGTCCTTAAGACTGCCTTCTTTTTTTTTAATATTTTAATCTGAGACACTGAATATTCACTCATGCGCATTTGAATATGCGCACAACAACCAATTTTTGTATTCGCTGGTAAAAGAATTCTACAAACCGTGAATATTAAGTTGAACTTTGAATAATTTTCGCTTATTCTCGTTTCCGATCTCGGCAACTATGGACGTAAAATTTTGAAAATTATGGCTGATTTGTGTTTTATTTGTGAGAAACCACTTGCAGAAGGTGATTTTGATAATGTGATGCTTGAAAACTTAAAGACTACTAATATCGATTGAAATGATGGTCACGTAGACTTCTTAAATATTTTAGCTTCTGTGAATGTGCATTGTGCATGCTGTGTGTCGAAAAGTGTACATCAGTAAAAATGCCATAGCGGCATCGAAACGACACTTAGAAGGAGTCGGAGCCACGTAAAAAAAGGAATGAAGTGTTTGACAAACAGCTGATGCAGCAGCAGAGTCAAGAAAAAATGAAAATTACTTTAGCGCCCTCTATCGCAAAAATGGCTGAGCGCATGAGAAATGGTTTCATTTGCAACAAATTTTATGCTCTGCAACTTTTATTATGCACTGTTTTTTGTTACCTTTGACCTTGAATAACTTACGACGCAGACACGAGATATGATGAGACTTTTAAGCCAACTTTTAGAACGCGCAAAATGAAGGTATATAGCATATTCAAGAAACTTTGCCTTAAAAAGCAGTAAAGTCTAGTGAAATTATTTTAACTGTTGCGGCCGCAATAAAAACTATGCACAACAATGCTAATTAAGCAAGATACAAAGCAAGCGGTATTGAGAATAATGAACTATGTCAGAGGGTTTCCTACGAATGGTTTCTCATAGAAAAAATATTTTATCGGTTATGAAACTTTAAGTAGTGACAACAGAAAAATCTTATACTATACAATACAATGTGTCCACATTATTGACTTGTAAAAATCAGAGAGTAAGATAAAAATAGTATCGAAATAAAAAGAACATAGTTAAATAAACCCAAACCGAACACATTGTGTAACTGGTCCACTGCAAGAATAGTGTCACTGTACGATTCTAAAGAAATAATGAGTTTCTGATTTTTACATTTAAACATGATAGAGGCAAAAAAACAAAAAATGTTTAACGAAACTTTTTGTTCACATTGTTGAAGTAATGCTACTGAGTAAGATTTACAGTTATCATAAAATACCCAAGATGAAAATAAAGCATCTTGTTGTGAATAATAGTTAAATCACTCAATTCAAGAAAATACCGAGAAAAGCGCATCTCTACTGGAGCCTAAATAGTAAATTTTGCAACAAATGATGATGTAATGTAATATATTGTATTGTATTGGCAACGTATTGTATCCTTGTTCGAACGAACTTGACCGACCAAAATTTAATTTTTTTCGATAATTGTTGAAACTATATTTTTGTGGTTATAGGAATTGAAATATGAAACCTTTTAAGATCTCTGTCCCACAAAAACAATTGTTCTAAGTTGTTTGCGGACACAATAAATAAATAGGGTAAACATTTTTCTTCCCCGAGAAGGGGTGAAATTCACCGCCAGTATAATAGCAACCCCGGCACAGGGACAACATTGAAGTACAGGGTAAGTAGAACCTAAATCCAAATTTTTATGCAAATCGATGGTGATTGGCAAAATTATATAACATCGTTGCGTATTTTACCTTCAATAACTGAACTATGTATTTCTCGTATATATATGAGATGTTATTCAATTACAAATACGCACGTAAGTCAATAAATAAACCTTTCAATGAAAGATAAATATAACTGTTCAAGTGATTGAAGATAATTTGTTTCGTATTAAAGTGAATCGTAGGCATGTTTTTCTAATACCAAACAAAGTTAATCAAATTCAAATTTAACATGGTTTTCAAAGATGTTTATTTTGTAGGACTAACGGATCAATTGATTGAATTTCAAATAGGTCAACAAATTTTTGTAAAATCTATGTAATGGGTTCTTTATCTAAGTGTAACAGTTAAGGATTTTTGTCGTTATTATCATTAATTGTAGATCAGAAATAACCTATTAATTTTATCGCACAGTGGAATAGTCGTTTAAGAACGTGGTTGATTCTCGTTATGCAACTTAATTATTCATTTGACAATCAGTCCCGAGTGAGGTTCTTATTTGTCGACTTCCTTGCGTTTTTATTTGCAGTTTACGTATTTTATATAGCAAAATCTTACCTCTTCTTGGTCAAACGTTTGGGAAACATTTACGATGTTTTATCTTTTACTCAATCACAACTTAGTATCTAAAAACTATTTAAATCTACAGAAATAAAACGACAAAAATATTATGTATTGTTTTATATAGAGGAGTTAACTGATTTGTGTTGAGGTTGAGCCCAGTCTATTTATAGTTTGACAATTATAAATAAAACACATACATTCACTTTTACTTTACCTAACTTTTCGAAAATCACTTCAATTATTTACCAAAACAATCTTTATTTTAGACGGTTTTCAACAGCGCAATGACTGCAAATGGAGCATGGTACAAACATTCATTTCTCGATTTCATAAAATTGATTTAAATCTATTTTATTATAATTTTATAAAAATTCAATAACGAATGTTATTATAAAAACATAACCACACAAAAAATTTATTCAATTTTACACCTATTACGTTTACCAAGTCAAAAAACTTGCAATCATTTTTTTTCGCTTGTCTCACTTCTTTCAATTTGGTATAATGTAAGTTTTATACAAACAACTATCATAAATGTTACTCACCGTTTCTTGGGGCATTGTATTACAAGTCCTCAGTGGCAGTTTATATTTGAGTATTCCATTATAGTTTCTGCAAAAGCAAAAAAGAAAAATCGATCGATTAAATTAAAAATAAAAAAATTTATTGATTATATTTAAAGGTGAATGTGTTTTTGAAGTTATGAATATATTTTTGTTTATAATTAATATCGAATCATGTTTGAAAGATACAAAATCAAGAATATGGAAGATAGAAAGAATACACAAAATTCACTTTCGATAAAAACTTAAAATGTCAAGAGTGTTCGATATTTCCGTTAACAGTTTTTGTTTGTTACTTTTTGTGTTGGAATATGCATTTCATTGATGAGATTATTTGAGCCTTGGTTTCAGATTAGTTACCATCACTCATTTACTTCGTTCTTTCAAAGCGAGTAACTTAAAAGAAAAAATAACACTCCCAAATACAGGAGGGAAAATAATAAAATATCGGTCTTACTTCTAAATTGAAATAAAAATTTTTTCTCAAATACTCACAGATTTAACTCTTGCTATAAAAATGATGCTTTCCAACGTAAGAAATAAATAATTTTTGTGAACGTTTTGTTCAATTTTGCAGGTATTGTTACAAAAATATTTAAAAAGGATGACGAAAAGGTATTAATTTTTTTCTTTTGCAAATGAGATGAAAGAAAATGAAATGTATACTTAATTTTATTCGAATGCTGCAATTTTTTCCTAATTTTCTTGTTGAAGAAAGTTTAGATTTTTTTCTAAAGCATGTTCAAAAATTGAGGTGGTTTTTAGATTAAGTCTCAGAATAAATTTATATGAGAGTAATGATAGTGATGTAGCATTTACACGTAGAAAAAGTAAAATTATACGTGTATGATATAGGGTTTTATTTACCTATAAAATTGTTAGAATTATATTTCATGTTCGCTGATTAGTGTTGATAGAACCACTAAAGGCGTTCAAGAATCTAACTAACTACAATCAGACTCGCATCACTGATCTTTTTCTAACTTCAATCACACGTTCATCTGTGGGGTAAAAGTAAAACCAATTTTCATCATGACATTCTTAGCCCAACTCACCTTTCTTTTCAATAATTCAACAATAATTCGCATTATTAGCTGGCGTTAATTTTGTTATGGTAGGTATTATAGCTAGGTAGCTATAGCTGATGGAAGTGTATTTTTTTACGGCAGTCGCACACAACAAATGCAGTTTCAATTAGTTTTTTATCCAGTAATCCTTTGAATGGTTGTATTAGAGTGATATTAAATTGCAATGCACTAACTGTCCGTGGTGTAATCACATAAAAATGTGTAACATTATTAAATATTTGGTGGAGCTTTGACTAATCAATTTCATAATTAATTCACTAAATCATTTTTGCTGAAATGAAACAATCTGTGGCACTATATTTTAATCGCAAGTTCACAATCGCCAGTTCCCAGTCCTAGAGGCTCTGTCAGGGTTTTATTTAAAGTGATTTGGTTAGATCTCATTCTCTCATAGAAGTTATTGTTGTTTTTAAACTGCTTGATATGGGAAGTTATTGTTTTTGGGTCGATTTACGAAATCGGAAATTTTTATGATATTTTTACGTTTAAAATCTCCTGAAGCTATGTAGGCTATTGTTAACTGGCAGTTTGTATGTGTAAATGTGTGTGTATCGTCGTATGTGGACCAAAGTTTGTCCAATGCTTTTTCAGCAACGGATGGCCCGAATTCAACGAAATGGGTCATAGTCGATTAATCTAGTCCTCTTCTACCAAAATCGGTCGACTTATTTATTAGTGGTTTCCAAAAAACTGAAAACATCTCTAGCAAATATCACGAGAATGACTAATGCTATCAAGGTCATTGACCTAACATTTGGTTTGTCGTAATGTCAGACATTTATAGTAAAATTTATATAAATAATTGCTATCTAATTTCAAACCGGGTGTTATTTTTTTACGCATGGGATCTTGATGAAACTTTGGTATATGAAAATGAGCTGCAAACGCTTACGAATTTACTTCGAAGATTTGAGTTATTATTCGTTGAAGCTTACAACATAAGGCTTTTGTAATGCTTATATAGTAATTTTGAAATATCCGGATAAATAGGTTTGTTTTCTATAAAGGACATTAATCTGTGGTAAAACGTTTCAGTTAACATAAAAAAGAACTAATTAGCTTTTGGGGTATCTTGTACAAAGTAATGAAATATCTAAAATGCCAGTGTGAAATATCTAAATTAAATCGTAAAGTAATCAGTTGCCATCAAAAATCATCCCAAACACATCAGTTTAGCATATAGGCGCTAAATTGTTGTGTTTGGGATGATTTTTGATGGCAGCTTATTACTTTACGGAAAGTTCTTAGCGTGACCCTATGACCCTATGACCCTACTTTTATACGTAATTATAATTTTACACTACACCGGAAAGCTAAAAAAACTATATGAAAACTGAATCTAAGACAAACTGAATTTACACTTGGAAATCTATTTCATTATGAATCACATTGAAACTATTGATTAGCTAATAGTGAAAATAATTAACAACACAAAAATAAATTAACATGAAAATTATATAAATCAAATCAAATAAAGCTTACATTGATTTATTTCTTGAATGTTGATCCACTTCACATGTACATGTTTAGCATCTTATTATAATAATATTGACAGTCCACTGACAGAAGCAATTCCAAACCCTCCATACTCATAACCATGATACAAAGAATAATAAGATATGCTCGCAAGTTTTTTTCTTAATTTTCTCTTTCTTCACGTGACGTCGTTGTTGACGTTGTTGTTGTTACTTCTACTTGTAAAATATCACACAGTGACGTCACACAAATAAAAGAGTGAGAAAAGAACGAGCTGTCAAGAATATCTAATTATTCTTTGTTTTATGCCCATAACTATCAGCCATTCGTTAATTATTCCCATTCTCCAATACAGCTGTCAGCCAACCATTCAATGTATTTTAATTTATTAGCATTTTATGTTGTTTGAACCACAGTCCACAACTTAAATATTTAAATTCGTTATAAGTTAACAAATCTTTCCAATTTCCAATTTAAAAATATTTTGTATTGCACAAGAACAGCACAAAATGAAAACTATTTCAATAAAATTTGCTGATACAATTTATTTACAAGCCTTTAAATTTTTCTCTTTGCACATTTAAAAGTTGAGAACTTTTTTATTAAACAATCGATAACATTTTCACGATTTAAATTTACCTAATGTCACTTATCTTTATAATTAAAAAAACATATAATTCTTCGATTTAATTTTTTTATGCTAAATCTTTTGATTTAATTGTATATACTAACTAATTGACTTGATTTAAAAATTATACTAATTGTCTGATCCAAACAATTTGATCTTTTATATAGCATATTAAATATCGATTTTCTGTTGCATTTTCCAATAAGCAATTATCGTTTTGTTAAAAGTAAAAAAAATCATCTATGCAAACTTGTGTTTTCAATAAAAAAAAATGTTTCATTGTACAGGCGTCCCCCACGCTTATTACAATTGCAAAAAATTAATTAGTTGTTAATTTCATTGAATTTGAAAACTATTATTTTAGAGAAAAAAAAAAATTGAAAATAGTCCGTCGTTACAACCCTTAAGGACACACTTCCATCCCGCTAGTTATTAATTAATTTGCAAATATGATGTGTAACTTTGTTTTTTGCAAGCGACATCGAGCGTTTTAAGCGACATCGAGTCTTATACGTCAATCGCTGTTGATCAAAAAGTCATCTTCGTTTAATATTTTTGACAATTCAACTCACTAAATAAAGTTTCGATAAGGTCCAATAAGAACGCTACATTTACTATTTTTTAACAAATCAAACCGAATTTTATCGATTATTTTTCTCTGGTGGGAAGGAACAGCGAATTGTAGTGACTATTTTCGGCCTACTTAATATATTAATTTAAAACAAAAATTCACATACAAAATTATGTGAAAATCCAATTTGCAAATAGTAAAAGGGTCCGTTTTCATTCATAAATGATTGCATGTTTATGTTTATTTGTCAAAAATAGAGTACAAATTTATAACATTTATGCGCCTACTAAGATGAAATAATATTTTATTATGTATGATTATGTTGTATGAAATAATGTTACTATTTCTGTTCGTTAAAGTGTCTGCTAAATACAACTCGTCACCAAATTATTAGTCGATTATTTGTCAACATTACTACTCTGCCATTTGAGGTTAAAAATTTCCCTCGTGCGCCACGCGCACTCGGGACCTCAAATGACATTCGTAATAATGATTATGAAAAATAATCGACTATTATTTGACGACTCGTGATATTATATATGATAATATTTTTCCTTGATATAAAATGTCTTTTTTTTTATTATAAGACCTTTGTTTCCATTCTGTTATAAAAGTTAGCGATTTGCAGATGCAATATATCCCTCAATATTTTTGGATGATAATTTAAACCAGTCTAGGAGTTTTAGCTTATTATCTGTTGTGACATGAACTGCATTTCATTAATGTTACAATACACAACGTTTTGATTTTTACAATATATACCTCGTGGAAAAGTTAATGGCTAATTTTTGTTGCTACTTTAAGATTCCAACGGATTTTAAAATTGGCATTTTCAATCCAGAAATAGTTCGCCCCCAGTGACAAGCATTATTCTAAACAATGTTTTCTATCAAATACATTTCCACAAATATAAAACCAAATATTTTCTTTTATTCAAGAATTGATAACAAGAATATAAACTATGACATAGTCCAATATTTCATGATATAATGGAGAAAATTAAAAAAACTAACTTCCCGTATCGAGCAAACAGTGTTAAGGATGAGGGTGCTACCGTTGATTAGAGTTGAACCACCAGTTTGCTTAAACTATCAACTTGGCTAAACATATCTCACTGATATTGTCAGTGGTATGTAACCTCTCTCGTTAAATAATATGTCAATAGCAGCAACTCTAGAGTCCGTGGTGTTGTCACACCCGTAGATCAAAAATTAAAAAAAATTACAAATAAACATGCAACTGACTGTCCTTGATTTTTATAAATTATTAAATCAATTATCTACTTTTCTTTTAATCCTTTTTCCTTGAAGATGATTAACCTACGTTTTAAATTTCAATATAATTTTACTCCATCGATATTGTTATATTTAATACTCGTATGCTAAGTGGGTGGATGATGTTGTGGTTTGTTTAATTTATAGAATTACAACAAAGTAATTATAAAACTCATACACTTTTTAATTTTATATTGCAGATTATAGTTTTACCAAAATAAATTTAAATACAATATTTTGTTTATGTTGTTATAAAGTAAGTTTTAACATTCAGGCTTTTTATTTTAAATCACTATATTTAGCATTAAATCGTAGGGAATCGAGCCCAACATCTTTATGTCACACACACCTGATCTAAATTGAATATTGCACGGTGAACTATGAACCAGTCTAAAAAACAAAACAAGTAACTATCACAATATGTTTTTGCACCAAAATTTGACCTTCAATTCACAGTTGGCTTTTGTTAATTCGATATAACTTAAAACTATTTTGATATATTTACTGTTATTTATTTCAATTCAATAGATCCGGGTTCGTTCCGATTGTATCACAATGTATGAATGAAACAATCTTATCTATTTTGTTTAAGGAGAAAATAAGTTTTTATTTGCGGTTTTACTTTGAACTGACAATGTCTACGAGCATACATAACATATTTAAATTTAAAATTATAATTGAAAGTGAAGATGGTGATGTAATATTTATTTTGTGTATTATTTACATATTACAAATATATATTATATATTTGGGTGGCGATAGTGATGTTGCGTTAAAGAGTATGCAAGGTTACAAGTTTTTCAAAATAAGCCTCTGATTTTTTCTATAGTGGTCGACTGTTTATCTGTAAAATGCTAATTTTTTATCTTTACAAAAGTAATGACTAATGATTCCCCAGACTCCTTCTAATGGATTTGAAGGTAGTTATGATCAATATGTAGCTTTTTTGTTGCCCAAAACCGACTATTTTTTTGTATCTATTTAAATGGTAATGGCTCTCATCACTAATATGATTTTTCATCTTCATATTTCATTTAACGACGATTAATTAAATTTGTGTTGTAATTGAATAAACTTTGTTCAGACGCATCTTTTTAATTATTTAAGGGAAAGGGAAGTAAATACAGAATGACCATGTAAAGTGTTACGCTCCTGACAGAGTCGTTTAATTTGTTGACGCTTAACAGAATTAAAATTATGAGACACTGTTACCCATTTGACTTCCGTAAAATGAAACAAAAATATAAACTGAACATGGTCGATGGATAGAATAATATAAAATTACAACTAAAGAAAAATCGTTCAAAAATAAATAAACTTAAAATCAAAATAAATTTAAAGTAGCATGGCGCAGTTAAAAATTTTCTTTTTTAAAAAAGTAAAGCATAATGAAAATGAAACTGCAAAAAATGTAAAACTCTGAGTTATTTTGCACACACACAAATGCTAATACACTCTTTTAGCGTGATGTTGTGATACAGTAATACCACTGACAAGGGAGTGCATGTGGCGTAATATTAAGCTATAGATCAATCATATAAAAAGTTGAGAGAATGTTGAAAAAATTTGTTTTTTTAAATTACTGCTCTTTGTTGAATTTAGTTCATGTTAAAACACTAAAAGTAGCCCTATTCAGCATTCCGTTACATCGTGAAAAAGGAATTGAGAAATAAGTTATAGCAACTTTTTTATAACAGTTGAGAAAAGAAAAAAAACTCGTTCATAAAAATAAAAAAATAAAATTATCTACTTACCTATATTCCGTTAAACAAGTGGAATTTTTCGCTAATCCTTTCGGATAAATCATACCACTAAACGAACCTTCCTGATTCAATGGTGCATCTTTTATTGTGATTAACATCATTCCCGTTAAACATTGTATTTTAACTGTTGGTTCTTTAGCGGTTATCGGTCCTATAAAAAAAACAAAAGTTTATTTTATAATCATAGCAAATAGGAAAATAGATTTCCATAAACAGAAAATTTCAAATTTAATTTCTTTTCATCGTGAGCTTGTCATTAATTCTTTCTATTTTCAATAGTTTACATTTTGATTTTTATTCTTATATACCTTTCTGATTCTATGGAGTTTCATTCTTTTATAAATAAAAAAATAAAAATTATATATTCGAGTATTGTCAAAGAGCAATGACCTTGTTTTTGTGGTCTTTGCGCGATATTATGTACTTTATTTTTTAATGGTTTATTTTGTTACCTTAAACAAAACTAAAGGAAAACTTAAGAATAATAACAAAATTTAAATCGTCAACATTTGCTTTTTATGGATTTATTTAACATTTTTACAAAAAAAATTTTTATTATTTTGGAATTTTTCTTGGTGTAGTTTGTTCAATGAACTTTTTGTAAACGGTAAGAAAATATGTGCTTATATTTTTGGAGTTTTATGGTTCCGTCAATGGTTAAAAAAATAAAACCTTTGATGGTACTCTGGATGTCTGTCTCATCGTCCCATATCGTCGGTTGTCGTAAACAATAAATCCTATGAACCTATGATGAGTGGTGGGATCAGTTTTGGACTTATCAGTTTTGATAATAAATTTGGAAATAATTATTATACAAACATCAAAAAATGCTACAAAATACAATCAAATTTTGTCTAAATTTTTTACTTATATTTCGAAGCAATTTTACTGTAGATATAAGGTTAACCGCAGAAATAATATAATAGTATAAATAACTTTTTTAAAAATAGAAATATTAGAGTTATTTTATTAGTTCATATGTGTTTTTATCAGTAGAAACAACAAAAAAATTAAAACGGACGTCGAAAAAAAAAATTTGATGCTAACATATTCAATGAATTAAAAGAATAAAACAAAAAAAATTTAATTGAATTTTAATTTACCCTACCCCGGCCGGGGGTGGGGGGGCGGTGGCGTGTAGGGTTGCCGAATTATAAAGATCATAGAGTTGAACTCGAAGAACTTGGGTTCGATTTACACTGTTTTTTAAATTAACCAAAAGACAATCAAAATTATATGATTGATAAATTGAAAAATGGATTTTATTGTCTGATCACCCATATAAATTATAATCGACAAAATTAAATTTTCATGTGAATCTCAACCAGAAAATAGATTGTATTATTAAAATTAATACAAGTGAGTTGCAGGCTTGAGGATATATGAAGCATCAGATTAGTATTTAAATATTATCTTCTTTAGCAAATATTCCTATAACGCCATTCTTACACAAAATAGGAGGAGTAATTAATATAATCCAATATTTCGCAAAATGAGTATTCCATTAGTATTTTACATTGATTACTCCATCCACTTTAATTTTTCTTAAACAAATTTACAATTTACAATTTTACATCTAAACTAATTAATTTTGTTGTTTTTAGTTCTTTTCCAATGAAAATATATAAATTGAAATTGTTTGAAGAAAAAAAGCAAGCGAAGCAAACCAACTGGGGTCATCGAGTGAGAACAATTCAAAACGAAATATAGTATTGTTGCAAGCTGCAGTGAAAATATAAAATTCTTGTTGTAAAGATTTGCTGTAGTTGAGAATCAATAAAACTTTACCTATATACTAAAACGTGGTTTTTTAACATATATTTCAGAGATTGAATCAATAAAAGCCTTAGAAATTACATTTACATAATTAGGTGATTGACCAATTTTGAGATTTTTGGTGACAGCAGCAATTTTTTTAAAATATTTTGTTTAATTGAGTTAGTTAATTTTTCTAGAGCAAAGGAGTTACCGAAACAAAGTTGAATTAAAGGTGTGACATCTGATAGAATGAACGTAGAAAATTGCGATTTCAGGCTACTTACAATAGACAGTGATCTCAATGCACTGCAGAAAGAGAATAGTTTTATGATAGAAACTTAGTTCATATACCATCATAAGTTTTGAGCTGCAGTTAATGACATATGAGGTCTATGATATAGTAATAAATTGGAAGTAAATGGTAGCACAATGAAGCGAAATGAGCTAAACAGAACAATTAAAGTGTGAACTGTTAAAGTGTTAAAATCAGTCAACAAATAACTGCAAATAAAGTATTAACCAGTGTAACTAACTATGGATGTGAATTTTTTGCAAATTTCAGGGCAATATAAGCCAAATTGCTGATAAGGTGAGCGTGATAGACCTTTTTCTCCTTCGCAACGGAAACCAACCTAAGATCGTACTGTAAAGCATAAAAGTACAGAAAATTTCACTTGTATTCAATATTTACAATGACTGAAAAATGAGGAAGCTGTGGTACCGAAGTGGAATTTGAAATTATAGGAGCTCCTTCACTGAAGATATAAGAGTTCCTACCGGGATGACTGAAGTCATCACCACGGTGGCAAGAGTAAAGGAAAGGAAAAACATAAATATTTAAATCAGGAGTGGTCAGTAGATCTTTGGTCATTTGCCGGAAGGTGGAGACCTGAGGCGTAGGAACCCTAACTGAGGCAGTTAAAACTAGACCTCGCACTATTTATATAGTTTATAATAAAAGAACTAATCACTTTGTATGAAATTAATTGAACACAATACTTTATTCAAAAAAACAATAGAATTAAACATGTGCTTTGTTTATTACAATTTCGATTTAATTGAATTTAACTTGTTCGACCGAACGCAAAATTAAGACTAATTTTAATTGTTTTATTTGGCAATTAATTATTTAGGATTCAATTCGACTTCCGCTGAATTAACTTTTTTAGTATTGTCGTTGTTGTTATTTGTTATTCGTTTAGTGTTACCGCTACATACACTCCCCCACCAGATTTAAAATTATAAATTTTAGATCGATTTTACATTAAATCGTACACGTTGGGTTTTGTTTTGTAGTTTTCTGTCTGCCGACAAGATGCTGTATGCTGGTTTTATTCGGTCGATGCCAATCGTTGTGTTCTTTTCGTGAATGTTCACGACGAAAAATTTACGCAGTTTGCGTACAACTGGAAACGGCCCTTCGTAAGGTGTACTAAGGGGTTCTTTTACTTTGTCCACTCGGACAAAAACGTGAGTACAGTTGTCGAGATTTTTGGGGATGAAAATGTCGGTCTGATTAGATTGCCTTGGAGAAATAGGAATTAGTGTTTGCATATTACTTCGCAATCTTTTAATGAACTCAGAAGTATCGGAACTGTTGGCTGTTGGAGAGTCGACGAAGAATTCGCCGGGAACCTTAAGAGTTTGACCATACACTAGTTCTGCAGGTGTGCAGTCGAGGTCTTCCTTGAAAGAGGTTCTTATGCCAAGTAATACTAATGGGAGTTCTGTGCTCCAATGAACGGTATTGCATCGTGCTTTCAAAGATGCTTTAAGTTGACGATGGAAGCGTTCGACAAGACCGTTTGCTTTAGGATTGTAAGCAGTTGTGCGGATTCGGTGAGATCCTAGAAGCTTAGTGAGCTCGGTGAACAGATTGGATTCGAATTGTCCGCCACGATCTGTCGTTATGACCGAAGGAATACCAAACCTAGAGATATATTCCTGTAATAATGTTGAAGCAATGGTACTTGCTGTCATGTCCTTTAATGGGTATGCTTCTGGCCAACGTGTGAAGCGGTCTACTGAAGTCAATATGTAGCTGTACCCATTTGATTGTGGTAGTGGTCCAACGATGTCAATGTGGATATGTTCAAATCTGCAATTTGGTAAATCAAATTTACCAATCGCAGATTTTGTGTGTCTATGAACTTTTGATCGTTGACACGATTCGCATGATTTAGCCCATATCCCTGTGTCTACATTCATTCGTGGCCAAAAATACTTCGAAGTAATTAATTTTCGCGTTGCACGTATGCCAGGATGTGATAAACCATGCAAGTTATCGAAAATCGTTTTTCTGATGCTGTGTGGGACGTATGGTCGATTATAACCAGAAGATGTCTCGCACCAGATTTTGTCGTTGCTGCCTGATGATTGTATGAACCTAAGTTTAACTTTTGATGATCTTGACAGTTTGTCAGGATCAATCAATTTCTTAAGTTCATCGTCCTCCTGTTGCAATTTTGGTAAGTCTTTCAAGTTGAAAGTAGAAGTGTAGATTTCTGTTGAAGATTCTTCACCAGAACGTGATAAACAATCACTGACGACGTTGATGTGTCGTATGTCTGTGGTGAACTGTGCAATGAAATCTAGGTGACGTAGTTGTCGTGGACTTCTTAAAGTTTTAGATGAAATTGCTGTGATCAGAGGTTTGTGATCAGTGTAGACAGAGAAATTTTGACCTTCGACAAAATAGCGAAAATGTTTAATTGCGAGATAGATTGCTAGTAGCTCTCTATCAAACGCAGAATATTTTGCTTCAGTAGGAGTGAGTTTCCTGGAGAAAAATGCAAGTGGCTCCCAACATCCATTATTGTACTGTTGTAGTACAGCTCCGACTGCAGTGTTCGAAGCGTCTGATGTTATGTTGAACTGTGTGTTCTCCAACGGGTGTGCTAAAAGAGTAGCGGCGGCAAGAGATTCTTTGACCTTAATGAATGACTCGTTACAGTCTTCTGGCCAAGAAAAATTGGATTTGTTCTTGCCTCTTTTAATCAATGATGCCAAATGCCCGTGAATAGGCGCTAACAATTCGGCTAAACGTGGTATGAAGCGGTGATAATAATTCACCATACCTACGAATTGCTGTATTTGGCGGATTGATGTTGGAGCTTGGAAGTTGGAGATGGCAGTAACTCTATCTTTCGATGGGAGTATGCCGTTTTCCGAAATAGAGTGGCTCAAAAAATCAAGTGATTTTTGGCCGAAGATGCATTTTGAAGCTTTTATATTTATGCCATATTCAATTAGGCGAGTGAAAAGTTTCTCCAAGTGCAGAAGATGTTCTGCCTCGGAGCGGCTAGCTATGAGGATATCATCTATATAGACGAAGACGAAATCCAGTTCCTTTGTAACTTCATTGATGAAGCGCTGGAATGTCTGTGCCGAGTTTCGTAAACCGTAAGGCATACGAGTGAACTCGAACAATCCAAAAAGTGTAGTTATAGCTGTTTTATGGATATCCTCATCTGCCATAGGTATCTGGTGATAAGCTCTTACCAGATCTATTTTGGAAAAAGTTTTGCATCCTGCTAGTTGCAAGGAAAAACTTTGTATGTTTGGGATGGGATATCTATCCGGAACAGTAGCAGCATTAAGCTGTCTGTAGTCTCCACAAGGTCGCCAGTCCTTGTCCTTTTTCTGGACCATGTGCAAAGGAGAGGAGACTGGGGAGTTAGAAGGACGACAAATACCTAGTTCCACCATATGTTCGAATTCGGTCTTTGCAGCTTTGAGTTTCGTCGGGTCCAAGCGTCTTGGATTAATGGATGGAAGTCTTCCATTGGTCACAATGTAATGCTTTACATTGTGCTTAATTGGGAGGCCATAGTTTGGTGCCTCGGTAAGTGACGAAAACTTTTTAAGGAGAGTGCCGAATTGATTGTCGACGCTGAAATGTTTAGGAGTAGGCGTATTACAGTTGGTTATAATTGCATTCACATGAAGAGATGTTTTTGAATCGATTAACTTCCGATTTTTGAGGTCGACCAAAATGTCATACTTCGAGAGGAAATCAGCACCTATTATAGGCCTGTTAACATCTGCCAGTATGAAAGTGTGTGTGAATGTACGCCGAAGTCCGATGTTCAGTTTCAACAGTTTAGTACCATATGTTGGAATTGCTGTACCGTTAGCAGCAGTTAGCGTTTGAATGGGATCTTTAATGCCGTGTGGAAATGTAGTATGGGGTAGTACTGAGACTTCAGCACCACTATCGATTAAAAACTGTAATAAGTTTTCATCGTCCCTAACAAAAAGACGGCGTGAATTGTAGATCCCACTGTTAGCCGTAGTAACAGCGGGACTTAGTAGTTTCCCGAGTCCTTAGATTGCGAAGCTGTTGCATCCTGTTTGTATTTGCACGGTTGTAAACATTTACGTGCTTTGTTGCCAAATTTGGTGTGATAATAGCAAATATCTCGTGATCTAGAAGAAGATCGGTGACGAGATCTAGAAGAGCGTCTGTAGCTGTAGTTCGCTCTTGAAGTTGAAGGACGACTTCTATGACCTATGTCTTGACGAGACAGTCGGCTACAAAGGTCGTCGAAGCGTTTGTTGAGCTGTTGTTCGAGTCGAGACTCGAGATTGGCAAGGTCGTAATCCCTATCACTTGGCGTTGCCTTGCTGTGGGATGTTGACTGCGAAGTTGCAGCAATAGATGAAGACGTGGGTTGAGCAACTTCCCAGATTTTGTCGGCAATTGGAAGGATTTCAGAAATATCCTTGTCTGCCCAGGGAGCCACAGAAGATCTTAAAAGAGTTGGCAAGCGCTTAAGCCAAAGCTGTTTAAGAAGGTCATTGTTGACCAATGATGAATCGCCGGCTTCTGATTCGAGCTTGCGATAAAATTCGGATGGAGTATTGTCTCCTATTTCTTGAAGACCAGATAAAATTCTATCCAAGCGCTTGCCTGCACTAATAGAGTGTCGCTCTAAAAGTGCCTTTTTGAGGAAATCATATTGATTTGTTGCTGTGGCGGATGCTTTTATGACGTCCATTATGTTAACAACAACATCTTGCGGCAGAGCAGCGAGCACTGCGCCAAATTTACTAACTTCCTTATTGATTTTGTTGTTTTTAAATGTTGTTTCCGCGATAAGGAACCAGGCTTCAACCTGATCGTGCCAAAACGTAGGCAATTTTATTTTATTAATATTGAAAATTTCTTTCTTGGAACTACCTGCGGTTGAGGTTCCCTTATTGTCATCTTTCTCATCTGATGATGACATTTTGATATGTGGTACACAATAGTTTTAGAAAGTAAAACAACAATAAAGAAAATGTAAAACCAAATTATCTTTATTAAACTTGTGTTGTGAAATAAAATTTTTGGTGTAAGCCTAATAAATTAAATTGTAATTACTATGTAGAGCAACGGATCAAATACCAGAAACCAGAATTCAAATCGGAAAAAGGAGTATATGTATTTGTACCACCAGTAAAGAAAATCAATTTGTAAACATTCCAAAAAAATGTTTTTTATAAATGCGCGAGATTCTCAAAAGTGAAAGAAAAATTAAATTAATCCCACGAAAGCCGTTACAATTTTTGAACAAAATAAATTTATTTAAAAAATATGTAGCTAATTAATTTATTTTTAGAGATTGTTTTTATTTATTTTTATTAAAATATTAGATAAAAAAAAAATTTTGTTTATGATCTCTATCGGATAAAACTAATTTTTTTGTATATGAAAATTTAATTTAATTTAAGCTCTATATAAATGCAATATTTATGTACGTAGCAATTACAAATTATTGTTGAAAAACAAAAGTACGTATACAATGTAATATGTACTATCAAAAAAAATGTTCTATAAATTTAAAATAAAAAAAACTGTAATCAAAACTTTTTTGCTGAAAAATTTTTTTCTTATTTTTTTTATAAGTTGATTGTTGTAGAAGAATAAAGTGAAAAAAAATAGATATAATTATAATAAATATAAATGTTTTTAATCGACGAACCCTTGCTGCTTCATACTCTGAGATGAAAATTTCGAAGATTGTATTGCTTATACTTCTGATTATAATGATGTGGCTTCGCGCCCGAAGCTCCCTCGTTGGGCTGTAATTGCCTAGGTATAATAAATGTTGCTGTAACTATAGTATATTGTAGCTATAGTTGTTGATTGAATTTATTTTTGTATTGTTGGTTATAGAGATTATAACAATACTTTGCGTCAATTTTTAACTTTAGAACTTTTAACTTTCTGTTTAATAAAATTTTTTTGTTTCACTGTTTGTGTGATATTTCGTCGCTTTAATAATGAAATGACGTATACGCAAAAGTATAGTTTCGAGATATTTGAGTTTAAAGTTTGATGTGCGCATGCATTTGCATGGACGTTAATTTATAATTTATTAATTCTAACCCCCAGTCATAAAATAATTCGAAAATGTAAAAACGCCAATTCAAAGATACCCTTATGGGGAATGCAGCGCACCTATAATATAAAAACAACGTATAAATAGCATACGTTGTTTCATTATTAAGGCGACGATTTAATGTATTTTTTTTTTGAATTAACGTTTCTTAGTTAAGAAAAAAACTTTTGCATAAATTGTTATATAAATATTTTGAAAACTCGTTGTTTTATTGAAATTAATACTTGTGAAGATTTGCACTGTTCGTTTTTTTTGTTTTATTCACTTGCGTCGGCGATTTGATTATAAGTGAACCGGCGTTCTTAATATATATTACCACGCGTAATGGTTGTTTTATTGAACCGTACCGGCGTGTTTAAATCGGGGTCACCACGTGAGGCAGTTAAAACTAGACCTCGCACTATTTATATAGTTTATAATAAAAGAACTAATCACTTTGTATGAAATTAATTGAACACAATACTTTATTCAAAAAAACAATAGAATTAAACATGTGCTTTGTTTATTACAATTTCGATTTAATTGAATTTAACTTGTTCGACCGAACGCAAAATTAAGACTAATTTTAATTGTTTTATTTGGCAATTAATTATTTAGGATTCAATTCGACTTCCGCTGAATTAACTTTTTTAGTATTGTCGTTGTTGTTATTTGTTATTCGTTTAGTGTTACCGCTACATAACTACCCCTACGAATTGATTGTGGATGGTAATATTGACCGTTTAGTTCGTTCTTTTTATATACAAACTGCACTACCGTTCAGCATTGTCGTGTTCCAGTATATACGGATTAGGGTTACAGCTCACATACTGTGATTGGAACGAATAGTTGGAAGTGAAAGGCAGTAATCCAGGGATTTTAATGCTGTAATCTTAAAGCACCACATATATAGTATGTAATCTGGCGTATATAGTCCGTCCGTCTTACCCACATTTTGGAATCATCTACAGCACCATTTTTTTTTCTCTGCAGGATTTCAAATTATCTTTTCTAAAGCGCGCAAGCGCGGACTGTAGTATAACACAGCCTGGTCTACAGGACCTGGCTGAACAATGACCGTCCAGGGTTTCAAACGCTCGAGACTTGTTATTGAAGGCTATTTGATAATCGCTCACTCTTCCGGCAGTTAACGTATTTAAGTCATTTGCATCCACCGGGTATACTTTGGAACGGTCTTTAATCACGAATGATGAAGGGTAATAAAATAATACTCATGTACGAGTGAAGTCACTAACATGGGTAGTTTATCGTTGCTAACACCTGACGTGTCTGACAGGTCAAAAGTTACTTTGTTGGAGTTTAATTTAACCGATCTGATGATACACTTGTACTTGACTTATATTTCGATCTCCCATATGTAGCTATCTAGCTGGTACCAGAACGCAGAAAAAGGGCAGGTCAATATTTCAATCTTCCGCATGATGGTAAATTTATTGTTTTGAAGTTCTAATGGCAACCTGCAATAACATGAAAGTTCCAGCTAGATCAGATCTAATAAGATGGAGTTTATTGGGCCTGGAATAAAAATGGGAGCCCAACAAAAGCTATTTTCTCACATCTTTGGTGTGATAAATTTCCACCCGTTTGGATATTATGTCTTCGAGCTTAGGGGATGAATTTCCAACCAATTGGAGTACTTTGGCCTCTAAACATTTTTTGGTGCTAATTTAGCTGAAATATTTCTGCCTGCATCACTCAGAATGAAGTTTCGTCGAAAAACCGTGTCGCCTGGTTTGAACGGGTTTCTACGTGTCCGCAAGTTGTATCGCGCTGCTCTCGACACGAAAACTTTTGATATGAAATCTTTTAATTGGGCTCGAACGTTTGACAGAGCGTCAGCTTGATCTAACCAGTCACCAGACTACAACAGGCACTCCAATTTCCTAAGTAGAGTGTAGTACGAACTATGAGTGATCGTGGGGTGATCAAACATAGCGTAGTAAGGGGAACAGTCGATAGTAGAGTGAAATGAGCTGTGCAAAGTATAAAAAGTTTCACTCAAGTTCTTATCCCATTTGATGTGATCTTCCTTAAAGAAAGCTCTAAATCCAGTGAGCATACACCTGTTCACTTGCTCGGAAGCATTTGCTTTAGGAGAATAAAAAGGGGTGAGTTTGTGTTTTATACCATACTTCGCTAGAAGCTGTTGGAAAAACTTGGATTTAAATTGGGTTCCGTTATCTGACACCACAATCTCCGGAAAACCAAACACGTGAAAAATCTAATTTTGTAGATGGTTGCAGATTGGAGTAGTAGTGAAGCTGCGAAGAGGGAACAGAAACACAAATTTGGAAACGTGTCTAGTACTACTAACAGTCCAATATTAGAATTTTTTGTACTAGAGTACGGGCCAAGTAAATCAATATATATAATGACTGCATCACCCTTTCGGTTCTGAGGGGAGCTATCTTTGGTGTGCGCAAAATTTGGTTGTAAGCTTTAACTACTTTACAGATCTTGCATTGGGATAGGAACGAGTACTTGAAAAACCATTTTCGGCTAGAAGTAAAAACAGAGTAGCATTGTTAGGTAAAAGAACTGCAAGAACATATGTAAATTATGACCAATTAAGAAGAGTTGTATTGTGTGTGTGTGATTCGGGCATGGCAAGTCCAGGAAATCCCAAAGGTGACTAGGGTCTTCAACCCTCTACCGGTACCTTTTCTTATATATTTTCAAGTAATAGCTTCGGCTATCCCATCCTATTACAAATTGCAATACACTAGAAACGAGTAAAGTTTTCATATTTGTTGGTAAGGGTTTGATGGGTTATGGAACCAACAGAGGAATTAAAGCCGCAACGCTAGCTGGACGGATCACTGAAAGAAAAATTAAAACAACTGTTATCAATAGGAGGTGCTAGTGGTAGACATTATGAATGAACTAATTTTTGGGATGAACTTTATTAGGTCGAAGTATGGCAGAGTTCAACTGACTTGGAAGTTTGAACAAACAGTAAAAGTTGAATAAGCAAAAAAGTTTTACACGGAGTACAGCCAGCTTGGATCAATTAAGTGGTCTAATATGCTAAAAATCGGCTTGCTCTAAAACAGAATCATAATTCTAAATCGTTGGCCAGCCAAATGCGTGTTCGAAACTATTCATTGGGAAGCCTGTTTAACAACTAATTTTTTTTACCGTTAAAAAGTTCAGGTAGGTTATAGCATTTTTTACGATACGCAAATTGGTTTTGTAATTACTGTTTCTTTCCTTAAAAAAGATTGTGCTTTAATTTGGTTTTCTAAGAATATTATTTATTTTTGCAACAATTTAGTCTCATATATGATTACAAAACAAATTTCACTTTTAACATTTTTGATAGATAATTAAGATGACTGCAATTAACAGTAGAATAAACTTGTCTAATTAGTTGACGCATGGAATACTAAATATGTCAATTTCAATTTTATTAAAAAAAAAATTTAATTTATGTCATTGAATTTCATTCCATTTATTTACCATGCATCTATTTTTTCTTAACACTCAGTAAATAAATATAATTATTTGAGATAAATATTATACGACAACAGAAAATAAGAAATTTTTTATGTACATGTACATATATTTCAGATTGCGAAAATTGTTCCATATTGTATGTAAATATTTATATAATTAATTTTGTCTGAAATGGAAACATGGTATATGGTGATGTATGGGCGGTTAAATAGTTTGCTATATAGGTATTTCACTTCTTGGTAAAGACAGAAAAAAATGTTATTTAAATAAAAATATATTATTTATTTAAAAGCAAAAAAAATATGTTATAATATGTGAGAGAATTATAAGAGACGTTTACAATGTCTTTAAGATATGCAATACACATTGATCAAGTTAAATAAAAAATAGTTTTTCACTTCAAATAAAAGAATTATAATAACTTTAAATAACGCTGGAATGATCAAATTTTTATTAGTGTATTTTTTGTTAGTGTACGAAAATTTAATATTGAATCTATAAAAACATTTAAACGGAAGTTATCAGCAAGAAGGAAAAAATGTAGTATTATTGGAAAATTTACAAAAAACATAACTTCTCTGTTTAATTATAAAAGGAAATTCAGACCTTGAATCTATCGAAGTATAAATTGAACAACTGTTAATGGATGCTTTTTACAACATTCACAAATATCGCTCAAACATCATTTATCAAATTTATCATTTCAAATTTATCTGCAGAGCATTAAGTTTTTGAAGTTTCAAATATAGACCTGGTTGGACGTCTTCTAGCACTTCTACCACAATCTTGTGTGAACCCAGATAGGGTACCAATATTTCATTAAAGTAAATTAACAAAAATAAAATGTGGTATGAATACATACAAACAACCCCACAGTTCTACTAACCAAAGAGAAACACCAAAAAAAAAATTATTATAAGAAAATTATCGATTTATTAAATTATTATCTTGGTTTAATACAATCTTCTTTTTTTAAGAAAGTTTTGAAATTTGATGCTCAGAATTTTAAATTGACCATGACAATTTACAATTCTTAACATTAAGTTTAAAAACTTTCTAAAACAGAAGATTTAATTGAAATAAGTTTATTTGTTTAAATTGAAGAAAAAAAAATGGTATAAAACTTGGCAAAGATAAAACGAAGAAAACTATCATCTAATTATTAAAAATTTAAGCACATGCTTATCGATGTATGAAGAAACTCAACAAAAATTACAAGCACGATGATAATAAGCAATATTTAATTTCATCAAAAGCAAATCATTAGATGACTTGGGTCTTAAACCACGTACCACAAATAAAAAGAAGATGAAAGTTTTGATTTTTTAATGAAAATGAAATTTTAGATAACGAAAGTTTTAAGAAACTACCTTAAGTAAATCTCAATGGTTGTGACTTGTGAGTTGTGAGTAGTCTTTTTTAGCGTTTGAGTTATTCATAGAATCATAAACAAAGTGTAAGATGGCATATTTGAGCTATAATAAAATGCAATGCAGAAACCAACCAACGCGTTGCCATTCAGTGAGGTTTATGAAGTGGATTGCGCTAAATATATTCTGAGAATTTTCATTTTTGTTGACGGTAAGGCTAATGAGTTTGGTCAAGTTTTTTATATTAGTACATATAGAAATTTGCTCACACAGTGTTTTGTTTACAAATCTAACGATTTTCATAAGATATATTTGACGAAAACTTCCTAATAAAGATTACATAAAGCCCCTTTGAAGTAAAAAGTCAGTGTTTATTTCAGAACCTCTTTCAATATTGTATAGTAATTCTATGAAGTATGAAGAGCAATTAGGAAGAAATCGTTGTGTGTTCCACGTACTAGTTGGTAGTAAATCAGATTATCGAATGGAGTAAATTTTATTACATATTGTAATACTTACTGCTTGTCGAGCGAAGCTTAGTATTCGTTTTATCTTATTAACTTTTTTTAAGCACACGAAAAGATCAGGATTCAGTCGATTATTAAATCCAGTCAAAACATTTTGATTGATTAAAGTGGATGTATAAATAAACTATGTATTGGGGCCTGCTCCCATATACGCGATAATGCTCCGATTAGTTGCGAACCCATGACTTCAAAAAAATTTCAAAACCGAGTTTTTAAAAATATAAGTGTTATGTTAAAGGCATTACAAAATGTGTCACAATAACACATAGATTCCTTTTAAGACTTAGGTCCCACAACAACATATGTTCTGATTAATTGATGAACGCTGTTTTAAACTTTTGTGGATTAAACGCCCCGAGACAGCCATAACGCTTAGTGATATCAACAGTTTGACCGTTTGCACAAATCGTTTGACGTGTAAAACAGGAAAAAGAAAATGGTTGAGGCATGATCCGATTTCCCCCGAGCAGGCTGGTGACGATATTTATTAAAAACAACGAGATCAGTAACAGTACGACGATGTTGTATGGAATTAAGATTTGATGTTAAATTTCGATCACCCACAATTCGATTTGGTAGCTTGTGCTCATATGACATTTTTACTAACATAATCAAGACACTTTTTTAGTTTTTAAAATTCAAACCTTTTAATCCTGTAGCTTTTAATTAAAAAATGTAAGATACTGAAAACTTAAGCTCAGGGAGCCAGAACTTCGGTTTATTTAAAGGGTTTAATAGATTGTTTTGGAAATAGACGGATATGTGTCTGTATATATATCTATACTTTTTTATTGCGGTTTTCTGCGCGGCATCTCATACAACTTTAACTACCAAGTTTACTTAAAATATTTACAGCTGGAACAATTCATTGGAAGAAAAACCTGTTTTGTTTTGATCTTTATATACAAATTATATACTATTCACTAATTGGCTGTTTGAAATTATTATCAAAATTCAATTTTAATGTCCCTTGTCGTAATAACAAGATATTCAAAACTTTTTGTGTTTTGTTTAGTTTTAAATTTTTGAATGTAATAAATAGATTAATGCCACAGTACAATAAATTCATCAAAATTGATATCTTCAATATAACAAAATTAAACAATTTTAAAAAAATAAGTAATTTTGAAAAAATTAGCAGTCCTCATTTCTTGGCCCACACTTTGACTTACATTCGAAAATTGTAATACAATAAAATAACATAAAATAGATAATGTGCTGCATTAGGAGGAATTACAATATGTGTCACAACAAAATGGTTTTTGCTTTTTTATATTTGTTTAAAAAGATGAAAAAGGAAACTATAAATCTTTTCACATATAAAATTTGATACAGCAAATAAAAATAAAAAGGAGGTAAAAGCAAATTTGTTTTAAAACTGGCAAGAACAAAACTAAAATAAAGTTGCCAATAATCTAGCTAGTGGTTTCTTGATCATGTGAAACCTCAACCTACCTCATCCCGGTTTGTGGTATATCACTACTTTTTCCAGTGGAATATGATATGTCACGTTAACTCATATCTCAATAGCAGGAACTGCAGTACGTAGACTTGTCACAATCATTGAGCAATCATTGAATTAAAAACCAATTTACAAATCAACAAAAACTTATTCCTCCATGCGTAAAGATCCCTCCATGCGCAAAAGCAAAGGCACGAGAAAAATAAAACGGCACAAGTATTTTGATTGTTGACTCATGTACACCAAGTTTCAAAAAAATCGCTTAAAATATTATAAGATAAAATAAAGAAAAACGGCAAACCACAAACAATGCTTATCTTATATACCGAGTTTCATCAAAATAAAATGACAAAGCATAAAGTGGCATTGTAGTTTGTTGAATTTTTCTTAGAATATTTCTTATGTTTTGAAATTCATTAATATCAACGATCCATCTCCTACTCCTCGCCTACCATCTCCATAATTCAGTTTGCCCAAAACCTTGCGAGAGAACCGCATAAGATAAGCGAATTAAAAAAACTATAAAGACTTTTCGGTCGACAGACAGGTATTTTTTTCCTTATATAGGCTTGTTATAGCTTAAATGATGATAAATACCAAAAAGGTGGGTTGAACAGTTTCTTATGAATCATGAATTTTCGTTTTCCCGACCAAACTAATAAATGTATTAATACCGCTTACCTTACAGTTTTAAATGTGGATTTTTTTTAAAGATTATTAGAATTTATCATGGCTAAGGGCAATTTGTGTAGAAAATATGTTGCCAACTTAACTAAATAATTAAAACAATTATCTTTTATATAAAATTTTTAACTTTTAAGACGATTATCAATTCTATCAATTCATATTTCTATTAATAATTAATTACAATTGATAATAACCTTCTGATAATTACCCTGGGGATTGGTTCAAACTTTTCTCCAATTATTTTCCACGACGACATTTTCACCGCTGTTTAACTGAGGAAATGGAGAGCTTGGATCAGGATACAGGATATAAGGATAAAGGATACGGGATAATAAGTTCCGTGAATAAACTCAATCTTTCAAATAAAATTTGTTTGTGTAAATAAATTAGAACAAGTTTTGGATAAACGGCCAATAATGGGATGAGTGAAACATTTTAATTTCTAAAGATGTAGTAATTGTTAAAGAAACAGTGTGTGTGATGGTATTGGTTCCTTCAACTTTTGGGGTAGTCAGTCCCTGGTTTTTGTTAATTTATATCCGTTTTTTGTGAAACTTTTGCATTCAGCTGGGCTGAGAAAAATCATAATTGAATTCACAGACTGCGCTAGTCGGAAATTAAAAATCTCATGGCATGCAATCCATCTAATATGCCTGATATTGATTGCCCTATCAGGAATGTACAGTGTTCTATACAAAGAACCAAAATAAAAAATCGTATTTGTTGTTTAGAATAAAATATTCCCGCTGTAGGTGCTGAGAGTTCAAAAACACAAATTCGTCATCGGTCACAGTAAGTTAGAATTTCACCAACCTAAAACATTGAAAAGACCGATGCATCAACAAAAAATTATAAAGAGAAAATTTATCGAGCGCGAGACGGTAAAATTTTTTTTAAATTTTTGTTTCATTTTAAAATAGAAATATTTGAAATTAATTGAAGTATATTTAATGTTCACATAAACATTACGTGCGGTTGTCTCAACAACACCGTTCTGTACCTTTACAGCTATTGAATCAATTTTGGAGTTCAATTCGCCATATCTGCACCCACGGCGGGGTTAAGATATCTGCATTTCGAGTGCTGAGAGTTCAGGATAAAATATTCCCGCTGTAGGTGTGAGAGTTCAAAAACACAAATTCGTCATCGGTCACAGTAAGTTAGAATTTCACCAACCTAAAACATTGAAAAGAGCGATGCATCAACAAAAAATTATAAAGAGAAAATTTATCGAGCGCGAGACGGTAAAATTTTTTTTAAATTTTTGTTTCATTTTAAAATAGAAATATTTGAAATTAATTGAAGTATATTTAATGTTCACATAAACATTACGTGCGGTTGTCTCAACAACACCGTTCTGTACCTTTACAGCTATTGAATCAATTTTGGAGTTCAATTCGCCATATCTGCACCCACGGCGGGGTTAAGATATCTGCATTTCGATTGGAAACGGATTAGATGTTTTTTTATCAGTGCATTATTTCGTGTTTAATTTTTGAAATTTAGATCCTATCTCCCCTAAAAAAACAAAAAGAAAAAATCCTCAAACAAGTATGTATATCGTTATGTTTATATAGAACCCGTAAAAAAATTTTCAGCTGAATCAAAAATGTCTTAGTCACATTTTGTCCTAATCTGTTCGGTATGTAAAAGAATGACCCATATATGGATTTTTTGTCGTCCCGCGCTCGATAAATAAATTTATTTCTAACAGTAAAAATCATTTCTCCATTAATTAAATTTTTTTATAGGAAATTAAATTTAGAATACGGTTATACTAAAAACTCATTACGTGGGTGGGGCAAAAACTACAGATCAATTTGAACATTTTATTTGTATATAACAATAGGAATTTGTTAATAACTTTTATTTGTTTTAATTTTTTTGTAAACTAGCATATTTTAGCCCACTAGAGGTTTCTATCTTTAAACACTAGAGGTTTCTATCTTTAATAAAACCGAAGTTATGAATATTTTAAAATAACTCGTCAAGCCAAAAATCACGAAATTCTCGAAATTTAGAACCGCTATATTTTCCAAAAAAAAAAAATTCTCGAACTCGTATATCTTTTTTTCGATATAAAACCCATAAAAAAATTTCAGCCAAATCAAAAATGTGACGGTCAGATTTTGTCCAAATTTGTTTGGTTTGTAAAAGAATTACCCATATAAAGCTAGAACCCTCACTTGTTTCCAATTTTGCCTCTCAGAGTTCCGTAGGCCACAGGAAAAGATTTTGTACTGCGTGCTATCAAAATCAAATGACACAACTTAAAATTTTTTAAAAGTTTCAAATGAAATGTCGTTCGGAGACACCACACCTCCACAAAATCATTTAAAATCATTTAAAGATACGAATATATGTATGTAATATTATTGTAATATAATATAGTTAAAATTATATAGTAAAAATTATTTGCACAATTAATTTTAAAAATATAAGTGAGTCGTTAAAATGAGTGATAATTGAGTCTTTCCTCAACAATCAATTGAATACATTGATTAATACAAATTAGATCAATTTATGAAATAGAAAACAATAAAGAGAACAAACACAACTGGAACTTTAAGCATTGCATAACTTTTTGTTTCATAAACTTACATTAACACCTTCTAAAGATGAACATAAAAGTGATATAACAATTTTAAATTAATTTATATATTTATATTCATATTATACTTTATAGTTTTACAAAATACTTACGATTTGTGGGTGGAAGTTGCGCACATTGTGTTAAAGTGGCAATTGTCTGAAATTATAAAACAAAAAATATTTTAATTTTAATATTTTGCAAGTATGAAAGAAACAAGTAAGAAGAAATTTGTTACAAATTGTTTTGATGAATTGAATTTTTGGGTTCTTAAATTTTAAAATTAAACTATAAAACCTAAGCAGAATCATAAAAAAACGTTTAGATTGAGAAAACATGATTAGCAATAACGTTTCTTACTGGTGTGAATGGAATTTAAAATGTCTTTCGTTTAACATATGAACAATAATTATACCAGTTATCTTTTAGCGTATATCTGTTTGGCTTAAAGTTGTAGTAAATTTCTGAAGTTGTCAGCCTCATAAATTAAATTTGTGTTCGTATACGGTTGGAATACGTTATTACTTATATAGCAAACGTAGTCATTGTATAGGGTCTGTTAAATTGATTTATACATAAATTACTTATGAATGAAGAACGTTTAACTCAAGATTACTTTTTTACTCTTTTGCCATCATTTTTGCATTTATATATTATTTTTAAGAAAGCGTTTCGAAATGAGTTTTAATTAAATTTCCATCACAATCAGTTGAACATTGAACATAAATGAATTGAACATAAATGAAAAAAATAAGTGCACCTTCTAGCTTGTTGGCTATAAAAATTCTACTATTATATTTCCAAGATCGTAACACGATCTATTTTGAACAACATCAACAACTTCTAAACAATGATCTATTTTGAAAAAATAGTGTTTTTTTATTTTATTTTTATTGAATTATACATAATAATAACTTTAGTTTAAATCTATTAACTATACTCTCTTCGTGTGATTTCATTACTTATTTGTTGGAACAGTGAATGTTAATGGTTTATACAGGTAGTGTGTAAAATGGCTGTTATCAACAATACATCGTGCTTCTATTTTTTTATCAGTATTGTAAATGTAAATTAACCACAAAATGCATTTAAACAATTTGGATTAGTTTGTCCCCAATGTTCCAAAATTTGCTGGGTTTACTAAAAATTACCATAGCTACGTCATAAAAAATATTTATGTATTTTGTTAGGCTATAAACATCTTAGTTGACGCAACTCTAGTTGCGTATGTCGATGAAGTCTGAAATTTTTAGGATGTATGCTTTGTTCTAATATGCGGGGTGATGAAAACTCAAAAGTATAGTCTATATAATTGTTTCTCAACTGATTTTATGCTACGGATCAATAAATATTTTAAGATTCTAATGCCGACCTTCATGTTAGATGGGGAAAGTGCAGATTATATCTTGCATTAAAATTAATTAAACACGAAGCCAATACATAGTCCTTATCCTTCCAACAGAGTAAAATGTATTAATTTAAATTAAATTATTTTAAAATTCATAGGTAAAACAAGTAAAACGAATTAAAAATCAATGAATTTTATTAATTTTTCCACAACGGAAACTCAATTCCATTTAATCATAGTAGCCTTAGTCTTTTTCAATATTCGAAAGAGGAATGCGCACGTTCCTCTTTCGGAAATTGAAAAAGTTTGAATTTAATTTTTTTTATATAATCAGATCAAAAATGTTTTTTTTGATTTTTTTACAAAATATAATCAAATTATTTGTGAAATACAAACAAACAAACTTATTTCAGATTTCAATTTAATCAAATAAATTGTTGTATCCTTCCAGCAGCTATACATAACCTACTTTTTTTTAAATTAATTAGTTAGACATGTTTAGCACTTTAAATATGAAATATTCATTATTCAGACTCTGAATATCCGAAGATACCATGTCAACTATAAAGGAAGGAGATGAGGAAAATGGAAGGAATGAGGATTTAGCGATAACTATACTAATTGTTTTAAATGATGTTGGACATTTTCTTTAAATGCCTAAGGGGAAAATTCATCGCGAAATACAGAGGAGGGCATTGAGTTCCACAATTTGGCCACTCTATTAAAATAGTCGTTCTAAAAGGACACAGTTCTACAACGAGGAATTTGTACAACAAATGGATGGGATAACTTGGCAGCTCTTGTTTGTCGATTATACTGCGCACCCGATGGAAAGATATTTTGAATTTCCTTAGAGGAGAATTCGCTAAAGTTATATTTATAGTAGATTGACAATTCAGCCACATTTCTTCTGTGCTGGAGTGAATCAAGCTGGTCCGTTAGTTCGGTATTACCAATCAACCGTATTGCTTTTCTCTGTACAGTCTAGACATTTTATTGTTGACTGACAAGTACCTCCCCAAACATGACAGCAGTATTCCATACATGGACGAATAAAGGACTTGAAGATTAGCAAAATTTGATCGGGATTGAAATACTTTTACATCGAATCAAGAAGCCTAGTTTTTGCATTGCAGATTTAGCGAGGTTGAACTCATGTTTATTCCATTTCAGGTTATTTTGAATATCCACTCCAAGAAGTCTAACTGATTCAACCTCACGCAATTCTTCGTGGTTTATTTTAATAGGAAAATTTTTATGTCGCTCTATTCGTGAGGACGGCATAGTTTGGTTTTGGTTGGATTAAATGAAACAAGATTTCGATCACCCCATTCCATTATACAATCCAGATCTTTGTTGATATAATCAATTAGCAGCTCTCAAAACCGACAGAATTGCAATTGGTCTATAATTGTTAGGGTTTTTCTTACTGCCTTTCTTTGATATGGGTTGAACTATTTGAGCGACTATGACTATTTCAGCGACTATGACTATGACTATTTCTTTTTATGACTATTTCAGCTTTAGGTGAAATATCAAGAATTTTATTTTTTTCCTAAGGAGTCTGACAGGGCGTCAAACTCCTTTTGGGTATCAGTCACTGATGAAATAGGGCTTCTATAAAAAAAACACAGAAAGAGGGCATGCTGTTCTATTTAAAATTTAATCCATAGAAAGTTAAATCTCGGATCACTACTGATATCCAGATTTGACGGAATAAAGGTTAAAATGTTGTTTCTCATAAAGAGGACTACGAAATAGCATATCTATTATGAAACAGTTTTTGATTTGAAAAGTGAAAGGGTCGCTGAGACTGCAGATTTTAGTTTCATCTAATGCAAGAACATGTGGTTTTTTAAGAATTAAAATGGCTTCAATGGCTCTATGATTTGCCTTTAGACCCCTTATATTTGTAAAATGGATTTTTAAGAAATCCATTATTTATTTAAATATATACCGTAGGCTGGAGCCTAGAAGAAACAAAAATTAAAAAAAAAACTGTAAGTAATGATAATTGTTAAAACTGAAACTAAAACTAAATGATAAAACTGAGATTAAAATCAAATAAACAAACGATAACAAGAAAAGTAAACAGAAGGTACAGTACATTCAATGTATAGGAAAAGTGAATTCGGGAATTGAACACGGCACTCTTGAGTTTCAAGACCATATAAGACCATATTTCTGAGCTAAAACGAAAAAAATAAAATCTGTACACACATACTCGTAAATGAATAATACCACCTATACCAATCAGAAATTTGCCAGTTGAAAAAACTTTTGGATAAAAAATTAGTTCCGAAATATACAGGTATTGTTATTTCGGCATAGGTTTCAAGTTTTTTAGAATTTTAATTTTTTTTCTTGAAAATGTTTGGTTGTTTCAGGGTAAACTGTTTTAAATTATAATGTTCAATGGGTACGGTTTTTAGTTTTAGTTGTCCGAACCTATATAGTTGTCCGAAATATATGTTAAACCAAATATGGCTAGGGTTGGCATATAAACTGAAAACTTTCTACAGTGGAGTTGGTCATCGTTCATATAAAGGTCAGTCTTTCTTCATGTGAACTTATTTCAGTAAATTATTTGTGATGTAACATCACCCCGATGGAAAATCTCCCATCAGGGAGATGAACTTATTTGTTTATGCATTTCTCCCTTTAAAGAATTTATTGTGGTAAAATCTGCAAAACTGAGCCTTACCTTACATCAGCAGATATAAGTTAAATAAACCTAATACTAATGATAACGACAGCAGAAGTATTAACTTAGTTTTCCTTATAGTTATAAATATAATGTAAACATTTTGCATTTTGCAACATTAGGGCTCGTACTATGTAGAGTATTCGAAATACAAAGTAAACGCTGTATCTTAAAGAATAATGGACTTAAAGCAGATTCCTTTTTGTGAGTATGAGATTAAACTTTTTTAACTTTCGCACAATACGACCACTTCACCGTAATAAATATGAACAACAATTACTTGTATCATAAAATCTCTATCGTTTATAAAAACAAATATGTACATATCTTAAGCCCATAAAAATTGTAATAAAATACAAAAATATTCAAAACAAATTAAATTAAGTTGATTGTATAACAACAACCAAAGTTTAAATATTTTATGTTTATTCAAAAACCTGCATTTCACCAAATTAGTAGCGGTTACAAAAACAAAGAATAATTAATCATAACCTCAAAGATTTCACTTTCTGTAATCGGGTAGGTGATATTTAGTGAAATTTAGAATAATTATTGAGAAATTTGTTTGTAGGTTGTTTGTATTTTGCAAGAACATCATTATAAAGATTAAGAGATACTTTAGCCTTATAGATAGAAAATATTTCTATTCTCCTATAGTGTTAAACCACCTCAAACGAAATATTCAATCAAAACAAACACCTTTTCCGTTTTGGCTTCAACTCATTTCGATTTATTATCTCAAATGTCATCGTCCAAAAAAAACTTGATTCAAGAAAAAACTAACTAATTAAATCTTACGAAAGAGATCTAAAAGTCAATTTCGCGTAATATGATGACATTTTGATACCAAATTCAAATAACAAAGAATGAAATAAAGCAAAAAATAATAACTAAACGGGCAACCCAACTGGTTATTCTTTAGTTAGTATTAATAAGATTATATGTCCAACCGGTCTGTTTCTTTTTCTCATTTCTTTTTATAGTTCTTTTATTTTGATTATGCAGAAAGATAAAAGCTTTCTTATAACAATAAGTATGTACACAGTTCTTACGTTGTTATACGGCAAAATTAAAACAAGTAGAAAAATGATTGAATCGCTTCTTTAGCGAAATTTAAATATTTTAGTTCTATGATTTAATTTTATAACTTTAACAGAATTAGATTTTAATTTTTTTTGACACTCGAAATAAATAAGCCTTCAACCAAGTTGAGTTGGATACAGCATTTGTCACTTTTAGTTAAAGTTTTGGAAACAACATAGAATAATTGTAATATATTATTTCTAAATAATTTATGAAATGCTGTATAACAGTTATGTGACTAATATTGAAATTTTTTTTGAAATTCAGTATTCAGCATTCTTAGTTTTTTACAAGGCCAATGGGTATAGTCTGGGCCCACGTTGATTTCATTTGATCATTACCACATATTTTATAATTCGTGTGGCGCCAAAAAATCAGCATTTTTCGGAGCTTGTCGAATCGAGAAAAATGGCAGAACAAAACTTTTCAGGCTCGTCAAAGAAAGGCGTCTCACGAAGTATTTGATGGTATGTGGTAATCATCAAATGAAATTAGCGTGGGCACAGGAACTAGAAAAAGCAGCAAGTAAACACCAAAATTGAAAAGTAAACACCAAAAATCGGCTGTTGATTTAATATATTTTTAATTTATTTAATATAAATAAATCAAATGATTTGTGTAGGGTTAGTTTAACTACCTAAAACACACCGAATTTAGAACTCACAATCTGTTAAGGTTTATATATGAGAATCCTATTCAATTTCTCTTTTCTCCATTTTGATTTGTATTTCAATGTTTATATTTACTACCACAATCTATTTTATTAAATTTGTTATGAAAGGTAATCCAAACTCCATGATTGAAATTCAAACCCCTGTCCCTCACACATCAAATTTGCCTTAACTGAAATTTTTATAATTATTTTCATTTTCCTTTAACCACATTTTCTTGAACTCAAACCATGATGGCCATCTACAATAGTTTCCACAGCAAAAAAAATTGTCCTAAACTAGTTGTGCTATTTCCCAGTGTAAGTTCGTGTATTCAATTTGTAGTCTTTAATCGCCATAAAATTAGCATAGAACATTTGTATAATAATTTGGCCTATTCCCATGTAGATGTCCTACAATCGTTTCATAGTCAATTTTTCTGCTTATAATTGTTTTCCCATTTTAGTACCAAATTTTAGTAAAGAATTTTTTTAGTGGAGACAGTTAATTAACGAAAAGGAAAAAAATAATTCCCCAACGGTCGTTAGCTTTTTGTCTATAAATGCGCCTAGTCACGTATAGAGGGTCTCTTAGTCGAATTGGTGTCTGAAAATAGAACAGCTGCTTACGTGGTTCTGACAGCTACTTGTTAAGTTTTCTGAGCGAGTTAATTTGTGATTACCAAAAATAAAGAAAATTAATGGAGATAATGAAATTCGATAAAAAAAAATTCAGCATCCATAGTTAAAACCCAGAGGTAAGGTTGTTCGAATTTTGTTCTATGATAATACGAGACCAAAAAAATTAATTGAAACGCTCATCAAGTCATCTACCATTTTTTTTGGTTATAACTAATTTTTATGACAGAACAATGGAATGGCTAATAAGAAAATTTTGTGTTTATAAAATAAATAAGTTTAATTAAAAAAAATATTATCGATGCTTGTGACGTGTTAGTTCTAATAATAAATCATATAAATGGATGTGTCAGGAAGATAAATTGTGTGCTGGCGTGCAAATTACTTGACCGCATGCTACAAGTATATCCGGCGTGCTGGTTGTCTAAACACGTTTCCGGGACAACCATTTTGTTTTTTTTTTGGGGTGATTATACGTGTTCATCGTCATTCCTGTGGAATATTGTGATACATTTTCCGGTAATAAAAAAAAAGGGGAACAAAAAAACAATTATCACTGATCATCAACACGTTTGTTTGGATTGCAATAATTTTTCCACCGTCATCGTATTCCTGAGTGCTGAGTTAACCAACCGATGAATTGTATGAGGATGAGCGGTTGATTTGGAACTACTGGAGGGGAATCTGGCTAAGCTATGGGGTGAGTCGTATTTCATTTTATTTTTATTTATTAGGGGTATGAATGAGTATGGATACATGTGTACATGAGTGTGAGTATGTGGGAGGGCTCATGTGATGCATGATTGTGAACCACTATCAATATTGTACTTCATTTATATATTGATAAAAATGAATTAGAAATAGCAGCGTCTGCATTTGGATATGGATTAGGTATTTAGTGGAATTGTTGACACAGAGATTCGATTATGTGTGACGTGGTACAATTTTATTTGATGATGTTTTTCCGGGTTGTATACTGTTATACAAGCGCATGTCATCCTTCAGACAATATGGTATTGATATGGATTTGGCTATACCAATTCCCTACGAAACATTTCTTAGCATAGTTTTCAGCCAACAAGCTTAAATTTTATTTGTGACTTCTTTTCTAACTATTAATGGATAATTGCTTCTGTATTTCACGATATTTTAAACAGAAGCATACAAACACAAATTGGTATTTTAGATTTGACTTAAACTATCATTGACTAGAAGCTCACTGCCAATTTTCGAAATTTTTAAACCAACAAAAAAAGGGAAAGGAAATTTTCAGTTTGACTTGGCTTAGACTGTAATTCATTTTCCGTTTATAATTGTGTGTCAAAATTATTATATGACTACTTTTTTTTAAATACAGCAGTGTAAGTTTCAACCATATAAATAACTATCAATATTATTGTTACGTTCTTGTTGTACTTGTACTTTAAGACATTAAAAAAAAGGAAAACAAACTTAAAAGATAATGAACTACCTAATATTAATAATAGTATTAGGGTACGGTTCTTTATTTGCAACACATATAATAATGTATACCGTATACCGTGTGTGTGTGTGTGTGAGGGTGCGTGAGTGCATGCGGTATGAGAGCGTGTGAATGTGTGCTGTAAATGGTGGGGGTTGGACGTGGTGATCGTGGTGATCGTGGTTCTTTCATGTATGGGGGTCGCTAGAGTCCAGTTAATTCACTTGCCTTTTTATTTTTCCGTTCTTATCATGTTTTTCGCGTACTATTGTTTATTTGTGATGAAGTAGCAGGATTTCTTACTCGTTCCCATGGATTGAAGCTGGTCTGGGGCTAAAAATAATCTCGCTAGGTACGCGACCTGCTATGCCACTTCGTTTGTATGACACGAAGAAGCATTTCACTACAAATTATAAATTAAAAACGATTCTAAATATAAAATGTCAAAAAATATTAACTGTTTTCTTCATAGTTGTGCTAATTTTTATAACATTAATGACAATAATTACGAGAATAATTTTAATTAATTAAATTATTTCTAGTGATTATTTAAGTCAAATGTTTTATAAAGAACAAGCACTATTTCTTAACGATATGAAGAAAAATTTAAGTTATGTAATTATTCTCAAAGTATATTATGAATTTTTTTTGAATATTTCTTCATTATCGCCAAATTTATTTTTCATTGATGAAATTTCAAAAAACTATGTTTGGTTATAACATCCAAAACGTCATTTTTTTGTAAGTTTTATGAACACAACCGCAGGGAGGTAGATAATTTTATTTTTTGATGAAGGTTTTTTCTTGTTAATGTAAAAAGTCTCGCAAAAATTGTGCAATTTTGAAACAAATGAAAATGTTCGGACGTCTATGAGAAGAAAGTTCGGATCTCAGAGTGTAAAACCACCAATAAAAAATTCGATTTGGCAGATGTGTGTGCACGTCAAAAATTGGTTATGGTGATCGTTTGGGGTATGGTGCGTAGGTGACAATGAAATATATGATAATTTACTTGCATCACTTGAGAGCATTTCTGTACAGTACTCCTAACGACTTCTTGCACGAAATTTATAGGGTTAGATCTCTGAAAATAGCAACTGATAATATCAAGCTAAGTACCAAATTTTTCTACGCTCCTCAATGGAGCAATAACGGTTTATAGTTTATAGTTTAGTATTAAAAATAACCTTTCAAAAATAAACCAACAAAAATCCACGAAATATGTACAATTGAAACCCAGAAACATATTGTCTGTAATTCAAAATGAGCTGAAATATTGAATTTCAAGCCCTCTCGATATAGTATGCCAACAGAGGCAAAATGCATAAGATGAAAATCGTTCAGTAGAAAGTTAAACAAATTAGACTCCAAGTTAGTGTGAAGTTTCTTTGTGATACTTTTGACAAGTGGCTCAACTGAACCGCTCAGATTGAGACCAAATGCGCAATCGGAAGTTGAGTTTAATGGCAGCGCAGAAAGGAACGACTCTTAAAATGGTCTGATGGCTATATAAAGTAGTTGTCAGACCCATTGTCACTTATGAATCCCTTGCATGACTCTCGAGAACATTTTTTGGGAATGCAAATGAAAAACTGGAGGCGGTACAAAGACTTTCTTGCATATGTACCATAAGTGCACAACCCCAACAGTGACTTTCGGGTCTTATAATGACTTTATTACCCCTGCATGTATGTGTAGGAATGAAGGCTTTTAAAGATATAAAAAGGTTTGAGCTGCTGGAAATAACCCGGACTGTAGAAAAGGTCATCAAGTGCTATGGACGAATCTGAAAGAACACCTGACAGACTTTCCCATGGCCACTGATGACACAGTCCTTCTAAATGCTTTTTGAAGGTAGTATAGAGTTTAATTCCGACGATAGAGAACGGGTCTGAAGCGACTTGCTTTCGAGCAGTGAGATCAATACGCTGGACATCTTACTTTTTTGTCAAACATGAGTTATGCATCAAAGATGATATAATAACAGTCGATGGGCATTTTTATCATATAATTAAACCATTTAAACAATTTTTTCATTCAAAAATTACTCTTCTACCAAAATTTGAATTTTGTTTTACTATAAATATAGTTTTGATTAGTTTGACTGTGAAAATTAAAAATTAAAAAATGTTAATATCTCGAATGTCAAAAATTCAAGTTACCATTTCTGTGCTTAGCACGGCAGTATACAGATGGATTACTCGCCGAAAATGGTGCACAAGCTGCGGTCTACGTCAGAAATAAAGGTATTGAACTGCTAAAGTTTTCAGCATAAATGCAACATTGAAATGAGCAACGGAACTAAAGTGGTCTGAAAATATCATTAATATCTTAACTTATAGCCAGGCTGGTCTAAAAGCTCTGAGAAACTATAACAGTAAGTCAAAAATAATGCAAACATTTTCTCGGACTCAAAGACAGCATATCCCTGGTATGAACACCAGTGTCAGTTGGAATCTCATGAACAAAAACTCTAATGAGTTGGAAAAGATCTCCTAGGAAAGCTTATATGCCCTGAACTAGTAATTGGTGTATAGAAAGGTAGAATAGGTTGGCAGTCGAACAGGTTCTTCTTCGATCCCAATGTCGGAATACAGAAGGTTTCATATTCTCAAAGATAATCACTCTAGAGTTGACCCGTGCAGACTGTAGACTAATGGTGGGACTACTAACAAGTCATCATCATGTCAATAAACACATGGTAAGCCTTTGAGTAGAGAATGTCTAACATACGACTTTTTTTTGAAAAGGATAAAACAGGATATTATTTTTTTCAGGCCTAAAGTGCCATGTTAGGAACAAGTTATCTAGCGATAGAATATTTCTGCAAAGTAGACCATTCAAAGCTTTTGTTTTTTTCAAAAAAATCTTGTACATGAGGATGGCATAAAGGACTTAGCATTCGCAGGTCAAGTGTAACTTGAGAAACAGGAGTTAAAGGTTCGAAATAAACTTTTCATTTTTTTCCACATGTATGTATCTGTCTTTATCTCATAAACCACTGCTTATGGGTCCCGAATTCGGTAAACAAGTATCATGTACCAATACCTTCTAAGATTTCCCTTTCGGATCCCCAGATCAATTGTGACTCGAAGTAAGGAGAGTCAAAAAATTTTAGTGTCTTTGTTAGTCTGTATGTGGAAATATTGTAGAAACTATTTGACCTGTTGAATCCAAATTTGGTAAACATCTTAAACCAATATATACTATGGCATTGATTTTCAGATCCGCAGGTCAATTGTGATCCGAGATATGGAAGTCAAAATGTGTAGGGTATGTGTCTGTCTGTATGTGGACATAATATTTCAGAAAATACTGAACCTATTAATCCCAGCTATAACATTAAATTTCAGATTGACCTGTCACTCGTGACCCAAAATATGCACTAAAAAAAAAACTAAGTAAATTTTACAATTTTTTTATAAATATACAACTCACAAATTTTTTTGAAAGTTTAGCAAAAATATTGTAGATTACAAAATAAATTATTTTAAGCTGGTTTGGTTTTTGTTGCAGTTGATTGTTATAGTTGGGATGCTGGTTGATAGAGATTAGATTGGATGACCAGGAAGGGTCATTCCAGGTCTTAGGCACTTGTTACCTTTCGACCTCTATTCTCTATCATGGTAAAAGAAAAATCCCTTTAATGTTGTTATAATTCCTTTTATTAATTTTCTTGATTTTTGGCCTTGATTTCTTTTACTAACTTTTTATGACAGTGATCATATCACAGATATGATCAACTGCATTTGGTATCTTATGGTATCAAGAAGTGCTCGTGATACCGATACTAGATTACTACTACCGTTCTTAAAAACTAACATTTTTCTTATATACTTACAAAATTTATATCCGTATAACGATTCTCTTACAGATCATACATTTCCTATTTATCTTATAATTTTTATCAAAAAATTTCGTTTCAAAACAAAAACAACAAAATTGCTAATTGTTTTGATGACACCAAAACAATTTCAAATGACATACATAATTTATTGTCACAAATAAATTATGTAACAATTGTTGTTAAATTTAAATTATGAAAAACATTAATTTAGCAAAAAAAGTAAACAAATGAAATTATTTCATTAACAAAACAATAACAATTTCATTAACAAACAATAACAATTTCTTAAAAGAAATTACTACTTTGTTATGAAATATTAGACGTTGCATTTTATATATTTTGATTTAATTTTAAATCAAAATATAATTCATTTGCAAATCAGAAATGAAATTTACAACATGTATTAATTCTGAATGTCTTTCAGGTTGAGAACTATGTTTCTTTTTAGATTTGAGAATCATCATACGCATAATTTTGAATGTCTTAATCTTAGGTGATGTATAGGATGCATAAGATGCATAAGGCATCACAATTTGAAAAAACCACAAATTTATTTGATTTACAAATTATTTTTGGATTTGAAGGAAAAAAATTGTAGTTTTATCAAAAATTTTGTGTGTTGTATATTTATAAAAATTTTGTAAAAGTGAATTTTATTGCTTTGAGTGTGGGGGAAAAAGTTCTATCTCTACTTGACCTATTGACACCGAATTTGCTACACATATATTTTAGGCCAATTTGCGCAATGACGTTGATTTTCAAATCCGCAACTCCATTGTGATCCGAGATATGGTGGTCAGTATAGGTCTCCATGCATTTAGAACGCTTTTGTTTTATTGGCGGTTCTTATGAGTGCAAATGTGCAGTTTTAATTATGTTTGCCTATGCTACAACTTTACCTTACATTCATATAGATATTGTGTAGCGATTTATTAACTATTGAGATGTGCTATAAAGATTATTGATGCGATTGCAATCCGGTCCTTGTATATGTGCGTGTATATTTGTGTGACAAAGTATCTCAGAAACTACTTGAGTTTTTGACCTCTTCTGTACATCTTAGACCAATATATCCTATTTTGCTGACTTTCAGATCCCCAGGTCAATTGAGACTCGGATGGGACTCTGTCGCACGACACACGATATCTTTAAAAATAATTGAAAATAACTGTCTTATTGACCCCAAATTTGGTTCACAGGTATCTTAGACTATTATTTCAGTTTTATTGTGATATTGTTTTATATTCAGCAATGACCGATATTATTTGTCTTGGGTTTTGAAAGCTTCGTATATCGGGCTTACACCGTTTTAATTTTAGCTTGAGCTTTCTTTTATGAAAAAATTATATTTTTGCTTACTTTTATAAAGCTAATCAAAATGCGGATTAGTCAATATTAGTCAGTGATCGTGAAATTTTGCATAATTATTTTTTACATCATTGAAAATCGGGGCGTAAGCAAAGTCTGCAAAGCAAAGAGATAAAAATCAGATTTACAACAACATAAGTAAAATTGGTAAGGTTGCCAATAATAAACAGTTTGTGATAACTATTCCTTGATCATGTAACGCACATCATCATCCTAAATAATTAAAGTCCACAAAGTTATATGTTAGCTAATTTTTTCTAATCAGGCACTAGCGTGCTATCATAAAGAAATATGCCATAAATAAGATTGTGCTACGGTTGACTAAATATACTTCATTCACCGGCATCCTTAACATATTACCTTGGTTAGTGATATCCTAATCTTATTTCTAGTGGTATGAGCTAACGAACATTGGGTCATATATATTAAAAGTGAGGACATGAGTAGACGGGGCTTCACACCTATAAGAAATTGAAAAAAATTTAAATTAACTAAAGCTGATGTTACACAAACAATTTTTTGATGAACTTTTATCCTGCCTTAAGTAAACTTTAAAGTAGCATTACACTTGAAAATGATAGTTTTATACAAATATTTCTAAGTGTACTTTGCACAAATATTTTAGCAAACTAATTTTATTAAATTATACGAAAAATTTATAAGAAACTATTTGAACTTTTACAATTAGTTTGCAGGCAATATCTTAAAACATTTCTTTCCTAATCTTATGATTTTTTATAATTTATTATAATTTTATAATATTTCAGTCATAAACGGAAATAAAACTAGTTTTCATCAAAATTAAAGTTTTTGTAAAATTCCTTGTGATGGTTTAAGCTCACATAAACAGTTTTTGTTTGCTATTTTAAAACTAATTAAGAAAAGTTAATTTTTTTTCTATTTAACAAGCTGTTTGCTTTTGAAATTTGAAACCTTTAATCTGAGTTTGCATGTCACACCAGAGCATTTGTAACGTCCAACCTTTTAACGTTTCAACTGTGATTTTTTTAACAGAGTCTCCCGTCTTTGGAATTCTTCACCCGCGTTGGGTTCTACTGATAACTTGAATCCTTAAACTTTTCACACCAGCGTAAATTTCTAAAAGATTCTTAACTTATAATCCTAATTGGCATAATCCTAATTAGAAAAAAATAAAGTATCCGTTATACAATAACATTTATTCCCATCAGTACTTTTTCATCAAATGACAATTAAATCTTATCAATTTTGATTTCTTTTTCTAAATTTCATGTAAATAACAACAAAAACTAACCAACCGTAATTATTATTCTAACCATTATGCAAAAACAAATTATGCAAAAGTAAATTTTGTACTAGAAGAATTACAAAAATATAATAATGTTTTTGATCGAATTAAATTAGTCAAACAAATTAGTGATGACGTTTGTGTTTCGTTAAAGTTATATGTGCGAACCGTTAATGAACGGCTCATTTGCTATGAATGGCAATAACTTTTAATATAATATTTGGAAAGAAAACGATAAAATTTAGATGATCATAATTCGTTGACCTGTGATATTCAAATTATACAGTTTTTTACCGGTAACATAATGCAAATTTTTGTTTCCTATATAAAAACCTATGCATATCAAAAGTTTGATTTTTTTTTTGTTATCTGGATTTAAAAAGCTTGTGCAAATAACTGAAGTTTAACTTATTAATAACTCGGGACGCAAATTATTCATCATTTGGTAGTCATGTTTAGTGTTAGTTATTTGGAAATTAATTTATATTTCTCTTTCTTGTCATTTGCCACAGAAATCTAATTATTTTGTTAACGGATTGAACAACATTTTATTAACACTGTTGAGGTAATGATTGTTTTACGTTTCAATAATTAAACACATACCAAGGTCAATGCAAGCTTAATTTGATAAATTTGTTTCTCAAACAAAAATATTCGTTGAAACAATTACTCTTTTTCGCTTGAATTATAATGAAATTAAATTTTGAACAAAAGACTTGAACAAGCGGGGAACGTTCAATTTGATTAAAAATTTTCAAACATTAGAATTTTGATTACCTAAAATTTTATTTGAGGTAAGATGATAATGTATTTAGCATCTGCTGCATTGGTTTTCAAGACTTATCAAATACATCGTAGCAACTACACTCAGAAGAAGTTTATTTCATCGCATGTCTCATACATATAACCTTTGTCGTTGTCCTTGATAAACGATCAAGATCCCATGCTGTAATACAGATGGAATGCAGAAATGAATTTTATTCAAACTGCATATATGTGGAAAAAACGCCAGGTTACTTCAATCCACAAGTTGTTAAAAAGCGTTTATCAAAAGCGGATTCAAATGTATGCATGTATTGTGACACACGTTGTTGGCAATTAACATTATAAGTTTGATAAAGCCGAAACCTTGTTGTTAAAATTTTCATCTATTTTTGGTTCCTTAAAAATAAAGGTTAATCAAGTGTGTTTGAAGGCATACTTGATTTTTTAATACTTTCATATTTCATTGTAAAATTGTAAAAATAATGTCAATGCGAACCCAACAACAAATTTTTTGATTTACCAATTTTTTTAAAATTAAATTACTATTAAATAATTTTTGTTTTGTCAGTGGTCTTAAAAATTAAAAGTATTGAAGTGAACCAAGGTCAGGTTAAAAAAGCTACAATGGCAACTATGGCCAATTAGGATTATAAGTTAAGAATCTTTTAGAAATTTATGCTGGTGTGAAAAGTTTATGGATTTAAGTTATCAGTAGAACCCAACGCGGGTGAAGAATTGTAGAGACCGAAGACTCTGTTAAAAAATCACACTTGAAACGATAACATATTGGACGTTACAAATGCTCTGGTGTGACATGCATACTCAGATTAAAGGTTTAAAATCTCAAAAGCAAACAGCGTTAACTAGAAAAAAAATTAACATTAATTAATAAAAGTTAAATTTAAATTGAGATTAAAATTTCGTTTTGCTTTAAACAAACGTTCTCTGTGATCAATTGACATCAAATATGGTCGTTGTTTCTTCATATTTTATCACTAACGGCAAGAAATTTGCTTTTTTAGTAAAGCAACTAGATTTTCAAGACAATGAACATTAAGTTGGTAAAGTAAATTATTTTCATGGTACGATAAATAAAGCCTTTGAGCTTTTTAAATACCCATAAGACACACATATGTACTTTTTTTGATGTCTAAATCACCGGTTCATCGTCAAAATTAGTAGATGATACGGTATGCGGTATGCGTTGCCTTAATACACAAGAGTAACTAAGAACAAAGGTTTATCCAGCTCAGGACAAGAATTAAGAAAAAAAATACTAAAAATGCTATTGAATTTTTGGCTCACGTAGTTCTCCATGGACGTATGGTGAACAGCTAAATTTAGAAAATATGACTTTAAATATGAAGGTAGAAACGTAAATCCCGGTATAACTAATCAGTAAGTATATCCAAATCTTTAAAAAATGTCAATTATAGTCACAATTTTTAAAACCATAATTACCATAATAATTTTCATATGGCTGCGTATTTTTTCAAGGAATCAAAGTAACAAGAAATTTTTACATAAACGTTAAACTTATATGAAATACAATAATTTGTTTCTTTGGACCATTTATCAAATTCAAAATTGCAACAAAACTCCCCCCATTGGACAGAGTTTTGACATATTTTATTGTAAACATTTTTGTGATTTTATTAGTTAGATTAATAATATTTTGAAATAAATTTGAATAAATCTTTTATGAACAACTGCTCTTTGCTTTTGTTTTTTGAGTTTATTTGCTTAAGAACTTTGACATTGTTATATAACAAAGGCGATTTAACGCTCTAAATCTTCAACATCTTTGGCAATATACACTTTATTCAATATCGCTCAAAAACTAATTCCAAACATATTTGCATTTTTTTCCAAAGTGTCATCAAAATTCATTCACCAACGAATGTTGTATGCTCCCAACAAACATAAAAAACATGCTGGAAAAAACCACCGGTTCCATGGTATGAGTCCCCCCCTAACCCTTTATCTAATGTATTCCAAAAGCTGATAAAATATTTTTCATATTACTTGAAAACTTTTACCAACGTTTCATGAAAATCGATCAGTAATTGTAGGCTACGGAAGGGATAAACACCTGAAAAAAAAATCATTTTAACCGGTAGGGACAAATTGAAAGTTGGTATGCAGAAATATTAAAAACAGTATTAAAACCCTATATACCAAGTTTCCATAAGATCACAAGTCGGGATTAGAGGTTATTACAGATTTAAACTTAGAGATGTTCGGGAGAACCCCGGCCATTTTGTCCAAATTTTAAATGAATTCAGATCTTCTGTTTTCAAGTGAACCTGGATCATTTGCCAAAGTTTTATCAAGATTCTATGCAAAAATGTCACATACCACCCACCCACCCACACACAGACGTACAAACGTAACCCATGTTGCCGATGGGAACTGGTTTGCGTCAGCATGAGGGTTTTGTCTATGCCAAAATCATAGGGGTCCACTTCTACAGCTGTTACATTCCTCCTAGCACCTTACTGGACGAATTTTAAGAGACACTGGACTGACTAATTGCAGACGTCAGAGGTAAGTCACCTATCGTAATTGCGTTAAATGGGAAAGTAAACGTACTAACCCTAGAGGTAGGGCAATACTTGAGGCAGCCAGACTTGATCTTGATCTGGTACTGCTCAACCATGGTACCACGGAGACATTTAATAAAGGGGAAGCAGGTTCAATTATCGATATCCCTTTTTCAAGGGGTTCACTTTCGAGAGGAGCACAATGGAGGCTGTCTGACTTGTAAGCATACGCATAAAGTGATCATCATGCTATTATATTTGAAGCCCAACCACAACAGCGGTTTGAAAGGCGTCAAATCAAGCGGCAGGCGCAGAAAAATGTCTTAAAAGCACCTGTGATGCATCTATGCCCTGTAAAAGCAACGGTAATAGACGGGACCCAGTATTCTGGTGGACTGAAAACATTGCCCGTTTTGAGAAAAAAGTGCCTCAAACTCCAGAGGAAATGTACACGAAGAAGAAATCATAAGCACTATGAGCAGTTTCAAAATGATTTCCGCTAAAAGCGGAAAGAATTTCGAAAGCAATTGCTAATAGTAAGAACAGATCATTTCAGTGTCTTATAGATGAAGTTCAGAATAACCCATGGATAAGTGCGTAGAAAATTGTGCTTACTAAACTAAAAGGTGTTCAATCAGCTGCACGAGTGTACCCAGATACCTGTCCCTACCTCGTGAGCTGCAAATTGATGATAGGTCAATTTCGACTGTCACCACCGAAGAGGCCCCAAATGCGTTGCTCGTAGCGTAGATTATCCGTTAATACCACGCCCGGTCTAAATAGCATCCCAAATATGGGATATGGGACCTGGGATATAGGATCTTGAAAACAGCGAGATAGAAGAAGCCGACGATATTCGAAATCATCTACACTGCGTGCCTAAAAGAAGCGATATTTCCTGAGGAATGAAAGTGCAAATTAGGGCTTCCAAAAATACCGTTTTTGCTAATACCGGTATTACCGATCTAAGTTACCCTCAATACCGGTATTACCGCGGTACTACCGATATTCCAGAAAAAAAATAATTGCAGAATTTTGATTTGAAAATTGATTAAAATAAATAAATTAAAAAATAAATTTGTCAGTTTTTAGTAAGATTTATTTAATTTCAATTGGTAAAAAGAACCAATTTTATACAAAATAGTATTTAAGAGTACAAAAAAGCAAATTAATTAACAAAAATTAAATTAATTGCTACCTTTTATAAATAATAAATAATATATAGAGGTTTATTAGTTGTAACATTAATTATAGTTCAGTCAGTTACAATAACAAAACAATCACGATGACAGTACTTAGTGACTTTGGAATGTTTGTATAACCTTTGAATTGAAGTAGACAACGAATATCATATGACGTACATATTTTAACAAACGGGAAACCATCCCTCGCTACAAAACGCTAAATAATTGCCTGTAAAGAGTCATCTACAGAATTCTTAAAATATATGGGTATTTTTAACGAACTACAACATTTGATTTTTCAGCAAAGTTTTCTTCTTCATAATTGCTAACGTCTCTTTTTAATAAGTTTATTTTGTGTTTGCTTTTTAAATGAACATACAATTCACTAGTACTTCCACCAGCTGTTCTAATTTGCTTTCCACATTTATCAATTTGGCATATACCACCGTCATTAGTCCGCTTGAAGTATTTCCACGGAGAACCTTTATCTCTACTCATATTTGTTATGACTGTAAGTAAATATTTATTTGTTTTTATTAAAGTATTTGAAAACCTTATTTTACTAACATCAAATCAAATGATTGATTTATTCGATAGTCTATTCACTATTGACTGATTGATTGGATAGTTTAGTAACTTAAAAATTATTATTTTGTTTAATATTTCCACACAAGAGCACAAGTTTCATTTAAAGATTAGATCGCAATAACATACTGATTTGAATGATGTAATTCATCGTTCTGCGTATTCTACATACATACTATCTCTTTTTAACTCATTTAGAAAAAATAACATAAGAAAATAAGAAAAACCGTGTTGCAAAAACGTGCTGCCTAACTCAAATTATGGATATTTAGTAGTAGTTAAAGATGTTGGTGAAGTTTTTTAGACAATATAAATTTTTTTTAAATTCGGTATTACCGAGGCTAAATACCGGTAGTACCGAAATGGAATTTTAAGACCATTATCGGTATTTTCGGTAGTACCGATACCGGTATTGGAAGCCCTAGTGCAAATGCCTTGTGCTTATACCGAAAGGTGACAAACCACCAGAAGAACCCTCGTCCTACAGCCCACTGTGTATGCTGGATACATCTGAAAAGATCTTTGAGAGAAATATTGTTACTCGACTTGAGCAACATACTGAAGGCGAGTGTGGCCTTTCTGACCAGCAGTTTGGTTTCAAAAAGAAGCGCTTAAAAATTACTTAACTCTGCCAACTGGAACCAAATCTTGAGAGCCCTAGACGAACTACACGTACCTGACTGTTTGCCACGTATAATAGCCAGTTACTTCACGGGAAGAACTTCGGTCTATGATACCGAAGCAGGTCCTAAGAAGTATAATATAACAGTAGGAGTACCTCCATGATCGGTCCTTGAACCACTGTTATGGAACATAATGTGCGATAGTTTTCTCAGAGTGCTGGAACAAACAACGATTACCGGATATGCATATGACATTATTAGCAACTGTAACCAGATCATAACCAGCTTTAGAGCATGACTAAGCAATACATGACTAGAGATGGCAGATCACAAAGTATCGATATCCAGGTTGGTGGATAGATCATAGCATCTGGTCAGCACCTGAAGAATCTTGGAGTCGTTCTAGACCACATACCCGACTTTAAAGACCACCTGATGTACGCTGATGTCAAAGCCAAATAATTAGAGACTATACTCTTGCAAGGGTTATGCCAAACATTGGCTGCCCTAGACAACCGATCAGAAATCGCATTTGCTGTGCTTTTGCCTCGGTGTCTGTTGAGGCTGTAAATGTTATTGCGAGAGGTATTGGCTCCGCGTATTGCAACACGAAATGATAATGACCGACCAACACGCGAAGACTTCATTATGAACAGTCATATAGAATGGCAAGCAAAATGGGAAGCTTCCACCAACGGACGATGGACCTTTGTGATGATCCCTGATATAAAAGCATGGACAACATGGAAACATGGTGACGTCAACCCTCATTTGACGCAGATGATCTCAGGCCATGGATGTTCCCGTGAGTGCTTATACTAGTATAAGCATGTAACGGATCCAAACTGTCTTTATTGTGAGGGTAAGGCTGAGAACGCTGAGCACGTGCTAATCAAATGCGTAAGATTTGCAAACGCACGAAGACTTATTGAGCAGCATATGGGAGAGTCAATCACTCCGCATAGCGTGATGCAATTTATGCTGAGCTCAAAAGACAACTGGGACACGGCGAATGAGATCATCACAAGTATCACAAGTATGATGAAACGACTGAGACAAGACGAACGAAGAGCAGTCATGTTCAACACTACGCAGCAAAACCATGACAACACAACATTATAATCGAGAGAGTACTACACTCAACCCCTGTCCTGCGAAGGAATTGGTGGTACCGCAGGGATACAACAGCACCACAAGAGCAAGGGAGATGTTTTTACCCGGTGTAACACTTGGAAAGTAGGGTTCTGAGCATTTTTGAAATTTTCATCTTCCTACAAAAAACAAAAAAAACACCCAATCGTACACCAAAATTTTTATTGGCTATTTAGATAGAGGATTGTCCAAAACAAAACAAAATTTGGGGTATGCAAGATTTTTTTTTTCGATAGATTGCATTAGTTCACAATTTAAAATTATGGTGAGGTAAAAATATTAGTATAATTGCTTGATAATTGAGGCGTGGTAACCCCGCGTGCAGTCCTTGCTATTAACAAACGAGTAAATGTGAGATATCAGATATCTCGGGCAATATTTTAGTGAATACAAAAAACGATAGTTTACTCCACTCTCGATATAGGCGAGGAAATAAAGCACAAAAATAGGCCAAACCTAAGCAAATTGGCACAGTAAGATGGATTTTTTTTTTTTTTATCATTGAAAAAAGTTATACAAAACCCCGAGCTTCGATCAATTTCGAGCTGAATTTATGGAAAGTTTCAAGAGATGAGATGTATATAACCCGCCCTGGCCCCTAGGTACTCCGAAGGTCATCGCAGACATCATATTCGTGTTCAGCGGCCCCAAAACCCCCCCAGTAATGAGCTTCAATCATTTCGAGCTGTATTAATGTAAAGTTCCAGGTTAGACATACCCGCCTTGGGCCCTAGGTACTCCGAAGGTCATTGCCGACATCATATTCGTGTTCTGCGACCCCAAAAACCCCCGAGTAACGCGCTTCGAACAATTTCGAGCTGAATTAATGGAAAGTTCCAGGAGATGAGTTAGACATACCTGCCCTGGGCCCTAGGTACTCCGACGGTCATCGCCGACATCATATTCGTGTTCAGCGACCCCAAAAACCCCCGAGAAACAAGCTTCGATCAATTTCGAGCTGTATTTATGGAAAGAGCCAGGAGATGAGTTAGACATACCCGCCCTGGCCAGGAGATGAGTTAGACATACCCGCTTTAGGTATATCGAGGATCATTGCCGACATCATATTCGTGTTCAGCGACCCCAAAAAACCCCGAGTAACGAGCTTCGGTCGATTTCGAGCTGAATTTATGGAAATTTCAAGGGGATGAGGTGTATATAACCCGCCCTGCCCCTAGGTACTCCACAGGTTTTTTGCCGAAAAGTGGCTATGTTCACAAAATTTCCTGATGGCTTCTTGAATCGAATGCAAAAAACTGCATCTCGATCCATCTCATTCTGCCAATTTGCTTAGGTTTAGTGCTTTATTTCCTCGTCTAATAGTAATTTAAATTAAAAATATTTTGCTCTTTTAATTTAATAATAATTGGCAAAAGTAGCGTATCCAAACAAACTGTAATCTGGTGTTGTGTAATTTAATTTTCCTATTTGTGAATTTCTCCTGTTCTTTAAAAATCAATAAAATGCAATTAAAACATACACATATCGAATTCAAGTTGAAGTATAAGTAACGGATTAAAGTAATATATACGCTTATAATGATTTAACTTCTTACAAGTAAAATTTGAAAATTGAAATAATATAAAAATAAATAAACAACCGATTATACCATGAAGTTATTTTAATCAAAACAATTTTTTACGGTAACTGGCGTCTATGTATTCTCTCATTTGTTAGATATAAATAAAAATTAATTTAAATTTACTCTCAGTTGTTTGGAGATTAATTTAGTTGCTTCGAAGTTCACATATATGTAAATTACATTCGATGATTCTTTTATAAATTACCGAAGTTTTAATATGTTTGTTCAAAAATCAGTAACATAAATTAAGTAGTGAGCCCTCATATCGAGTGTAACAAATATAAGATAGCTTATCTATTTATAGAAAAACGTTTAAAAACTGTGTTCATATATATATGAATATTATTAAATAACATTCTTAGTCTTAAATAAATTACGATTATTTAACTTTCTACAATATAATTATTTACGTTTCTATATTCGTTTGAAAACGATTATTCAAAAATTTGGTCTAGTTCCATAATTCATATTCAAAATTCTTTTTCAGAGTCCAAAAAAAAAATAAAATTAAATAAAACACTTTCAGTTCCATTAATGCAAATTTGTTAAACAATAAAACTATACATAAAAGCCTTGAGCAATATGTGAAAGTAATGATAGAATTAATATAATACGGTTAAATAATAATAACAGTTCAACTCAAGATAAGAATATTTATTTTGTTTCTTTAAACTTTAATAAGAATCTGTTACAGAAAGTAAAATCTGAGTTAGCTGATTGCATAAACTTGTTATTATCGAACTGTTAAAAGTAAACTTATAAATCATATTACTAAGGATATGTAAATTTTATTGAACCTACGTGTTTTTTAATAAATTTATATTATTTTGTTATGATTTAGGTAGTGGGTGGTTTGTTGTTATTTTTAAAGTTGTTTATTTTGAAATGCATAATAACCAGTTAAACTATGCTTTTTAAAAATTTACATGCTACTAATTTGCAACGCACAATAATTTTGCAATAAAAAAATAAATACATTTAGAATGGAAGGATCATTTTTTATTAATTTGTAATTTTTGATCCACTGGTGTGACAACTACGTGTACTCCAGTTCCTGTTATTGACATACAAGTTGACGTGAGATATCACATACCACTCGCAATGGTATTTACATATCAATAGCCAAGCTGATATCTTAGACGTGATGGTAGATGAACTGTATTCAGCCAACGGTAGCATCCTCAATCTTAGCTGTGGAATATTCCTTGATGATGGTACACTATTGCTACTAGAAGAAACGTGCGTTTATATAACACTATATCTGGGCTTCAATCATTGAGGAAGACGTACGTCATATGATCAAGAAAATATGTCAATAGCTGAAATATTGACAACTTCATTTTAATTCCAGTTTCTTCAAATTTTTAAAACAAACTTGCATTTTACTCTTATTTGATTTTTAATTTATTTAGGTTTCATATAAAAATCTACCTATTGCAATGGGCTTCATCTCGGAATTTCGGAAAAATTTTTGTGCCAAACGACTATATATGATAAGCGGAGACAAAAAAACAAAAAAAAAAAAAAAATTTATATATATATATATATATATATATATATATATATATATATATATATATATATATATATATATATATATATATATATATATATATATATATATATATATATATATATATATATATATATATATATATATATATATATATATATATATATATAAACGATATGAGATATAACGAAAACGACCGGCACTCTCACGGTCGCATTTGTCGAGGTAGATCAAAAAAATTTTCTGTACTTGTGTGTTAATAATATCTTGGACAAGTTCGTGAATCAGCAAAATCCGACAAGTGGTTAAGAAACTAGAGGCTTTTTTCTGAAAAAAATTGATTTTTTAAAACCGTTATAACGGCCGTTTGGATGCTAATATTTCAAAAAATTTAACAAATTTAGAATCTTTAAAATCTTTTTTATCAATTTGTTTTAAAAATAGACCTCTGCAGTTAGAGGTTCCTGAGTGAGCGCCTCCAACAAAAAACTTTGCAAAAAAAAATTTTTTTTTGAAACAACCGGCACTCTCACGGTCGCATTTGTAAGGCTAGATCAAAAAACTTTTTCTAAAAATGTGTGTTTTATTAATATCTTGGACAAGTTCGTAAATCAGCCCAATCCAACACATGGTTAAGAAACTAGAAGCTTTATACTAGAAAAAAACTCTGTTTTTTAGATCCGTTATAACGGCCGTTTGGATTCTAATATTTTTAAAAACTTAATAAATTTAGAATCTTTGAAACCTTTTTAATCAGTTTCTATAAAAAAAAGACCTCTGCAGTTGGAGGTTTCTGAGTGAGCGGCTCCAACCAAAAAGCTTGTAAAACACAAAATGCGTTTGAATCAAGTGGCACTTTCACGGTTTCATTTGTGGAGCCAGATCAAAAAACCTTTCTTAAAAATGTGTGTTTTATTAATATCTTTGACAAGTTCGTTAATCAGAAAAATCTGACACATGGTTAAGGAACTATAGGCATTATACTAGAAAAAAGAGTGTTTTTTTTAATCCGTTATAACGGACGTTTGGATACTAATATTTTTAAAATCTTCATAAATTTAGAATCTGTGGTAACATTTTAATCCGTTTCTTATAAATATAAACCTCTGCAGTTATAGGTTTTTGACTTGTTGGCTTCAACAAAAAAGTTTGCATCAATCCCCAACTACAATTTCCAAAAACCTTATAACAGTCAATTTCAACCTTATAACAGTCAAAAAAATAAAAGATTTGAATAGAAGAAATTAATTTTTTTTTCTTAGAAATAAACTATTTTGATATTTTGCTTGCAGTAATTGCACGACATATGATATAGAGTAGGTTTGTGTCATAAATTGTCACACACATGTTCTGTGGTAGATTTGATATTTGTTTGTTGCAAAATTGGATAGATATAATTTTGCTTGTAGGTAGCTAATTTTCTTTTTAAAATTTGTTCGATATCTGTTTGAAATTAGTTTGTTTTGTTTAAACTAATCTGATATATCAGATTCTACTGGCACACAAAACTGTCTGATCTCGAAATCTACCTATTTCTAGCGGATATACGTGCCGCTTGGACTTTTTTCTATTCCATCATGAAATATTGGCCTTTGTCACATATTATATGTGATTTAATATACTATTTCATTATCCATTCTTTAACAAAAAATAAAATGAATTGCGTCCATCGATATCTGAGAACGCGTGTTGTTGTTGGATCTTGGTCTTAAAAGATTTTTATGTGTTTTTCTGACACATATTGTAAATCCTAAGAAAAACTTCATTCATATGAAATATAAGGACATATTTGACCCAAACCAATTTTCCGTACAAACTAAATTCGCTTAAAAGCTTTCCCATATTGACTAATACGATTTGACCAATTTGATCGACCACACGATTAGAAATATTGAGCTGGCTTATTGGATTATGGAGCGTCAGTGTCAGTTTTGAACCCAAAGGGTTCGCTTGAATTGTTGAAAAGTTTAAATTTGAAGTATCATCGTCTGGGGTCTTACATTGAAACATTAGATTGAAAGTAACTGTTAAAAATAGAACCGAGTTCTTTTATTTTTGCATTGTTACGAGTTTGAAATACGAAGTTTACTTAGCTATAAATTTCTAGCAGCAGCTTTATTTATTCCAGAAAATAGTGCTTGATGAGCTGTCGCTATTGGCAATTGAAAATCCTAATTTGATTAATGAAAAATCCCACAAACTGTTCAGTAAGATTTAGAGGCCGAAATCGACGGAATGTTAAAGTTAGATGTGATTGAGGAAAGCAAAAGTTCTTGTAGTTTACCCATTATCTTGGCTAAAAAGTCCATGGCAAGGTAAGGTTGTGTCTTGATGCGCGAAAGATCAATGCATTAACTGTCAAAAACAATTACCCTTTACCATTGATCGACGGATTAAGGACGTTTATATAATACTAAATTAATCTCAAATTCAGACCTAAAAGATGCGTTTTGGCAAGTTCCGCTGGAAAAATAGTCACGCGATCAATTCAGGGTGATGCATTTTGGGTTGTGTAATGCAGTTCAGTCGATATGCAGATTGATGGACAAAGTCATCCAGCATGATCTACACGATCAGGTGTTTGTTTACTTGGATGATTTGCTGATCATATCTAGTGCATTGGAAGTACACTTTGAATTGTTACAGAGGATGTCCAACTTGTTGCGATCAGCCTAGCTTACCATAAATGTAGAAAAGAGCCATTTTGTTTTGCCATAAATAAAATACTTGGAATATTTAGTGGGTGAATCTGGCTTGCGTACAGATCCAGAAAAATTTTCTGCAATTGTAAATTTCCCGGTACCAATATATGTGAAAAAAACCGCCGCCTTCTGGGAATGGTAGGTTGGTACCAGAGATTTATAGAGAACTACTCGAGTGTTGCTGCTCCAATTTTATCTTTCATTTCCAAAGGTAAGTTTAAATGGTAACCGAACGCACATCGAGCCTTCGAACAGCTTAAAGATTTTCTGTCAACTGCCTCCGTTTTAGTTAATGCAGAAAAGTGACTATGGGTATGAGCATATATGCCATTGCATATATGCCACAAAAAACTTAACAGAGCTCAAAACATCGTTCATATGTCAAAGGCCATGAGTATACCTTGATTACTGATCATGTTTCACTCAAATGGCGCATGAACCAATGATACCTTAGCATCAGATTGTCACGCTGGAGTCTCAAACTCCAAAAGTTTAAGTTTGATATACAACATCAAAAGGGCAAAGACAATTTTGTACCCGATACACTTTCGCGAGTGATTCTATGGAAAAACTGTTAGTGAACTCGTAAGTCTTGATAGTGTGGAGTTTAAAGACGATGAATACGTTTTGGTAAGAAATAAAATATTGAAACAGCTTGATAATTTTCCGACGGTAAAAATGAATAATGAACCAGTGTTTTTTAAATTACATCCAGAGTAAAATAGTGACCTGTCTGATATTTGGATTTGAAAAATATGGTTACCAAAACCGTTGGTTTCTGTGGTGTTGAAAGCTAAGCATACTGATTGCGGCGCGGTGGAGTCACGAAAACAGCTGAGCACGCATGTTGACTGACATTAGGTCATATATTGTGTGTTAGAATTTAAATTTTTGACGCTATTTCAGCAGCTTTTTAATTAACTAAAGAATAAGATCACAAAAACCCTGTTTTTTAGGGTTGAAACCTAATAAGTTCTTGCAATTTCAATATCTCTTGTTTTGGAACAATGCTCACATATTAGAGGTGAAGAAGATGATTATCAAACTAGTTTAAAATGTCGAATACTACACAACAGATAATGGTTAAGTTCTTAGATCATTACACTTTTCTTTTATGTAGGGAAGAAACTAGAAAATATCCAAAACCAGAATTACGTCTTGATTTCCACTAGGCAATGCTGTCAAATTAAAATTTTACTCCTAGGGGATTGCGCTAAATGTTACATTAATAGGTTGACCTGTGCAAGATTGCTTTTACAGTTCAAAGGAAATTTGCAAATTTAGAACATCTTACACATCTAAAGAAATGTGGAAGATTATAAAACTTTAAGACAATGCTGAGCCATTGCGTTTTTATTAAAGAAAATATATGTTGCAGAACTTTGGTCAGTTCAAATAATGTTTTTTATTCAACGGATTGAACAAAATGTTACAAATGCTCAAAGTTTTCGGATCAATCCATCGTATCATAGTCCACAGCTCAACGATTTTAAGGGCATGGTTTGTTATTGAAATGACAGTTGGAAACGGTTTAATAAACGCATATTTTTATGCGAGTTCACTGAAGATTAGAGGTTTCAGGTTGGAGGTCTGAAAAAACTTAAGTATTTTATTAATGCTGCAATTATCAAAATCTAACCGCCACTTATTTTGGCGTTTCTCGACGTTTTGAGTCTTAGCCTGTCTATCTGCTATTTGTCCGTCACGCAAGAGCACTATAAAAAAATGGCAAGTAAGACGGGACGATAACTTCCACACAACTGTTAATCTGAACCTTAAATTATTTCTAATTTTGTCATTTTATTTTAATGAAACATAGTGCATAGTTTTTTATCTTTTTTATTTTATTTGGTAAACTGAAAGCTTTTGGACTTACTGAAGGGCAGAAGGAAGCTTTACCGCACAACTATGGCTTAATTTTGTGAAACATTTTATTGGATTTTAATGAAAACATATAAACCTTTGGAGTGGTTGACCACAGCTCTAAAAGTTAGGTAGAATTGGAAAGGATTTCCCGTGCAAGTTTCATATAATTTTATAAATTTTAATTTCTGTCATTCGATTTTGACTTAACTCAGTAAATAAACTTCAAGTACATGGTTTCATAGTTCTAAAAGTTTACATGTGAAGCTCGCTATATAAGTTTTTAGTGTGATTTTCTATAGTACTACATCCTATAACTTTCGATATGTCATTGCCGATCAAAAAATTTGTTTTCACTTTTATTTACACAGCAGAATATATGCGTTTTCGCACACAATAGCCTTCGTTCAAGTCGGACTAATTGTGGAAGATCTTGGACAAAGGGTTTGAACTTATGCAAAGGTCCTGTTTATTTGAAACATCAATAAGTTCCAGGTTTTTCAGGTTCATGTATTTGTTTTTTATTTATAAATTTGATTACATGTGATTACTCTTATAACTTGCCAACTTTTAGGTAATTCTAAATAAACGAAAAAAATGTGTCGCGAATTCACGTTATCGCAAAAATTTTTACAAAATTTTTAAATTAAATTTGTTAATCGCTTTTGGACGTAATTGGGCCAAATGAAGGTGGAGTAGGGCTGGTTAATATGGAAAAATCAAAACTAATTTAGACAATTTGTTATACTGAAGTTTAAAAAAAAATGAAATTCCGGTTCTTGTTGCAAGTAAACCCCGGTTTGAGAGATCTTTTATAAACTTTAAAAAAATTATTGCATTAACATGGAGAAACAATATAAAGATTTAAATAAAGCAATAATTGCTTAGCAATTATTGCTTTATTTATAGCAATAATTGCTATGGGAGGGAGTGACAATTGGGTTAACGGGATCGTTCCCAGAACGATCTAACTGGATTGCACTTATGTTTTTTACATTAAACTTAACAGATTGTTCAGTTGATGGTGTTCATAAAATTAAATTAGGTTTATCAATTTAAAATATATCTAGATTGATCGATGTTTTATTAGTGAAAATTTTCTATATTGGTAATTCTTTTATAAATCGAACACCTTTCTGACTGACCGATTTTCGATTTGGCTGAAATTTTTTTTAGGGGTTTTTTTATCGAAAAAAAAAGATATACGTGTTCGAGGATTTTTTTTTTTTGGAAAATAGAGCTTTTCTAAATTTCGAGAATTTCGTGATTTTTGACTTGAAGACTTATTTTGAAAAACTCATAACTTAGGTTTTATAGAAGATAGAAGCTTCTTTTCTTTATTTGAAAGTTAAAAGATGGAATTTTTTAAAAATAAATATTTTTAACTAAAGTTATTAACAAATTCCTATTGTTATAAACAAATAAAATGTTAAAACTAAATTTTAACCATTGCCCCACCCATGAAATTAGTTTTTATTCGCCTACATATTAAAGTGTTACTTTATTAATGAGATTTGCGGCTTTAAAGTATCACTTTTCAACTATTTATTTTGTTGTCATAGCTACGTCCAAAAAAGTAAAAAGCATTTGTATTTGTTTAAATTTTATGAAAAATAAAAATTTTTATCAAAGCAACCCTTAAATTCAAAATTTCATTATCCAATTAAAATAGTTGTTATCATTTGTTGTCATAGCTACACAATAATTTGGAAAAAATAATAAATATTTTGTCAAAGGTTACTTGCGTTCCACATATTTTTATTTTAAAATTTATGAAAATTTATAATTTTAATATAGAATAAACAACTTTTCTTAAAATATTTTGCTTGCGGCGAATAAAAAATAGTATATGATGCTCGGACGTAAGCTATTTTGGACTTAATGTGGGTGCAAATCTCGGCTAGCGCCTCGATTTGCAAACTCCACATCCGTCCAAAATCTTTAGCTTTACGTCCTAGCATCATAATGTACTATATTAATATAATTATCGTATTCAACGTTCAATTTCCTATAAAAAGAGTATTTTTTTTAATGGAGAAATGATATTTACTGTTAGAAATAAATTAATTTATCGAGCGCGGGACGACAAAAAATCCATATATGGGTTATTCTTTTACATACCGAACAGATTAGGACAAAATGTGACTAAGACATTTTTGATTCAGCTGAATTTTTTATGGGTTCTATACAAACATAACCATATACTTGTTTGAGGATTTTTATTCTTTTTTTTAGGGGAAATAGAGCGGTTCTAAATTTCGAGAATTTTGTGATTTTTGGCTTGAAGACTTGTTTTCAAAGATTCATAACTTCGGTTCTGGTAGAGATAGACACTTTTTGCCTATTTTATTTTAAAGAATAGAGATGCAATTTTAAAACAAAATGTTATTTTTAAAAATTATTAACAAATTCCTATTGTTATAAACAAATAAAAGGTTAAAATCAATTTTTAGTCATTATCTAACAAAAATAAAGAGTATGGCCACCGTGTTCTACGTTCAATCTTCAATAAGAAACGTATATTTAATTAATGGAGAAATAAGTTTTACTGTTAGAAATAAACTAATTTATCGAGCGCGAGACGATAAAAATTTTTATAAATTTTTGTCGTCCGGCGCTGGAAAAATTACCTTATTTCTAACAGTAAAACTAATTTCTTCATTAATTAAATATACGTTTCTTATTGAAAATTGAACGTAGAATACGATGATTACACTAAACACTCTTTATTTATTTTAGATAATAACTAAAAGATGATTTCCAAATTTTATTTGTTTATAACAATAGGCATTTGTTAATAATTTTTATAAATAAATGTTTTTTTTTAAAATTGCATCTCTATTCTTTAAAATAAAACAGACAAAAAGTGTCTATCTCTTCCAGAGTCGAATTCTCGAAATTTTAGAACCGCTCTATTTCCCCTAAAAAAAAAAATAAAAAAACCTCAAACAAGTATATCGTTATGTTTATATAGAGCCCATAAAAAAATTTTCAGCTGAATTAAAAATGGCTTAGTCACATTTTGTCCTAATCTGTTCGGTATGTAAAAGAATGACCCATATATGGAATTTTTTGTCGTCCCGCGCTCGATAAATTAATTTATTTTTAACAGTAAATATCATTTCTCCATTAAAAAAAAATACTCTTTTTATAGGAAATTGAACGTTGAATACGATAATTATATTAAAAACTAATTGCCCACCCATGCGCAATGGTTAAAATTTAATTTTAACATTTTATTTGTTTATAACAATAGGAATGTGTTAATAACTTTAGTTAAAAATATTTATTTTTAAAGTACTCCATCTTTTAACTTTCAAATAAAGAAAAGAAGCTTCTATCTTTTATAAAACCTACGTTATGAATTTTTAAAAATAAGCCTTCAATCCAAAAATCACGAAATTCTCGAAATTTAGAACAGCTCTATTTTCCAAAAAAAAAAATCCTTGAACACGTATATCTTTTTTTTCGATAAAAATTCCCTCAAAAATTTTCAGCCAAATCAAAAATGGATCGGTCAGATTTTGTCCATATCTGTTCGGTTTATAAAAGAATTACCCATATCTGTTTTTCTTTAAATATACCTTGAATACCCTTTCGTCCAATAATAATTCAATACTTCTATCGTGATGATCTCAAAATTCAGTATTAGTTAAATGAGATGAAGAAAGACTACCAACGCTATTTATATCATACTAGCAAAAATTAACACACATACTAATACGAAAACCAAAACGTTATAATTTGCATTTAGTCAATCTTGAACAACCGCAAACTTATTTACATTGGATACTTTGATGACAGTTTTATGAAATTTGTATGACTTACTTTTTATTATTGATGTAAGTCAAATAAAATAATAAATTGATATACGGAGTTTCTTTGAGCGTTTTCGTTTTTTTGATTTTCATGTTGATATGTAAGACTGAAATAGGATATTGTATTATTTAGATGATTTTGATTCTTAATACAGAGTAGGAATTGAAATAGGGCCGGTCGTTACAAATATTTGAAAAAATATCTAATATGGCCATCCCTATGGATACAAGCTAGCTAGGCTAAACTTTGTATCTCTTGCAAAGTGCTTATCGAGACGGATCTATTTGTTCATGCAGTTAACTCCTTTAACCCGATTTGTGCAGTGTACGTTCATTTGCAAAACTCTAGATTGGTAAACTAACAGAGGGTAATACAAATTTAAAAAATGTGGGAAGCAGAACTGATCTTATAATCTACAGTAGCTATAACTAATTTATGCTTAAATGACGTAATAAAGCAGTACCACAATATTTTGAGTCCTTTTTACAACATTCAGGTTAAAAACACAACCAAGTCATACGTTTCACTATCTCTAACAAGAACGCTGTTCCAACAATCAGCTATATGATCTTAGTTAAAATTTAGATCAGCTATTCAACACATTTCAATATTTCCAACTCAAAGTTAAAATAAAAAATATATAAATTAACAATCAAAGTAAGTCTGAGATTATGACCATCACCTCAACTTCACGTAAACAACATATAATTAATTATTATAAAATAAAAATCATATACAATCTCTATACTTACAATTACTTGAAGAATAAAATACAGATTATTTTGAAGTGCCATAATTTTATAGTTAAAAATTCTGAAATTACAAAAAAAGGAAATAATTAATATTTAATTTCACAGAGATGTTAAGATAAAAATTAATTAATTTTATCCGATTTTGATGTATTCCGGTTGAAATTTAAATTAAAAACCCGGATCTCATCATCCTCCAATTTTTTTTTTCTTCAAATAAATCAAATAGTAAACTTTTAATAGTCATTGTTTATGTTATTTAATATGTCATTATTATTAATTAAATTTTTAATCGAAAGAATTTATACATATTTTATTTTTAATTTAAATGTCACGTTTTTAGTCTATCATCATTTTGATTTCTATTCTTTTTTCATTACCATCATCATTATTATACTATGCATTTTAGTAAATGCAATTCATATAATTTTTTTTAATGTCAATAACTAATGATGATCACATTTTGTATTAATAAAATTAGGAATAAAACAGCATATTCATTGTTATAAGATATAATATCATATATGTAATTATAATTTATGATAAATTAATCATTGATGAAACTGATTGTTTTGCAAATTAAAAAGAAGCGTTTGAACAAATCCATAATGTCATTGATGCTCAGTAATAAAAATTAATGCGTGTAGTAAAAGTGATAATTTTTCTAAATAATCTTATTTCTTCTTTGTTCTAGTTTAAAGTATTTCTCTAAGTATTTCATGTATTTCTTCCATCCAAATTAAATCACATCAAATTAATTTTGAAATTAATAAATCGTTAAACAATATTTATTAATTTCTTTTATTACCTTGTCTATTTAATGTGTTACTTAACATATATCTCTAAGATAGATGACAGAATGAAGTATCAATTGAAGAAAAGTTAAATCATGAATATTATTTATATTTGTATTAGAGTAAAATGCTTTGGAATTAAGTATTACTGTTTTCAATTATTAATATTTTTTCATTAAACTGTTTTATAATTGGTTAATAAAATATGCACGTATGTTGTATGAGAAATATGGTGAGAGAATGACAGGCGAAAAGGTTTTCTATCAATGATCGATTGGTGTTTAAATTATTATTACATAATTAGTGTTACATTGAAATTATCGTTTTAACCAACCTTTGCATCATGCACATCACATAAGATAATAAAACCAAGTGTGTTTCTCGTTGTTCAAAAGCACAAAAGGTTATCACAAAATTAAAGCGTATTAATGAATTTTATTTGCCCAATTTTGCAAAACCCCAATTTCGCAAAACAAAACTTCATACCAAACCAAAACGGTAGCAAACACAGTTTTAAGTCTTCATGAAAATGCAATTTCTTTGTTCGATATGCAGTTGGACCACTGTTAATTAATTATCAGTTCGGACAACAAAAGTGTGGTAACAAATATAACAACTTGTTTATTTGCAACTATGACATCCGTATATTTAACAGAACCAGAGTGCTTCATTAAATTGTAGCTTATTATTCATTTCACTAGAAAAGATTTTGACTTCGATAAATATTGGGAGCATGCTGTTACAGAAATAAATGCCATAGATAGAAAATAAAACAAAACAAATTTGGGACTCAGAATGTGATTACATTTTAGTGACTGCCGTTAGCCACAATATTTCGCATAAGAGTAGGTATACCGAATGGTTTTTAGTATTTATTTAATTTTCATTGTTTTAGTAACTAAAACGCTTAACATACTCAAATATTTTTGAGCCCATTATTTCGATACAAGTACAATCACGCTAAAATACTTTCAACTTATAGTCACCGCCGATACTTCTTTAAGGTTAAACAGGCATTAAAATATACAACAATACAACATGAAAAAGTTATTATTCATCAGCTATTGTTTTTCCCTTTCTTACTTGTGGATGAAATTGCGTAAATGTTTGGAACCTTAAAAAAACTATAACTCAATTCGACTACGTTTTTTGTCTCAATACACTTCCAGTCAAGAAATGGATTGAAAATATGCAAACCATTTAGTAATTTTAAAATAGCAACAAAGTGTGAAGTTCTTCAGCTCTTATTTTAAATGTTCTACCTGGCTGCCCAACATATTTGAAGAACAATTTTTTCATTTCGACAAAAAAAATTTTAATGGTCAAACCAAAAATTAAATTTTTACCACTAGAGACTGGTTCCTCATATTATTCATAGTTAAATGATATAAATGAATAATTATAGCCAGCTACTATTCTTTTGGTTTGTTTTTATTTAGGCAATTTGTTAGTTTGAACTTTAAATAAAGCAAAAACTGGAAATATTCATCATGATAGGGAATATCGTAGGTTATCTTATAATTTGAAACTGGAAGTGGAATGGTAATTTTTCAAAACGTTATTTTTATGGTGATGAGAGTACGGGTGGCTAAACAAATAATTTCTGACCTGAACGAGTGTCTGATGAAAAATAATTTTTTTTTCAATCCAAGTCCATTTTTGTTGCAGTTTTTGAGTGTCGGGTTTTAGAAAGTGTTGCAAATGAAGGCTAGATAACCAGTTGTAGATTAATTTTTAAAAATATTATATGAAAGGGGCTGAGAGTAAAGGCTTGTTAGAAGAATAGTGTTTGCTCTGGACGAGAGAGATGTCATATGAAAAGCTTATCACTTTTACATTTTGCTTTGCTATTTCTAATTTGAATAATTTTTAATATCAGGGTTACTCTTTTTTAATAACTATTTTTTTACGATATTCTACGTCAACATATTTAAAATCCAGATAACATGTTTCTAGCAAAAGTGAGGGAGGCAGTCGCAACGCAACCTTAACGACACTCAGTGAGGTGGAAAATATGGCTGTGGGAGAGGTTGAGGTTACTTCAGGAGATTGCAGTAGCATCGAGGACGTGAAGACAGAATAGAAAGAGAGGTTTCCAGATGGACGAAGGGTCAAAACTGCTCCTCTCCGACAACGTTTAACGGTGGCGGTAGAAAGCTTGAATGTGCTTGGTCCAAGCGAAAGCTCACCACTCCATAGAAGTGTCATCTTTTGTGGCCAGGACATACACTAAGAAACAGCTAGGGATCACGCTGATACAGAAACTCAGGATCTACAGAAACAGGGCGGGGAACCTCGCAAACAGTGAGGCAAAGGTAGAATAGCGTGCATTATAATTAGGAAAAACATTAATTATTTTTGCCTTCCAGATTTTCTTACCAAGGACTTGGTGGCCATATTAACTACCATTACACTCACAGACAATAGCCGCCAGTTGATGGTAGCATCGGCATACCAAATTGTGATGGAAATGGTGCAAGAAGAAGAAGTGGTGTCTTGCAAATGCTCCAACGAGACAGGGAGAAGTACGAATACAAAACAGAGAGGTGAGTTTCTGTTGGAATATTTAATTAAAGAAAACCTGTTAAACATCGAGAACAAATCCACTTTTGCAAGAAGTTTTAGATTTAATGGTAGGAAGTGCTGGTGTAGGAAAGTTCATAAAGAATTGGAGAGTCTCAAATGAACCCTTCTTTTCGGGTCATATCTGTTTGAACTGAATAGTATGAAAAGGAATTACACTTGATTCGGAACCAAAAGAACAGAGGGACAGACCTTTAGATAGAGAGAAACAATCAGAAAACTGGGCAGAGTATACCAGGGACTTAAAATAAAGAAATCAGGATGGCAAAGACGGACAGCTTCAGAACTTTCTTTGATAATATCTTTGCAACGCCTGTTGCGGCTAGGTGGCATGAGACTCTGGCGATGGTACCGAGACTAAAACATCGTTGAGAAGGCCGGATGGAACGCATTTTAAGGGGATGAACAGCAGAAAGCGGCTTTTCTTCTATAAGCTTTTCGGTCTCCTGGGCAGCTCGGTAAGATTGCCCTTGCAAGATAGTCAACACGCGTAGGAGACAGAAGGGGGACGTCAACGGCAACCTCGCAGTTCAGGTTGACAAAATAATTACGGAAGTCGGTGGACAACAAAGAAGTAGCTGTCTGTGTCTTTCTAGACATTAAAAGAGCATTGAATTAGATCTCACATGCAATGGCCAAGAAGGCTTGTGTGATAAAGGTTTTATAGCACCACAGCTGACTGGATATGTGAGGTATTGATAAATCAATCTTGTCACCACATGTGGGGTCTTGTGGTGGATTCTGGCTATATTAAGTAATATTCAATGGATAAATGAATAAATGAATAAATGAATAAATGAATAAATGAATAAATGAATAAATGAATAAATGAATAAATGAAAAAAATGAATAAATGAATAAATGAATAAATGAATAAATGAATAAATGAATAAATGAATAAATGAATAAATGAATAAATGAATAAATGAACAAATGAATAAATGAATAAATGAATAAATGAATAAATGAATAAATGAATAAATGAATAAATGAATAAATGAATAAATGAATAAATGAATAAATGAATAAATAAATAAATGAATAAATGAATAAATGAATAAATGAATAAATGAATAAATGAATAAATGAATAAATGAATAAATGAATAAATGAATAAATGAATAAATGAATAAATGAATAAATGAATAAATGAATAAATGAATAAATGAATAAATGAATAAATGAATAAATGAATAAATGAATAAATGAATAAATGAATAAATGAATAAATGAATAAATGAATAAATGAATAAATGAATAAATGAGTAAATGAATACATGAATAAACTAATAAATTAATAAATGAATAAATGAATGAATGAACAAATGAATAAAAACTGTAGTATTATATCTTTACATCTATTCTCTAGCTGTTGGTGCATATCCTACCCATTTCTCACGATTTTCTTGTCAACGACTTTTTTTAAAATTATTTGACAAACGCAAGTAACAACTACTTCTTAACATAAAAAAATCCAAGCGACACGTATATCCGCCAGAAATAGGTAGATTTCGGGATTCAAACAGCTTTGTGTACATATAGAATTGGATATGTCGGATTAGTTTAAATAAAAAATTTAAGTAGAAACAGAATAATCCCAAAAATTTATCTAGCCAACCAAACTAAATACATAAACGGAAACTACTTGACCAATGCAATTTCGAATAGTTTTGTTTAATTTGGTTAAAACTCCTTAATAACATATTAAATCCTTTGGTGGATTACCGTTCTATCTACGTCACAACTGCAATACTACCACACATAATTTATAATCAACAACAACATCAAACAACTTTTACACCTCAAATATAATACAAATCAATCAATTTAGGAAAACTTTTGTAAATATATAATTAATATACATATATTTATTTCAACTAAACCACTTCCAAATATTCCAAATTTCCAAAAAAACTATTCCCTAATTTAAAACAATTATGATTTTCAAAACAACAGCTACAAACATTCAAAACAACATTTTTTAAATTTTTGGGAAAAAAAAATAAAAACTTAAAAAAAGAAACAAAAGAAAATTTATTCAATATTTCAATGAGATATTTTTATATTTTTGGGATTTGTCGGTTTCATTATATAGCATGAGAATGGCTTGCATTAGTATAGTGCTAATTGCATTGGAACTTCTTGGGCTAGAAAGCTGAAAATTTCTGAGGTTATAGTTGAAAAGTTTAATTAAAAGCTAGTATTAGTTTAAACAAAATAGACTAAAAATGATGAAAGCATGGCCTTTTGCGTTTGTTTTTGTTTTAACAGCCCCAGGGTCTCAACCTCTGAACTTAAACAATTTGTTTTTTAAGTTTAGGATAGATTTATTTACGTATTTACGTGAGCAAAAGTTTTCATTTTTGAGCTTGGTCATTTTCATCTATATCGAGGACAACAAAGTTAAGTAAATTTTTAAAACAGCCGATTTTTAGGAAACTTTTGCGCGGAGGTTGTAATTTTGACAAAAATGATAAAAAATAGTTCAAATATTTAATATTTAGATTAGTCGATTTTAAGGGCTCTGACCGCTTAAATGGTAAGAGATATGCCGCAACATACACAGAAAATATTTTTGGTGTAGGTCAAAAAGCGCGACCGTGAGAGTGTCGGATAATTCCGTTATACCTCATATCGATATATATATATATATATATATCTAATATGTTTTTGTTTGTAGTAAAACTTACCCTGACGATGATTGTTATTAACAAATCGAAATATAGGTAATTTTTGAAAGTAAAAATAATTGTTTTATTTTAAAAAACTTACAATTCGACTATAAAAACTTCAGCTTAAACAAATAAATTAATATAATAATTTTGAGAGTCGAATAGATATTAAATATTGATTATTTAATCATAAAATTGAAATATATATTACGTTGAAGATCATAGCACGTTAAAACATCTAAGATATGGAAGAAAACATAACTTTTTATCAAAATATACATAATAAATTTGGCATTAACATGGTCAAAGAGATGAATCGAATTCAAAAGAATGCAGATTTTATATCAAGAAATTTTGCAAAAAAAATTTTTTTACTTAAATGCAGACGTTTGGCAATATATCCAAAATTTTTGATTAGTAAAATGAAATTGTTCAATTCATTTTTAAACAAAAACACTAAGGTTGATCAGAAAATACAAAAGATGAAGAATGCATTGTTAAGGAAATTACTAATTGTGAAATTGATATTTGTGATTATCCATTAAAACAGAAGAGATTGGAAAACAGTGAAGGTATGACAAAAATTAAAGTAATTCTTACAAATGAAATATATGATAAATTTTTGATTATATTAAACGCGAAACATACATTTATTGTAAATGAATCTAAAGCAATTTTAACAAAAAAATTAGAAGATTTGATACAAATGAATTTTCCTCCATCTAACAGTATAAATATTCCAAATTTTGTAAAAATTTAACTGACGTATTAATGCCAGTACCCTATTTCACCAAACTTACAAATTTGTAATTTCATGCAAATTTTCACAAATTTTGTAAAAATTTGTATGAAATTACAAATTTGTAAGTTTGGTGAAATAGGGTACAGATGATGTTGAAAAGGTTTTAGGCCTTGGTCCAAAATTTTCTGCTCCTGTTAATAATAATGATATTCCAATTCAACACATTTTGGCGGATGTTGAATTTTTTATTAATAATAATAAATTAAATGACGAAGAAAAACAAAGATTAAGAGGAGAAATAAATTGTACAATTAACGGTTATTTAAATAAATCAATTAATATTCCTAAATATAAACTTGAAATCAATGCAGCTCTCAAAAATACAACTAAATTTATTAAAAATAATTCGAATATTTATATATTACATGCAGATAAAGGTAACGGAACTGTTGTTATGTATAAAGATGATTATGAAAATAAAATGCATAATCTTCTTAATGATGATTTAACTTATAATACTATTGATAATGATCCAACAAAACATTTAATAAGTAAAAATACAAAAATTGCAAAAGATCTGTTTGATAAAAACTTAATTGATAAAAAACTTAAATTATTTTTAATCAATGAAATTGCTGTTTCACCTAAAATATACGGACTTGTTAAAATTCATAAAGAAAATAATCCACTTAGACCTGTGGTATGTAATATAAATTCTCCATGTTATAATCTTTCAAAATTTATAACTAATTTTCTAAATAATTTGACACAAAATAGTTCAATAAATATTAAAAATTCATTTATTTTTAAACAAAAAATTGAGACAATAGTTCTACCATCAGAAAGACAGTTAATTTCTTTCGATGTTGTTTCATTATTTACGAATGTTCCGGTGGATTTGGCATGTGACATCATTAAAAATAAGTGGAACATTATGGAACAATATACGCAGATCACTATGGAAGTATTCATTCAACTAATTAAATTCTGCGTGGAGGATAATAACTACACTCTAAAAAATAGAAAAAATGAGTTGTAAAGTTACCGTAATAATAATAATAAATTAGCATAGTTTTTTGTGTAATTTTCTAACCGAGGTTTAATCTTAAACCATATATTCGTATCTAAAAATCATAAGTTTAAATATTCGAACAAATGTGTAATATTGCGATAACTTATGTTTTTTTACGATAACTTGTTCATCTAGTACATCCAAAGTTGTGTTATTCATTTTGTTTGTGTTCTGCATCCGTCTAGCTACGTAAATTTAAACATTAAAACGTAAAAACGCAACATTCGTTGTAAAAATAAACCGTCCAGTTTATACCTGTGTAATATTTTGTATATTTTTATCCTTTTCTTTGTGTCATTTGTAAAAACGTGTTGTAAGACTAAGGTATAGGGCGATTTTTCTGTTCTGGTGTTTACCGCAATGGCGCTGCAAAAAGGGGATAAGAGAAAAAATTCAAAACATTTTATATGGGATTCCATACAAAACACAACTTGAATAATTTTAAAAGTTGTCTATGAAATTTCTCATTTTACCACAATTGAACAATTTCAACTTGCTTATGAAGTATTATATTGACTTTATATTAAGCGTAATATATAAAATATTATTCTTAAGTCGCTTAAAAAAGAAACATAAAAATTGCCCAAATTTCCCATACAAAGTTGTATGAAAAATTTAACCTATTTTCGTATTTGTTTTACGGACAGAAGAAAAGAAAATATTTTATATATTATGCTTAATATATTGTCAATAATACTTCATAAACAAATTTAAATTATTTAATTGTAGTAAAATGAGAAATTTCATAGATAACTTTTAAAATTATTCAAATTGTGTTTTGTATGGAATTCCATATAAAATTTTTGTGATTTTTTCTCTTATCCCCTTTTTGCAGCGCCATTGCGGTAAACATAGGAACAGAAAAATCGCCCTATAAGATCAAACAAAATTCAAAGTTTTTTTAGTTTATTTAGTTTATAGTTTAATTTAAAATGTTTAAGTGTTACTTTTGTAATTGTAGTTTTAGTTTTATTGAAATTTATAATAGGCATTTGTACAAACACAGAAATACAAATAATGTACAATTCGTTTGCTTAGAGCAAAACTGCAATAAGAAATTTTACAAATACCGTAATTTTCAATCGCATTGTTTTAGGATCCACCCCAGTGTTAAAAAAAATTATTTAAATGCAAAAAAAATACGTGTATATAAATGTTGTGTTGGTAAGTGTTACTTCAGTTCTAACGAAGTAAAAAAAGTGATGTTACATTTAGCTAGGCATATAGACGACAACAATAAAATTGAATGTCCATTGACTCAGTGCTCCCAAAAATTCACAAATCGATCGTCATTTAAATCACATGTATTTCGTAATCATAAAACTCATGTCTCATTGAAATTTTGTGATAGTTTATATAAAACAAAAAGTCAGGTTATAGTAAACTTAGAAAAAGTGCAAACTACTTCAGAAAATGTTACACCTAATGATAATATTTGTCATGTTCGACAAAATACGTTTGAGGATTTGTTTGCAAAACTTAAATTTAAATTCAGAGTGTCTGACGTAGCACTACAGTTTTATACGATGAATTATTTTCAATACTTGATTTGGAAATGTTAAATCAAAAAGAAAGTTTTCAAAATCTTAATATTTCGCATTATGAGAATAATTTGTTTGTTGAAAATTTACTAGAAGATCTTAATACCTTTAGTTCTAAATATAAACGAGTAGAATATATACGAAAAATGTTTCCATACATTAAACCACAACAAGTGGTTTTAGGATTAGATAATTATTATAATAATTGCTTCTTTCACTATGTGCCCATAATTGAATCAATTAAATCTTTGTTTGCAGACCCTATATTTTGCAAATTAGTTAATGAAAAGAAAAAAACAACGCACGATATTTTTAGGGACTACAATGATGGATCTGTGCATAAACAAAACCAATTTTTTCAATGTAAATCGCCCAACTTGGAACTAATTTTATTTCAAGATGCTTTTGAGATATGCAATCCTCTCGGATCATCTAAAGCAAAGCATAAACTAATCGGCGTTTATTTTGTAGTCGGCAACCTGAATCGTAAATACCGAACACAAATTTATAATATTCAATTAGTTTTATTATGTAAAGAAAAATTTATAAAATCTTTTGGATTCGATAAAGTTCTGAAACCTTTAATAAATGATCTCATTACATTGGAAAATGATGGTATTATCGTTTACGATTCTTTTACTGAATCAAGTACGCATATTTATGGAAGTGTATATGCCATGACTGGTGATAATTTAGGTTGTCATCAAATAGGTGGTTTTACGGAAAATTTTAGTACATCGAAATTTCTATGCCGATGGTGCTATTATACGCGAAATTGTTTACTTGAATATGATTTAAACCCGAAAGGTTTGAGAACTGTAGAAAGTCACATAAATGATGTTGCATCCGCAGTTGATGATGAACTGGCAAACGGAGTTAAACACGATTCTATTTTAAATCAGCTACAACATTTTCATATATGTAATCCTGGTCTTCCACCTTGTATATCGCACGACCTTTTTGAAGGAATTATACCCTATGATTTGATGCAGATACTAGAATATTTCTCAAAATCAAATATAATTTCTTTTGATGTCATTAATGTTTCACTTGCTTCTTTACGAAAACTATTTAAACTATCTCTATCATTTCCAAAATTTGACATCAAGATGAAAAAAATTCCAGGAAAAGCTGATGAAGTATGGCATACATTAGTATTAATGCCACTAGTATTTTTGAAGCATGTTACAGATTACAATAATAAAGTATGGAAATTTCTGTCTGCAATGATAGAAATGTGTCGATTAATATGTTCAGCTGAAATATCAAAAAGTCAGGTGGCTTTGCTTGCATATTTTATAGATCTTTACTTTGAATACCGAAAAGAATGCTTTCCTTCATTAAAACTGCGACCTAAGCATCATTACATATCGCATTACCCAGAGTTAATTCTAAAGTTTGGACCGCTTAAAAATTTGTGGACCATGTTTTTTGAACAGAAAAACAAGTTCTTTAAAACTTCATGTAAAATGGCAAAAAGTTTTAAGAATATAACTTTGACATTGGCTGATAACCATCAATTAATGCAAGCTACTTTATTTAAAGATAGGTTCAAAATAAATATTAGTTGTGATGATGCAAAAAATTTGTCCCAATTTATGTTCAACATAAGCATACCCGACGAATTTTGCTTTGTAACAAAAGAAATTACTTTCCTGAACATAATTTATAACGAAAACAAATTTATTTTAATTAATTGTGATGAACTTGGAAATATAGAAATTTTAAACATTAAAGCAATTTTTCTGAATAATTCGTACGAAAAGGCTATTTTTTACGGTACAACACTTAAAATGTGGTACAACGAACCGAACATTCTATATGAAAGTTATACCGAGGATGGATCCTACTCAATATGTCCGATTGAAAAACTGTTAATAAAAAAACCGTTAAACATTTTAAAACGAAATAAAACATTTTATTACTCTCCTTTGTGTTCTTTTATTGATGATCATTTTCTTGAATAATAATGATATTCATACATTATTTTAGGTTGGTTTTAATTAAAATTTTAATAATATAAAAAAAACCTCCAAATTAAAACAAATTTTAGAAATTAACATAAATTAAATAATACAAACTTCAAACTTTTTATTTTCATTGCATACTAGGATACATTTGTATTTCTTGCATAGCAATATAGAAAAAAAATTAAATTGTTAACTTAAAATTAAATTTCTTATTAAGTAAAGATTTTTTTATGCAACACTGGCAGAATGGATTATGTCGCTTTCCAAGCGTAATAACCAGCATAACGCCCTTGGTACATAAATAGCTATTAAGTTAATACTCTATTTTAAAAAAATTTAAAATGGTCATGTTACAAAATATTTAAATTATTGATATCTAATAATAAGTTTATATATAAATAAGATACTATAGATTTATAACAAACTATATAACAAAAACATTTTAAAATATGGATAAGAGTTACCCAATCAAAATTTGGGGCTGCAGTAGAGTAGAAAAAAAAACTTTTTTTACCAAACCTTCTATCACACATGCAATTGCAAAGGGTATGTGAACACTTGAAAATATAATAATTTATAAACATAAATAGTAATTCAAAAAGTAAATAAAATTTTAATAAATAAATAATTTCAGCTAATAATTGCGGGTTATATGGAATTAAACTTGTTTTAGAAGTAGATGGTACTGAAATTTGTGATGATGAGGTACTTCAATACTACATGGAGGAAAACGCAGTTTTTTTGTTACTTAGAGAAGAGCAAGAGTGGATGCCTCAAATACAAATACCTACTATATCTACATTTAACATCGAACCAACGTCAAGTTTAAATGATTTCGAAAATTTACAACCAAATTTTCTTGTTGAAAATGCAGAATTACTACAGGTAGAAGCCGAAAACGATCAAACAACGGTTAGTGGCGACTGTGATACAATTGCTAGCACACCAACATCATCGATACATTGTTCAAATGCGTTGCTTTTTTCCCGCTTCAACATACCATGGGAAAAAATACCAAGCGATATAATGTTAATGCTGCAAAATAAACAAAATCTGGGAAAACGTTTAAATTGCTTGGGAAATTTGCTGGTAGACGAATTGCGAATCGTTTCTCAATTTATACCCATGTCAATTATCCGAGCTATAGCCCAGCAAATGGCTTCTAAGTTTCCTGATTCGATGCTTCAAAGGGATAATGAAAAAAACATTATCTCCACTATCCCGTTACCTTTAATAACTATTTTGAAAAACCGAAACAGCTTCTTGAATCGTTCTCCTAAGCGAATTTTAACGCATCTCGAATCAGATATACCTGTTAACCAACGTAAAAAGTCATGTGTTCTAAAAGAAACATGCTCGAACTGGCAACCAAGTTGTTTACCAAACGACGAAAGTGTTGATACTATAAAATCAAAAAAAAAAATATCTACAAAACATACATAAGAAAGGTTATATAACACCTGATGAACGCGGTACTATACAGCAGTTTATGAAAGACAGCTTTGCTGTTCAAAGAAAATTCCTAAATAATCGGAATGCTATTCCAACAATGCAGGAAATTCAAAATGAATGGCCGTTTCTTTTTGATAAAGAAGGAGTATATATACATTTTAAAGAGTTGATGTCTTTTGATGTTACAAAACTAAAATCAACATTCGAATCACAGAAAAGTACTATTTTAAAATTTTTAAATTCATGTAAAAAAAAGGACATTATGCAGAATATAAAAGAAAAAACCGATTGCTTAGCCATTATTAAATGTCTTTTTATATATTTCAATGAAGATTCTACATATCTGTATAAACATTTCGAAGTAAGTTTTATGGTCTCCACATTGTTTACAAATTGTATTCAATTCGTATTTTCTTACTATTTATAGTTTGGTACTACTTTAGACGAAATAAAACAAGAATGTACATCAAATACACCATGGGCAGCCGTGCTAAGTATATAATTCCAACCATTCATTTTAATGTATCTACATAAATTTGAATTAAATACTTTATTAATTTTCCAGAAACAACTATTCTGGAGGATGAAGAATCTGTTTACCTATTTATAGAACGTATTTTGGTTGGCGAGTATAAAAATATGAATATTTTAGATATGCTAGCAATAATTATTGCGTTTTATTACAACTTTAATATATTGTATCCAAAACAAATATCACAAACCATGGAATTTATGGTACGTTATTTTTTGAAGCACAATTCTGAAAAAAGCAGAGGCTCAAAAAACCATATTAATAACAATTCAAAAATCAATAATTTAATTTTAAGATTGGCTACAACCGATTGATCAATTTGAACCATATATTGTCAATACGAATTGATATAGTTTTAAGTACAATTAAACTAAATTTAAAATTTTTTTGTTAAAGTTTGAATATGAATTATATTTTTAAATAATAAATATTTAATATACCATTGTTAAAATACTGCCAGCAATTTTCTTGTAGTGTAAAGAAGCCGGATATGTTTAGGATATACACAACTTGGCATGCTCTTATAAACCGAATTGCTGCTACGTTACTTGTAATAGATGTTTTCTCGTGAAACACTGAAGGAAGGTTGAAGACAATCATGATGGCAATGCTATATTTACTATTGTTTAAGTGATGCACATTCAATTCAATTTTTTAACACAGTAGATGTTGTTAGTAGTAAAGATCTTTTTTAAAGAAAAATCTGTCACAATGTTTTTCATTTTCCAACATATATTTCGTTAGCTTTAACATCTTCATTTTTTAACAAAAAAAACTTTTGAAAATGCCAAATCAAATATCATTAACAAAAAGAAAGCTTACTATTGTATTATATTTTGCTCAACTAAAAATTTTAAAGAGTTATATTTATATATATATATATATATATATATATATATATATATATATATATATATATATATATATATATATATATATATATATATATATATATATATATATATATATATATATATATATATATATATATATATATATATATATATATAAGGCCATAACCCATTTTGCGGTTGCCCTGCATAATGGCGGCTATCAATACTTTTTGTTGTATGTAATTTTACACAGATTTTGGGTTAAATAATGGATTAAAATTGAGCATATTTGCGGAAATATACTCATTTTTGTGTGTAAAATTCTGTCAAACAGGTTTTAAATTTACATCACTCGATGTAAATTTACACAATTGTTGTGGTTTTGTATGTATATTCACACAATTTGTTGTAGATTTCCATCAAAATATATGTAAACATACAACGAATATGCCTTATATTTAATTGTTTTTGTGTAATAATACCTACTTATATGAACTTTTGTAATACGACAAAATGTGTAATTTTTTTTACTTTACGCACTATTGTAAATTTACCTTTATAATAGGAGGCATTCAGTTGCCTCCTATTATAAGGGTAAATTTACACTATTTTTTTTTAGAGTGTATTTTCAATTTAATGGGCAATTTTATAAACAAAAATTTGGACTTGCTATGGGGAATCCGCTTTCTCCAATTCTTTCGGATATTGTCTTGGAGGAGTTATTTACAACTACAAATATGTTGTATACTCCAACTTTCCTTTTTAAATATGTTGATGATATTATCACAGATATCCCTTTTGAAATGATTGAACAAACATTGAATCAAATAAATATTTTTCATCCTCGAATTCAGTTCACAACAGAAACTGAAAATAATTTTTCGGTACCCTTTCTAGACTTGTTGGTAACAGGGGAAAATCAAAAATTAACCACAGATTGGTATTTTAAACCGACTACAACTGGTAGGATACTAAATTTTAATACAAACCATCCTTTTTCCATGAAGAAAAATATAGCTGTTAATTTTTTCAAAAGAATACTTATGTTAAGTGATAAAAAGCACCATTCAAAAAATATCAAAATTGTTAGTAACATATTGGAAAATAACAATTTCTCACATTTTGTAATTAAAAATGCAATTAGGAAAGTGAAACATGAAAAAAGTTTGCTAACTACAGAAAATATAGTAGATCAAAATGAAACAACCCAACATTATTTTAGTTTAAGATATATATGTAATTTGTCGGAGAAAATTAAATCAATAGCAAAACAATTTAACATTCAAATAACCTTTAAACCTATAAATAAATTGCAACAAATCTATTCCAAAATTAAAGATCCAATTAATATTTGGGTTAAATTTAATTTAGTCTATAAAATTAAATGCAAACCACCATGTAATGGATGCTATATTGGACAAACAAGCAAGAAATTAATTACCAGATCCAAACAACATCTAACTGATTATTAGAATATGATAATTGAAAATTGCCAAAATCCAAATATAAAAAAACAAAATAAAAGAAAGACCTTAAATTTAAAACAATTAAAATACACTGATCATAAATCATATACAACTCATGGACACACTGCATTGGTTACACATGGTCTTGAAAAATTTAAAGAAGGTGATAATAATCATTTTGATTTTGATGAAATTGAAATATTATTTACAGAATTAAACAAAGAAAAAAGAGAATTTTTGGAATCTACTGAGATTCTTAAATACAACAACAACAGCATTAATATAAAAACGGATATAAGAAAAGTCAGTGATATTTACTTCCCCGTTTTAAAAAAACATTTTTCTTCAAAATTGACAAAATAAAAACATACCAGTTTTTTCTTTTCCTTTCAATTTTAAATTAGAAAATGTTTTTCTAGTATGCAGTTTTTCTTTTTCATTGTTTATTGATTTTTATAAGCTTTGATAAAATAATTTTTGTTTGAGTAAATTAATTTAACATTTGATATTATGTAAGTTTTTGATTTTCGTTCTTTATAATTGTTTATATTATTGTATATTCTAATATGTTTTTGTTTGTAGTAAAACTTACCCTGACGATGATTGTTATTAACAAATCGAAATATAGGTAATTTTTGAAAGTAAAAATAATTGTTTTATTTTAAAAAACTTACAATTCGACTATTCGACTAGCTTAAACAAATAAATTAATATAATAATTTTGAGAGTCGAATAGATATTAAATATTGATTATTTAATCATAAAATTGAAATATATATATATATATATATATATATATATATATATATATATATATATATATATATATATATATATATATATATATATATATATATATATATATATATATATATATATATATATATATATATATATACATATATATATATATATATATATATATATATATATATATATATATATATATATATATATATATATATATATACCCACTTAACACAAACTCCTTTGTAAGAATGAATGTAAACGTTTACATGGGACATTTATGCGAGACCAACCTATAAAATTTATCTCATGAAAAGGTTTCTAAAACGTTTACCCAATATCAAGGGGCGCCAGGAATGCGGTCATATAAGACTTTACACAGGAAATTTTGTAAACGTTTACATGGCAAAATTTGTAAACGTTTACATGGGAACTTTACATTAGTACTTCCTATATGTTTTTTTATTTTATAAAGAAAATCATATGCCGTAAAAACATTTATAAAGCATTTATGTGGGTTCCATGTAAATGTTTATACGGGTGGCATTTATATAGGTAATTCCTGTTATTATATTATTGATGTATAAAATGATTGGCTAAAAGTTTACATGGGAATTTTATACGAGGTTTATACAAGGTGACGCAATTGAATCGAAAAAAAAAATACTTTTTCTCGTTCTTTTCTTGTCATATTTTTATTCTATTTTTCTATTTTTTTCCTATTTTTTTTCTTTGATTTTATTTATTGTTTCGATTTCGGCCTTTTCTGCTTTTCTGAAACTATATCAAGATTATGAAATTTATTATTTATGGAAATTATATTTAATTAGAAAACTTACGTTTTTCACCATCTCACCGTGCCAAGCGGGGATCGAACTCGGTACCTCTTCATCGCCAGTCGTTGCATCTTATCCACTCGTCTACGCTGTACTATGTAGGGTGAACGCTTGAAAGCGATACACATTTCTCTTAAATTTCTCCTTTGTAAATGCCGTGTAAGTGCTTAACTTCCTATATGATGCGTGTGAGGCGTAAATGGTCTGCATTGAAATGAGACGATTTTTTTTTGTTTGAATAAATATATTTCGCCATTTAAAATAATGAATATCATTTTTCATGTGAAAACTGTATTCTAGTTGCGGAAAAAAAATCTGGGCGACTTTAATCGCATTTTAATTGAAATTGAAGAAATGCAAATTGCAAAATACAGTAGCAATATAACTTTAAAAAACTGCGTTATAGATCAATTTTTGAAAATTCGTATAAAGAAATTTTTATTATTTTTATGAATTCATAAATAAAAAAAAATAATTTTAATGGTATTTAATAAAAATTAAAAAAAAAACAATTAAAAAATATGTACCTAACAGGAGTTGAACTCACAACCTACAGCACATCAGTCGAGCACGATATCCACAACGCAATTTGTAACGATATGATAGATTGACAAATTGATAACTGATAGAAATGCTGACGGATCAGTTTAATTTACTACATACGGAAAAATCTGTGTGTGATGCTAAAGAAGTTTTCACTTCAAAAAGTTTCCGTGTCTCTCTGTACATACGCGAACATTTTTTCTTCCATTCAAATGAAAGTGCGATCAAAGTCTCCCATTTTCTTTCCGCAACTAGAATACAGTTTTCACCTGAAAAATCAATATTCATTATTTTAAATGGCAAAATATATTTATACGAAAATAGTATTATTTCAATACAAAAACATATGGCTGCTCTATATAATTCTACAATTATATTACATTTAACATGGCAGATGGCACCATGTAGGTGCTTTCTATATGATATACAGCATCATATAGAAACTTCCTATGCCATATAGGCACTTCCTATATAATATACACCACCATATAGGTAGTTCCTACGTATATAGTATGAAATGTCATTTCGCACGCGTGCATTTGTGACATTTCATACTCTGCTTTAATAAGAAGTAAACGTGTTTTCTATTGTGTTTGCATTTTTGATTGCTGTAATGCTGAATGATTTATATTGTGCTGAAGTGCTGAATGATTTATATTGTATTTCAGAGTCCAATTTCTGATATTATTGCGAAATATTTCATCCTTTTCGAATTCGTCTGGAAGATTATCGCACTCATCATCGCTTGTGTTATCATCATTATCAAAATCTGGATATAAAAAACGAATATTATGAGGTTCACAATATCATAAAAACGCAACTTAACAATATTGAATTTGAAAGATCGAAGTTTCAAAAAAAAATTACGACCTCCCTAGTATTGTTTTTATCTCCATATATATGATACCTTTGACTGAATTATTTCCATCTTCTGAATCTTTTGAGAATGGTCGTATTTCATCATCTTCTTCGATGCCCACGAGTGGCGAAAAAGAGGCATGATGAGACACATCATCACAATTATTATCAGCATCAGCAAATGGGACCACCGGCTCATCATGAATATTCAAGTATCGGTGATTATTGAAAACGGGTTGATGACGCACCGCCATCATAATATTCACATATTCCCTTCTAACGTGTCGGTTCTGTGCGCGATTTATTCACAATAAAATAAATGAATGAATATTCACAATAAAATAAATAAAAACGCACACTCTCGAATAAAACAAATTTGGCGTTGTTACCTCTACGCGTTGACGGCAAATAATGATTTATTATAGCACGCTATATATTTCGTGCTGGCACCTGGATAAATTAATAGATTTCACCTTGATAAGTCCTATAATATTCATACGTTGTAGGAAATTTCATATAAGTTCTGTATAATTCCTATGATATTCCGACGTTACAGGAGATTTCATATAAGTTCTGTATAATTCCTATGATATTCCGATGTTACAGGAGACTTCATATAAGTTCTGTATAATTCGTATAAAAAAAAATTATATAGGAACTTTTTATTCCTGTAAAACACCTATATATTTCGCCTATATAAACATTTACCAAAGAAGTTTAAAACAGGAAGTACTCATTTAATTATTTTCCTTGATAACGCCTATATGTTTCGCCCATTTAAATATTTACCAAAGACTTTTAAACAGGACGTACTCATCTATTTATTTTCCTTAATAAGGCCTATATGTTTCGCCCATATAAATATTTACCAAAGACTTTTAAATAGGAAGTACTCATATAATAATTTTTCCTATAACGAAAGGTTTTATACGCCATTTATATGCAATACACCTACATTATTTCGAATCGACAGGATTTACACGGCATTTATATGAGATGCACTCATATTCATTTCGAAATCGACAGGACTTTGTGTTAACTGGGATATATATATATATATATATATATATATATATATATATATATATATATATATATATATATATATATATATATATATATATATATATATATATATATATATATATTTATATTTATTTATTTATTTATTTATTTCAATTTAAGTACTAGCAAATGGAAATATTTCCAATAACATGCTAGTTATAAAAGTAATACAAATTAAAGACAATATTTAAAAAATAGTATAAAAAATTACAATAAAAAGTTTAAATTTAAAAGTAATACAAATTAAAGACAATATTTAAAAATAATATAAAAAATTACAATAAAAAGTTTAAATTTAGTTTATAAAAAGATAATTTTAATGTAATAAACCAAGAATGTTTAACACAAGATAAAATAAATAATATTAGAATTTAAAATATATAAGAAAATAATATTAATTTAATTTAATTTAACAATTTGTAAAAGGCTTCTTTTAAACTGGACTAAGTTGGAGCAAAACAAATTGATTTGATTGAATTTAACGTTGTGGCTGTACTGTAATCTAATCAACGGTGAATGAACTCTTAGATTAGTTAGAAAAGTATTATAATACAGAGTGTACGAATGCCTAGTATTATAACAAGGTGTGGTATTCAAACGAATTAGACTAGCCAAATCTGATTCAATACTATGGTTAAGAATTTTATAAAGGGTTGTTTGATCAGCAATAGTACGTCTTTGTTCCAATGATAATATATTATATCGTTTTAATCTATCTTTGTATGGTTGATATGGGAAGCTTAATTTAAAGTTCAGAAATCTAGTAAACTTCCTTTGAACCCTCTCAATATGATCAATATGAGTTTGATATTTTGGATTCCAGACCGGCGAGATATATTCTAATGAAGAACGAACTATTGAATTAAAAATTGTAATAAGTGTTTTAGACGAACGAAAATTTGAACACACTCGCATAACAAAACCAAGCATTTTGAAAGCTTTGTTAACAATGTCTTGAATATGTATATTAAATTTTAATTTGTTATCCATAATAATGCCTAAATCACGAATACTATCTTTTTCGCATAGAGTTAAATTGTTAATATTATAAATAAATTGTAATTGAAAAGATCTAGGCTTAAGCTTAAAGGTAAAACATTTATTAATGTTGAGATATAGATCGTTACTTTTGCACCACTCATATATTTTATTAAGATTATTTTGAAGCGCTATACAGTCAGCTATGGATTTGATTGATTTAAATATTTTCAAATCATCAGCAAAAAGGAGTGCTTTGCAATCCAAGCGTAAGCAAATATCATTAATAAACAAAATAAACAATAAAGGCCCCAAGATTGAACCTTGTGGCCTTTATTGTTTACATATATATATATATATATATATATATATATATATATATATATATATATATATATATATATATATATATATATATATATATATATATATATATATATATATATATATATATATATATATATATATATATATATATATATATATATATATATATATATATATATATATATATATATATATATATATATATGTGTATATACACTGAAAAAAATATGTTGGGCTATTCTACAATATGGATTTTGTTGATTGTGTTTTGTAACATAAATAAAAATTTAGTTAAATAGACAAAGCTGTTGTCAAACCTTGACAATCATTTTGTCAATTTTACAAAACAATTACAGAAGATTATACAAACAAAAATTTGAAAGAAACTACCAACTTTTTGTTATCGGTACTAGCATTGTTAATAAATTTGACTTTAAGCCTATGTGGTTGAATTTAAAAGTGTTTTGTCATCGGTTCACACAGATTGCGTAGAAATAACAAATATTTTGATTGTGGTACTAAAATAGATGGTTGATTAAACCTGAAAAGTTTTGGTAGATTCTAAAAATAATTAGTCACTGGTACAATAATTTAATGAAGAATTTAAATTATTTTTAATCCTATGTACAAGATTTTTTTGTGGATTTAAGCAACAAACTTTGATGAAATAGAGTATATATTTTGTTGTTTGTATGTACAAGAAAGATAGAATTCATCAAGAAATGATAGCATATACAATATAATTTGTCTAACAATTTATTTAAGCATACGTGTGATTTTCATAATTCTTTAATTCTAATAATAGAACGAACTCTATTAAAGACGCTATATTTTTAATGCTGTAAAATTATAATTTAAAATAAAGTGAAATAGTTCGAAAACGTAAATAAAACTACGTAATTTTTAACATAGAAAAAGTATTAGAACAGTATTAGAAATTTACAAACAATTAAAATTTAAATAAACGAAGTATAATTTGGCCACAGTACAAGCTGTCTCAAGGATGTAAATTGGTAAGATAAAATATTTCAGAACATACAATATTATTAAAAGAATTACTATTATAATTCGCATTTTAGATAAACAGTGACTTTGAGGAGCTTTTCGATAACTCCAATGCATTGTTAGACTTATTTCTTTTTATGATAAAATGATGAAAATCTATAAAACCAAGCTTAAAGAAGGAAACTGTCGCCTACTTTTGCAACGGATGGTAGATGCGAAATTAACTGAAAGTACTAAAAATAACTCCTTTATTATAATCATTGATTCTATAAAATATATTCCTTTATGTTCCCAGATGGAAAATTGTGTGGTTTTTTGATGCTACTACATGGCATTCTAATTCCAACGTCTAAAGTCTGCACAAAAAAAAATGACGGAAAAAGAAGTATTAAACGTTTTTCAATAAGCGATTCGCAAGACAATTTCATATATATGTCGAAATCAATAATCCTTTTTAAGGAACATATCGAAAATTAAAAAAAAAAACTACCACTACAACCCAAAATAGTTGTTATTGCAGATGAGGTGCTTTATCCATCAAACATTTTCACACATTTTAATGGGGTAAAGCATATGCATACAAATATTATAAAGGCCGTTAATGCTTGTTTTAAGATATTCCATGTCTTTAACTTGGAATATCCACCTGAGTCAGCAATGGTGTGGCAATTTTTACAACAATATTTTTACAAATTGAAATGTGCTTCGGATAAAAATTTTATTCCTATTAAAGTGCTAATTCATAGTTTAGATAATAAAAATTATTAACTGTTTAGGTATTGTTTTTCAAAATTATTTTGGAAATATAAGTAATTTTTTTAGAAATTGAATGATCGAATAAAGAATAAAAAATATACTTTAATCTAATATAAAGAAGAACTGAATTTGAATGTTTTGAAATTATATAATGACAATTCAACTCACTAAATAAAGTTTCAATAAGGTCCAATAAAAACGCTTCATTTACTATTTTTTAGCAAATCAAAACGATTTGTTTCGATTATTTTTCTCTGGTAAGAAGGAACAGCGAATATTTTCGAATATTTTCCGCCTACTTAATATATTAATTTAAAATAAAAATTCACATACAAAATTATGTGAAAATGCAATTTGCAAATAGTAAAAATGTCCGTTTTCATTCATAAATGATTGCATGTTTATGTTTATTTGTCAAAAATAAATTACAAATTTATAACATTTATGCGCCTACTAAGATGAAATAATATTTTACTATGTATGATTATGTTGTATGAAATAATGAACTATTTCTGTTCGTTAAATTGTCTGCTAAATACAACTCGTCACCAAATTATTAGTCGATTATTTTTCATCATTACCACACATGCCATTTGAGGTTAAAAATTTCCCTCGTGCGCTACGCGCACTCGGGACCTCAAATGACATTCGTAATAATGATTATGAAAAATAATCGACTATTATTTGACGACTCGTGATATTATATATGACTATATTTTTACTTTTAAATAAACGGAATGACCCAAATTAAACGAAACGATTTTCCGTTTTTATTCTTTTGTGTATTACTTTTAGGAACAACTAACAATTTTCGATATGAAAAGTGAATTTTTGAGCAATTTAAAAAATACAACTAGTTTTATCTTTATGATGTTGTGACATTGTAAAAATAAAATGTACTTAAATAAATTTGTATGAAAACAAATGTACTTTACTAAATATTTTGTATATTTTGACAAATATTATATTTAGTTTAAAAACTTTATAAGCTGCATTTAAAACGATAACTTATTTGATATTTATTTTGAAGGCATATTTATTTGACGTCATTTTAAAATTTTGAACATTTTAAAATGATAGTAAATAAATAAGCCTTCAAAAGAAGTATCAATTAAGTTATCGTTTCAAATGCAGCTTAAAAAGCTTTTAAATTAAGTATAATATTTGTTAAAATATACAAAATATTTAGTGAAGTCCGCAAATAGTTAATAGTATTAACAAAATATTTAATAAAACGAACTAAACATTTAGTTCAAATAATCTGACAACTTTTACATTCCAATAAACAACTAATAGAATTGACCAAATAACTGATTAATATGACTAAAAATATGCTCTATATAACAACACGGTCTACAAAACAGTTAATTGAAACAGCTAACTCTAGGCTAGATGTGACAATATATTTCATTTATTTGACCAAATTTCTGGTAATTTGAACAGAACATCTTGTTACAAATCGGTAGATCTGATAAAAAAACGGAAGATTTGATAAAACTATTGGCAAACGTACTACGAAACATACTGAGCTGACAACGGATTTGTAAAAAGGATCGAATACATTGTAGAATTATCACAAATATTGCTCGAATAGAACTACTATGGGTATCAATTTTACAATTTTTTTATACTTTGACAAAAAGGTTTTGTTCAACTGACTAACTACAATCAAACAAAATGTTTTTTCGCGAATGCAACAAAATATTTTTTTAAATTGACAATACTTTTTGTATAGTTAAACAAACAGATTTGTCAGTTTTATGAAAATGATTTAATTACTTTTACCATTTTATGGTTGAGCTACTATTGACAATTATCTAGTCAAATATACCACATTTTTTGTATATATTACTTTAAATTTTTTTCAGTGTATATATATATATATATATATATATATATATATATATATATATATATATATATATATATATATATATATATATATATATATATATATATATATATATATATATATATATATATATATATATAAACATTTTTTTTCATTTTGAGTTTCCGTCCCCGCTTATCATATATAGTCGTTTGGCATCAACATTTTTCCGAAATTCCGAGATGAATTACGTTGCAATAGGTAGATTTTTATATTAAATCTACCTAAAAGCGTATAATCATCGTTAAAGACAGAAAAAATTGATAAATTATATTTTTTTATCTGATGTTAAATGAAAGTGAGTTATTAATTATATTTGTTTAAGAGGTGCGTTAAACAATTTTAAATTCATCGCTTTACGTATTCTTTCACAATAAGTTTTTAAGCAAGTTAGGGTTTTTGATTAATCATATTTATATTCCAATTTTTGTATCTATCAATTTTTACGCTTTTGATATAAAATGACAATATATTTGGTTTATGTATATACATAACACGTTCTGACCAAACATATTATTTAGTAACATTATTTAAAATTGTTTGAAACTAAAATTGTTGAGTGGTTTAAATGAAATAAACGTATTTCTAACCAATATTATTTTATACAAAATAACTGCACATCAATCACAACTTCATATTTTTATTTATTACTTAATGCCAAGGATGTTTTATTTAACAGTATTTTAAATCGGACAAAACATCTTACTCGTACATAACCTTTCGAGACGTTGCTATTAATTATTTTATTTTTATTAATTTTTTTCTCATAAGAATTTGCAGACAGCCATAAATAATAAGAAGAGCTAGAAATTTGTTATATTTTATTGTTTTTCTTTAATAATCACAACTCATCAATCTGTAATGTACATGTCCAAATATCGAATATAAAAAATTATATTAAGATATGGAATTTTTATAAACATCATCAATCGTTTTATTAGTTTTTATCCAAATATGGAAGTGAGTTATACAACTTATTTGCTATATTTATTTAAGGTTATAAGTCATTTCTCAAGAATCAATTGACCTTAATATGAAAAAAAATCAAAACTTAAGTTATATTAAATTCATATTTCATTTAAAATTAAATTTTAGCTTACGAAATAAATCAACCATGAAATATAATACGCAAACCATAGCTCAAACTATTACATATATAGTTGATCTATTTTGTGGTTTGGGAAATGTGGCAGGGCTGAAAAGTGGTTAAAGCTAACACAAAGCTAATGAGTGAAAGAACTAATACAAACCTAATATTTATTACTAAATCTCACACTGATAAGTGATATCATTACAATATACATGATTTTCATTTTTACGATGCTTTAGGCTTACAACTTATCAACACCTATTGAAGTTATGAATTACACTATTTTTTACGTTTTTAATGTGTAAAGATAAAAAATTATAAAATATTGTCATTATATTGAAGGTAATAGTTTTTAACTTAATAACTGAAATAAATAAAACTATCACAACTACTTACAAAATCGAAAAAAAATTGAACTCCGCTAACTTCTGATTAAATTTATTCAGTGATATACACACTTAATTCTCTGTTAATAAAAATAATAAAATCTACAAATAATGGTAACAATAATAGTTATAAGTGAAAAATTATAGATAAATTTAAATTTTTTTACTTATATAAAAGAAGTTGATTTTTTCTCGTTTAACATTTTTTTATTTTGCTTTCTTGAAATTACTTCGTTTTAGTTTTTATCTGTATTCGTCTTAAGGATTTATATATTATATATAATATATAAAGAAATAGTTTTTGTTGTATGATATCATGTTTATTTGTATCTTTTGCATCAAAGGTAAATTAATTGTTAATGAAATGAAGTGATCAGATCATTGAGTGAATTAGAAATAAAAAACGTTTGATACAATCTAGGAAAAACACATAAATATTAGATAATAATGTAAAGGCCTCTCGTTTATCTAATGTTATCTAACGCAATTTAGATTTTTTAATACGTTGCAAAGGCTAAAGTTGAATAGTGAATGTTCTTTTACGTAGGATAGGGTAAATAACGGATGACACTTTCGATTCCAGGATCGGGGAGCAAAATTCTAGTTTCACATCTATGCTTCTTTGATTATAGCCATTCCAGCTTTATGAAATATAAAAACAAGTTAAAAATTATTCGTAGTTTTTCCCCATGAAAGGGAGGGATCAGCTTTTTGTTATATTTTAATTTTAATCTTATGGTGTGACAACATCGCTGTACTACAGTCCATGTTATTGACATACGAGCTAACTGGAATATTGGAATTCCAATTTTAGTTTAATTTATGCAATTTTGTCTAAATTTTTTATTAAAAAAACAGAAAATAAATATTTAGGAGTATAAATAGGCATTCACCGAAACAATTAGAATAGAAAGGGATAGGACAACAAAAAGTCTGAGATGGCAACGGTGGGCTAGGAGAAAGAAAAAGGTGACCTGATAAAATATTTTACTTCTTTAGAGCAACTTGTTGGGTTCCAGCTGTAAAGTGTGTTGTTCCAGCTGTAAAATGAACCACTATCAAAGTGCTTAATCTGGTACAAATAACAGAATTAGGAAAATCAGAATTAAGATGGCATCTTCTATCACAAAAAAATTCATCCGCCCCCATTTCTTGCAAAATTATGTACCAAATTATGAAATACATGAATTAAAAGAGCATGTCAGCTGCAAAAACCTTTCACAAATTCACGTGCTCAGTATTTCAATCTATTTAAAAAGTTATGATCATGCGATTTCAAACCGAAAAATCGTATCAGATCTTCTCGATCTCGTGTTGTCACAACAATTTTAGTAACAAAGTTAAAAAATTTATAACATCATCTGACTCCAATGGCCAAAAGTTGAAATTCACAATTTCTAATTCAAATTTAGTTATTGAAAATGAATTCGGTACGTCACTTAAGAATCAGCCGACCATCACTGATGCTCAAAACTGCAACGTCCCAGTACAAAATTGTTACGAATGGTTGACTTTCGTTTTTGAAATCATGAACTTTAACTTGAAACCATGAGTTTGCACGTTTGATTAAATTAGGCATATGTCTTCATATGCCGCAATTTTTTTTAACAATACTTCTTAATACAAAAAAAAAAATAAAATGATTATCGGCCATGTACGCAGATTATTAACAATTAGACGCCACTATGCCAGTTAAAAAAGATAGTTGAGAACCTGTAGCATCAAGTACATTGCTTTTGACAAAGTTATGCTTGGTAACGATTTAACAATTTATCATTTTCCGAATTTAGTAGAAGATCGAGTATTAACAATTTACACTGATCATAAAGCCATGAGTAATCTAATCCGTTTAAAGACAGAACGAATGCTGAGGCAAACTCTCTATTTTGATTTTATATACAGGGTGAGTCGGAAGGAACGGACCAAATTTCAGGAGTGTATTATACACGCAAAAACAATGTAAAAAACCCCATATCTTCTTATCCGATATTCATTTGTTTTCAAGTTATAGCGCACCCAATTTTAAAGAAGAAAGACATAAAGCAATTAGAAGGGCAACGGGTCATCTTCGTAGACGAAGCAGAAAATGTTTAGAAGTCAATGGCGGTATTTTTGAATATTTATTAAAAGAACGCTATGATTAGAAAACCGTTAATATATGAACTTTTCTTTATTTGGTATTACGATATAACTTAAAAACAAATGATTATCGAATAAGAACATATGGGTTTTTTCAAATTGTTTTTGCGTGTATATTACTCTCCTAAAGTTTGGTCCGTTCCTTCCGACACACCCTGTATGTATTATACTGGTCGTTAAAAATTAAGTTTTCCGATGCACCCCCTAAACAAATTCTTTGTGGTAAAAAAACCACGAGGGCATTATTTTTTTTTAAATCGAAAGAACACGTGCCGCAAAATCATTGACGTTGATTTTTTCATAAAATTGTTAATATCCCCTAAAATATGCAGATTAAAAAACAGTCCGGTGGACATTTGGACATATTTGTAGGAAATTTAATTCTTTACAAAAATGGTCCAAGCCATTTTTTTCCTTTCCAGTTTTTTCTTTTCCTTTCAATTTTAAATTAGAAAATGTTTTTCTAGTATGCAGTTTTTCTTTTTCATTGTTTATTGATTTTTATAAGCTTTGATAAAATAATTTTTGTTAGTTTTTTGTTTGAGTAAATTAATTTAACATTTGATATTATGTAAGTTTTTGATTTTCGTTCTTTATAATTGTTTATATTATTGTATATTCTAATATGTTTTTGTTTGTAGTAAAACTTACCCTGACGATGATTGTTATTAACAAATCGAAATATAGGTAATTTTTGAAAGTAAAAATAATTGTTTTATTTTAAAAAACTTATAATTCGACTATTCGACTAGCTTAAACAAATAAATTAATATAATAATTTTGAGAGTCGAATAGATATTAAATATTGATTATTTAATCATAAAATTGAATATATATATATATATATATATATATATATATATATATATATATATATATATATATATATATATATATATATATATATATATATATATATACATATATATATTTATATATATATATATATATATATATATATATATATATATATATATATATATATATATATATATATATATATATATATATATATGTATATATATATATATATATATATATATATATATATATATATATATATATAATATATATATTTATATATATATATATATATATATATATATATATATATATATATATAATATATATATATAACAGGTCATTCAATAAGTCCGTAGGATAAAGTAAGAAAAAAACAACATTTTGACAAAAACTCGATTTTTTTATTCAACATAGTTGCTTTCGAGGGCGATACAACGAGTATAGCGATTTTCCAACTTTTCTATACCACTTTTATAGTATGATTTCTCTTTCTCGTCAAAATAGGCCTCAGTTTCAGCGATTACTTCGCCATTGGACTTAAATTCTTTCCAGCAAGCATTCTCTTGAGATCTGAAAACAGGAAAAAGTCGCTAGGGGCTAAATCTGGAGAATATGGGGGGTGGGTTAGCAATTCAAAGCCCAATTCATTCAATTTTGCCATCGTTTTCATCGATCTGTGACACGGTGCATTATCTTGGTGAAACAACACTTTTTTCTTTTGCAATTGTGGCCGTTTCTTTGCGATTTCAGCCTTCAATCGATCCAAAAGTTCACAGTAATAGTCGCTGTTGATGGTGGTTCCTTTTTGGAAATAGTCGATGAGTATTATTCCGTTCGTATCCCAAAATACAGACGCCATCACCTTACCGGCCGACTGTTGCGTCTTTGCTCGCTTTGGATTCGGTTCGTCGACTGCTGTCCACTCAGCTGACTGTCTTTTGGATTCTGGTGTGTAATTATGAAGCCATGTCTCATCCATTGTCATATATCTACGATAGAATTCCATTTTATTGCGGTTTAACAGTGCCATAGACTCCTCCGAAGCATCGATTCGTTGTTGTTTTTGGTCGACTGTGAGCTCATGCGGCACCCAATTTGCACAGAGCTTTCGCATACCCAAATGTTCATGTAAAATGGTAAAAACACTACCATCTGCTACCTTTACAATGTCAGCTATTTCATGCACCTTCAATTTGCGATCGTTTATAGCCAATTTGTGGAGTTTTTTATGTTTTCTGGAATAACAGCCTCATTTGGGAGTCCACTGCGCTCTGCATCTTTTGTGCTGGTACGACCACATTTAAATTCAGCAATCCACTTCTCTACCATTTGTCTCGATGGAGCAGAGTTTGGATAATGTTTATCAAGCCATTGTTTGGTTTCCACTGTATTTTTTTTCATCAAAAAGCAATGCTTTATTAAAATTCGAAATTCGCTTTTTTCCATTTTTTTTTCAAAAACAAAAGTTGCTTCACACAAAATGCTATAACTCACGAATCAATAGTCAGATTGCTGTCTAATTTATACACGTATCGTTTGAAGGTTAGTACTAAATAAAAACCATATGGAAAAAATTCTAGTAACGCCATCTATGTGTCATCCTACGGACTTATTGAATGACCTAGTATATATATATAAAATATATATATATATATATATATATATATATATATATATATATATATATATATATATATATATATATATATATATATATATATATATATATATATATATATATATATATATATATATATATATATATATATATATATATATATATATATATATATATATATATATATATATATATATATATATATATATATATATATATATATATATATATATATATATATATATATATATATATATATATATATATATATATATATTAGACTGGTCGTTAAAAACTAAATTTTCCGAGACGCCCCCTAGAAAAATTCTTTGGGGTCAAAAAACCACAACGGCATTATTTTTTTTTTTTTTAAATCAAAAGAACACCTGCCGCAAAATCGTTGAAGTTGATTTTTTGAAAAATTCGTAAATTTTTTTAAATATCTCATAAAATATGCAGATGTCAAAAAAAATCACAATACCATTTTTGTAGGAAATTTAATTCTCTACAAAAAAGTGCATGTCATTTTTTCCCGAAAACGTATAGTTCTCATGATATTTTGAAAATGAACTTGTAAGTTTTCGTAATTTTTAAAAAATAAAGATGACGAAAAACTCCTAATTTTCTTCTTATGCTATAGAATGAAATGTATAAAAAAATAATCGTGACAAAAAAAAACAAAATTAGTGCTTTTTCGTCGAAATTTTCATCATTTGGTTTTACGAGTTTCGAAGAATTTCAAGTTTTATTTCAAAATATCATCAGAAATATAGGTTTTAGGAAAAAAATGACTTGGACCTTTTTTGTAGAGAATTATATTTCCTGCAAAAATGATTATGTGATTTTTTTTGACATCTGCATATTTTATGAGATATTAAAATAAACTGAGATGAGATATTAAATGAGATATTAAATGAGATATTAAAAAATAAACTTCGATGATTTTGCGGCACGTGTTCTTTTCACTTAAAAAAAAAAAATAAAGCCGTTATGGTTTTTTGACCACAAAGAATTTTTCTGGGGGCGTCTCGGAAGATTTAGTTGTCAAAAGAAAGGTTTTTATTTATTTTTTACCCAATTTTTTTAGAAAAAAATAAAATTAATAGTTCGTATGACATGATATATTATTATTATTATTGAGAATTATGGCATTATAAGTTTGTCAAAAAATAATGTCAAGTGTGTCAAAAATGATTTCATTTATTTTTTTAGCCAATTTTTTTGGAAAAAAAATGTAGCTGTTTTTATGACGTAAATGTAATTTAAAATGAGATTGGACATGGAAATTTTTGAATTTGTTATAGTTTTTGAAATATTTTTGGAATTTTGAAAAAGTTTGTATTTTTGATTTTGTAATAATTTTTACAATATTTTTAGAATTTCGGCAAAAGTTTTAATTTTTGATTTTGTAAGAATTTTTGAAATATTTTTAAAATTTTGAAAAATTTTTAATTTTGATATTATTATAATTTTTGGAATTTTGAAAAAAGTTTCAATTTATGATTTTGTAATAATGATTTTGCAATATTTTTAGAATTTTGGAAAAAGTTTGTATTTTTAAGAATTTTTGAAATATTATTGGAATTTAGAAAATATTTGAATATTTGATTTTATTCTAATATTTGGAATATTTTTGGCATTTTGAAAAAGTTTGATTTTATTTAATTTAACAATATTTTTGGAATTTTGATTATAATTTTCCGGCAACGTATTGATGTTTCGTGTTAGTTTTGTAAGAAATTTTTAAACAGAGATAAAAAATACTTGTACTTTAACAAAGAGTTATGTTTGATGTACATCGCTGCCCAAAACTAAAAACCATGTTCTCATAAAAGTTTTTTGCCGAAAACTATATCAAAATCTTTAACCCAGACCGAAGTCTTGATATCTCAGAGCTTGAGATTTCAGCCCCTCCATATTTTCACCTATACACTACTTACTTGTATATGCCAAGTATGAAGTCGATAAAAAATGTTCGAGCTCAACGTCAGTAGTCGTGATCATGAATATCATATCTGGTAATGAATTTTATTATAAAACTTCAACCGCTAACTACTGTATGTATTCCTATATTTTCGACGTTTATTGACTGCATATGATGTATCACACCCAGCTGGCAAAAGTCAATTTTGGCAAGAAAAATTAGTAGCAAATTTGATTTGCGAGAGTCGAAAATTTAACTTTAAGATTTTGTTTTTAAATAACCACGAATTACAACATGTTCAGATATATTTAGTTGGATTACCACACCCCTCTGAAGGAAATATATCGATATTATCACCGATCGTTTAACTCGTTAGTTAAGAATAGTTAATTCCAAATATAATGGCTATCAGTGTGCCGGACTTATGAGATTTGTATCAAAGTTTAGTGTTTACAATTCCAGGTTCTTACAGAATTTAGACTTTTGCTTACCATCTTGAATCAAATAGTATATTACTAAGTTTTTATAAGACGCCTAAAATTTCATTTACAGATTGGAATAATACTTAAAATTGGAGCTCTGACCTACCTCTTATTTTACTGAGTATCAGAACATGTGTGAAAATACCTTAAGTGCCGTTTAGAAGAACTAGTGTACGGGCACAAAGTCTCAGACTTTCTGAAAAAATTTCAATCCTCAGTTCTCAAACCTCTCTATCAACTGATGATGTCTTACATCTACTTGACCTAATTCAAGTTGATATCAGAAAATCGAATAAACTTGTGAAAATTGTGTATGTGAAGCTATTACTGATTTAAATTGATTGGTTTAAATTTAAAAAAGCAAAAATACATATAACTTTTGATCGAAGTTAAAATTTTATTATGTGATTCTTCTGCTAAGGGAGTTTCACAGCATACCTGGCTCAAAGTTTGAAAACTTCGCATTAAACTTAATTTAAATAAAATGTATATTTATTTAATTCATTTTCTTTTTATTTTATAAAGTAAAAACAAGTATATAGTTTGTCATCTGGATAAAGTCTAAATATATGGTCGTTGCACGCCAGATTTATCTGAAATAAACGCGGCTGGGAAATAATTAAAATTCATGTTCGTTTCGACTACGGCAGTTGAATGGTTTTGAAATGTTGGCTTCTAATTTCGATTAAATTATATTTTAACCACGGAGCCCAACATTTTTTTGGTTAAAAAAGAACATTTCTGATCAGAAATAAAGGTTATTGTTTTAATCCAAATTTAGTTGGAAGGTTATCAGTAACAAAGTAAACTATTTCCAGCTTACATTTGACCATGGTTGAATTTTTAATGATACTATTTTTTATCTGTGTGAAATAGTCAAAAATATTGTGAAGGTATATATTTGTCACCTCTATATGCTATAATTTAAATGGTTTATTGATATAAAAACAATAGAACTTTTTTAAGTTCGTTCGAGAAAAATTCTGTAACTTTGTTTCATGCCTTGATTCAAACCTGCGTTCATCAGTATTACATTGACTAAAATTCATTAAAGATAAACAAGATTAAAATTACGCCACAGAGGCGATGGTTTTTGAAGAAATTCATCATCAGTTACTGACTTCAGTTGATAGTTTCTAAATCAACGTTCGATTTTTCTCATTTTATTTAATTTCAATTATAGTTTTTAGCCTTCACTCACTCTGTACCGCCAAATATCGAATTTTCATAATATCCATGTCATTAACATATTAAATATTTATTTTTACAAACCGATCCATCTGCAAGAAGCATTAAAATAATCGGTTTCAGAAAACGTGTTATTTGCTTTTGTTAACATCGAAAGCTCAACATCATGTTCAAGTTTAAATGATTTCGCATTAAACATCGAATCATTAATATGAATGATGATCGAATGGGAAAAAATACAAAACAACTATGAATAATATTTAATTTGACAGAAATTCTTTTTCTAAACGCAAATTAAGATCGGAGAAATAGAATAATTTGATGATGCTTGATTCTTCGTTAAAAAAAATATTATTTTTTAGAAAACTGCTGAAGTCATTCAACTTTTATTATTAAAATGATTCATGATAAATTATATTAATGGTTTATATCAAGATTACAAAATTTAGCATGTTATGATGAAATGAAATACAATAAACGATGAAAGAGTTGAAGTTCCAATCGTTTTCAATGCTTCGACGTTTTGTTGTTTCCGACGTGTTTTATTATTATTCTATTTATTAATAATTTGGCATCATAAAAATAAAATAAATTTAGTTTGCTTTTACTTATATAAAAATTGGATATAACGGGAACTCTTATTATATTTAAATTATTTCTATTTTTATATAACCACACTAATTTATTTTCTTTTATTGTTCAATGATTTATTATTTTTCATCAGAGATTAAAAAAAGAATAGACCAACCTAACCATATATTGACCGTTTGATATAAAATTAATTGAATAAATATGTTACTCATGTTAGTTAAGAGGTCTTTGTGTAAGAATGGCTTTTGAATTTATTTTTCTTACAAGCTTGAAGAAGTCTCAAAATAACTGTTTTACAACAGACATTATAATTGCTGCAAAAGAGTCAAACTTCACCATTCACCATTAATAATAAATTCAATGTATCATATAAATAATTATTCAGTAATTTAATCTAATTAATTTTATTTATATGCAATTATGTTGAGTGTAGATTTAATTTTATGGTAGAGTGTAAATATTATTGTTTAATTTGAAATGTTATAAATTTTAATTATTTTAATTTGTTTCAAAACATTAGTTTCCTCCATGAACTAGAAAAAATTTTCGAATTCATATGCAGGATTAAAAACAGTTTATTTGTAATTAACTAAATAAATATTTTATATAGTTTTAATAATTAAATTAAGATTGAATTTACCATGTTTTGTTTTTATTTTTATGTTGTTTGAATTATTGTTATTAGATGTAATTAATCATCTTTGTATAAGTCATCATTTTAAAAAAATTTCTTGTATAACATTAAATAATATCTAAATGTGTTAGTTACAGATAACGAATAGAAGAGATATTATTTTTACGGAAACTTGATAATACTTTATTTATTTATAATAGCTTAACTTATTTATTGAAATCACTTGATATTTTTCTGTTAACATTTGTTTTACTCTGTTTTACTTTTTAACTATAATAAAAACTTTTTTTAATTTTACTTTTCTCAACTTAATCGTACGATTGACTGGCTAGCATCATAATTTTTAAATATCTTAGTTTTTAAAATTTAATAACGAAAGTAAACAAACAATTACCAGCCTCGTGATCAAAACACCCAACACCATCAACAGTTACATTGTGGGGATGACCACACCCAACAGAAATCCTTCGAGATCGTTTAACTTGAAAAATTTAAGCAAATAAAATAAGAACAAACACAAGCTGTTATTAGAGCATTATTATTATTTTCATCCTTTTGTGATTGAACTTGCCTAACGAAACAGTTCGAAATATATATCGTATAAAAATTTATAATACACCTCACGATGTATTTTTGTAAAATTAGTTAAGCAGAAGGTACATACAGAATAGATTAGAAGAGTTTGAATTATGATAAATGTTGTATCAAAGTCGGATGCAAGAGAGAGAGGGTGTTGGCGTGTGGGGGGAAAGAGACGGAGCCCGCGGGATGCCCCATAGTTTATTTATAAAAGTAATTATGAGGTAAAATAGATTAATAATAAATCTAATTTTGTTGTGTGAACTAGAGAAAACGGTATGAAGATTAAATAAAGAACAATTTCGTTTTATTGACATTAAAATTTGTTTTATTATTCCAAATATTTTCAAACTTAAAGAGTTCTTCTTATGGGATAATTGTTTCTAAGCTATGTGTGTAGTTAAAAAAAATTATAACAGAAAATTTCAGCGCAAACATTTGGGTAATGCCAGCACTACGTTTAAAATGTCCTTCTGCTGGTCCAAGTTAAATAAATGTTCATTGTCGTATTTAAGAGTCTCAATTACACCAAATACACTTGTGTTGTTGTGTTTGTTGTAATTTACTAGAGCTTTTGTAGTGACTTAACAAATAACTCGAGCATGTGCAACTCAATAGTAATGAACCATAGACACGCTAGGGTTTTATAGTGGTTGTTGGATTACATGTCGGATTGCGTGTGGCGTAGTTTGGTACCAAGCGTTGCTAGCAGGTTTTATTTCGTAACTAAATGATGACGTTACTATGTATATCTTTCAAAACTTTCTTAGTTCTGTCTATAGCGGGTTAGCGATCTTCTTGTTTGTAGAGTAAAGAAGGTTGTGGCTACTCTAAATAAAATCAGGAGATAGTCATCCAGGTTAATGCCATTGGTATGGTTTATATATAATTTAGCTTCATGTACACTGTTTAGCTTCAGTTGCGCTGTTTTTAATTTACTTTTAATTTACTTTTCCTTAATAAGAGCTTCATTTTTTAATTCATTTTCTAGTTAGTCCAAATATGTCAGGCCTTTCGACCAAAAGACACTCTTGTTTATATTAATGGTCATACTATCACATTTGAAAGATACACGACCTAAGACAGTTACGCCAATCTCTATTCAAATGAAACTGAGGTAACAAATAAATCGTCAAAATTATTTGTAAATGCTTAGGGAAGCTCATCAACAAAAAACGGAGAAGAGTAGTGGATTACAAAATTTTTCCACTCTATAGAACTATTTTGAAAAAAGTGGTTTAAGTGGATGGGTGGGACATTTCTAAAGCACTTGTTCGTCGGATGTACTGTGAACATGATGAAATAGTATATTAAGAAACTAGTTTCATAATCGACGATTTTATCGCACGCAATCTGTTTAGAAAATGACCCGCGCAGCGGGGAGTTTTCTAAAGGATAAGTGCGATAAAACGTCTTATGAAACGAGTTTTTTATACTATTTTTTCTATTTTGCATTTTTCGTCTTGAAATTTTAAAAAATGTGTATTTTATTAAAAAATAGTCAATTTGAAATTTTGTTATTATTACTAATTATTTTAATTAATTAAAATATTTAACACTAATTTAGATATTCTTATTAATTTTATTTACATAATTATTCGTTTTAATGTTCACTGACGTTTGTATGACCAATGTGACCAACCTTGAAAGACAAAACTTTTGCGTATCGTAATGAAATTCATTTCGATACGCATTTGGGTTTTGAAATGACTTTATTTTAGACGCAAAATAGAAAAAGAAATTTTAGACACTCATTAAAACAGAAAGATATTTTTAAAGGACTCACATCACAGTTATTTAAACTAATTGTGACAACTTTTATTTAATTTTAATATTTAATCAATTGATCTTGTGCGTACGAGGACATTATACACATTTCAGAGGCATAAGATTTAAATTTTACAAAAAAGGCTGCAGTAAATTACAGACAAACAGCCCGTATTCTCACACATAGATTTCATTTTTTGGTAAAATTACAAAAGATGATTAGCTAATAGAGGGTAAAACAATAGAGTATGCAGCTAGCTGAGCGAACGAAATAGAGGCATATGTTCAAATAAAAACACAAAACATCCGGATAACATTATTTTTTCTTAAAAAACTTAAGCAATTTCAAACTTTCGATTTTTTTTTTGGTTCTGTCATATTTGTATATATAAATATTTTCTTTATGCTTAAAATCTCAATTCAAATTATCACTAAAACGAATTATGGTTTGGAAATGTAACAAAATACAAACTCAACATTCTGGTCTAAAATTGATATATTTTTAAACAATTTATAAATAAATAAATATTTAATTAATCACTAATCTCCTTGCTTCAATTTTATATAGTCATCGTTGATTTAAAAATTATATACTAATCGATCGATCAAGCAAATTTGATCGCTTATATACAGAAAATCCTCCAGATCGTATGTTTCATTTTCCATCATGTAACATCAATTTCCACTAATTGGTTGTATTAGTATTTGTATTTATACAAAACCTGTATTTTTAATTAAAATTGAGTTTATTTAAATCATCAAAAAAAATGTACAGTGGTAGGAATAAACGTCTACGTTTATTACAATTGAAGAAAATTAATAAATTATTATTGAATTTGAAAACTAATATTTTAGAGTAAAAATTGAAATAGTCCGTCGTTACGCAGCTATCGTACAAATTTAGGAATATTCTTTACCAATTCTTACTTGTTTTAACAATCAATATTGTTCTGTATTTTAAACATTTTGCATTCATATATCTCACATGAGATACGAAAATATAAACCCAATAGAAAGTTGAAGGATTTTAAAATCACTATTCTAGATTACAAGAATATCTTCCATGATCCCACTTGGATCTCTGTTCTCAAATGTACTAATATAGAATCACTAGTTGATAATCTATCTACGGCTGTTGCAAATAATTTTCAAAATTGTTACTAAAACGGTGGAAACAAGAGCAAACAAGGAATGGTTCACTTCTGAAAACAAACAACTTATTAGTCAAAGAGATAAATTTTTTAAATATAAAAAAAGTTATGCCGGATAATAAATTCGTCTGCGACAAGCACAAATTTTATAGGTCATTAGTGCACTTAAAAATTAAGCATGCCAAGCACGCATATCTGGACTGTCAAATAGAGCAAAATATCTCTAATCTAAAACGTCTCTGGAAATGTGGAACTAATTTATAATAAATCATCTACCAATGATAGTGATCTTTGTTTGACTTTAAATAATATAACTATCCTAAATAAGATAACAAGGAAGTAGCAAATGTATTCAACAATTACTTTAGTAATATAACAAACAAATTATCAAGCCATCTCCCAAAGTCTACTAAAGAGTTTTATAATTATTTTAATTACACTATTACTAAGGCATTTATACTAACTCAAGTGACTGAAACTGAGGTTTGGCAGATAATTCACAACTTAAACGTTAATGCGGCAACTGGACCAGATCACATTTCTATGAAATTTTAAAAAAAAGTTGTAAACTATTTAGACGCACAGCTAGCTATTATGATAAATAACTGCCTAGATGAAGGGATTTTTCAAAGTTCTTTGAAAGTGTCCAAGGTTATGCCAGTCCATAAAACTGGAAATGCTCTTGATGTAAGTAATTACAGACCAATATCTGTATTATCAGCATTTCTAAGATTTTCGAGTGAGCTATTGTTGACCGATTTGAACAATTTTTAATTAACAAGCAAGCTATTTTTTCAGCTCAATACGGCTTTAACAAAGCATCAGACACATAAGTTGTTTGTATATTTTTTAAAAAATTATTTGTTAAAATAAGTTGACAAAAAAAAGATGCTCATATATTTTTTTAGATATTAGGCGTGCATTTGATTCTGTTGAAGCTGACATTATGGTTTATAAGCTGGAAAAATTTTGATCTAAACAACAATCAAATTAAGCTTTTCTTGATTTAACCAACAGAGGTCAAATTGTGGTAATAAATGGAAACTCTAGCTTGAAAGGGGTTCCACAAGGATCTATTTTAGGACCATATTTATTTAAATATTTTGTTAACGATATATTGTTCTTAAAACACAATGGAACAATCCAGTTATATGCGGACGACACAATATTAATGTATGCAGCTGATACGGCTGAAAAATTAGTTCTTAAAATGCAACAGGATCTACTAACTATTGGTTCTTGGTTTGATACTAATCATTTATTATTAAATCACGAAAAAACTAAATTTATGATATTTGAACCAAAAAATCAAAATGTAGAAACTTTGAGCATAAACCAATTCACTTATAATTCTTTTTTAATTGAAAGAGTTACTAAGCTTACCTACCTTAGTTTAACAATCGACAGTAAATTGTGCTGGTTTTATTTTATATTGATAAAACAAAGAATAACATAATATTCTATATTTTCGCTATCAAACGCTCAAAGGAAGTTCTCTCTAGAACTAGTCTTCTACTCATTTATAATGCGTATATTCAGACACGTTTGACTTATACTTAAACGTGATATGGAGTGGATGCGCGAAGTATAAATTTGAAAAATTGATTGTTCCGCATAAGCGAGTTCTGAAGTATATAATTGATGTGACAATCAAATATTCTGCAGAAAAACTGTGCAAACAATTTTCTTCACTATATGTTATTTCAGGAAGAGAGTTACTCATATGTATGTATAAAATTGTAAATAGCTTAGTAAATCATAGTTTTGAATTGGTTAGGACACAAGAACAGCACAAGTATAGCACGAGGAAGAGAGATTTCAGGTGAGTTAGTGTTAAGGAATATCTTAAAACTGGTTAGCTCGAACAACAACATTTATGGTGGGATCACTGCCTCGTTGTACGTAGTGATAAACTTAGGGAAGTTGAAACTTGTTAATGTAATATCCTAATTATATATGAAATTTATAAATTGTATTATTTATTTATTTAATAGTTATTTTTCATTAATGTTCAAAAGTAATAGGAGCGCTAACCTAGCATTTATATAATATATAAATGAAGCTGCGTATGAGCCAAGTAGGCTCATTATACTAGCAGCATTGGAAAAAAAGTATCCGTTAATTTAATATTTATTGTCAGTTGTTTTAGTTATAAGTATTTATACCCTTAAAGTATTTAAAATATTACTAGATTAATAACAATCATAAATAATCAAAATAATCATAAACAATCATGTAATCACATCATTACAAACAAAGAAAAAAAACAGCCTCGTTGATTTGCCACAGTTTTTCGAAAAAGTTATTCAATAAGTTCTCAAAATATTGAATTAATACAAAATAAACGATTATAACAACAAATTTGGAATTAAGGTGTCTGGCGCTAGAGAGAAGTGGAAATTTACTGCGTATTCAAAGCATTTGGTTTTTTAATTATAAATAACCAGCTTTATTTATTTCAAGTACACCATAGGAAATTGTTAAACTCAGTTAGTAGAATTTGCCGATTTTCTTTTTAAATTGGACCAGCCCAAGCCGTGTTACAGAAAAACTCGAGAAATTATAAAAAGCCTATTAAAAATAGAATGGACATCTTGAAATTTTATGACAATTTAAAAAAAATCGCTAGCTTCGACTGTAATTATGTGGCATCGGGGTAGCTCTTATGTTGGGCTAAACCTGAATAAACATGAACTTTCACCGAAAGAAAAAATCTTGCTTGATTCAAACATGTTGCATTGTTAATCGAAAATTAAGTGAAAATTGGGGAACTAAATACGTTAGTGATTGTATCAACCAACGTTCCGTATTTAAATTAACAATTTAACCGTTGTTGATATATTTTTTTATAAGTATCACAAACATATTTGATTTAACCATGTTTGTAGTTGAGTCAATTATGATTTACTTTTCGATTGACTACAAACGTGGTACATTAAAAATTAGACTAAAAATAGTGATATTGAATACGCTTGTGATAGAACCAAGCAATACGCCGTATTAAATCTTTTGGTTTGGTACATCTTTGTTTTGTTTTTGCTGCTATCGATGTTTGTATGGGTTCGTTTTTTTCGTAAATATAATATTTGAAATTTTTTATATTAGAAGTATGTATTTCGCATCAATCCCGACAAATATTTTTATGCATAAAGCTAGCGTTCGTATATTTACGTTCTAAATAGGAAATGTATGAGTGTGATTTTGTTTGTAAAGGATGCGTCCATTTTTTCGCCATTTTTTTAATGATACGATTTAAAAGACCAAAATTCAGAAATCAAAAAATTTAAATATTTGAATTATGTGTAGAAAATTTTACTAATTTTCTATAATTTTCTCATTATTATGAAAAATTAAATTAAAATATCGATAAATGGACATGAAACAAGACAAATAAAAAATATTAAAAAAATATAATAATTTTTTTAAATCACCAAAATTAATTATAGAAAGGGCCTGTTTCATTAACGATATTTTTGTTATAACATTAACTGAAAAATTTCTTTCGCACATAATTTTATGTGCAGATAATATGAAAATTATTTAAATCTATTAAACACATCTAAATTATTTCCTAAAGTAAAATGTTAAAGAAAACCAGAAAACCAAAATATATAAAAACTTTTTATTTTTCTATTCTTTTGTTTATTACTTTTCTTTATTTTGTTTATTAGTTTCTTTTCTCCTAGTTTTTTATTTTAACGAACACAATAATTTTCAAACAAAAACATGAACAAACGAACTGAAAAATATGAACAAGAAAAATTGATCACGCCGTGGTTGATTTAAATAATGAAAATTGTTACGTTTTTTAAAATAAATTGACAATGCTACATTGGTTAAAATAACCACGTTCGTATTAGACGCAAAATCAAACAAGCTTTGTAGTTGATTCTACCAACGTTTTTTTTTCGGTGTTCCTATTAAATTAATTTAATTTGATTCGATATATTTTGATTTTATTGCGGACCATTTGCATATAATAGGAACATAAGACACGTTTTATTTATCTATTCAGTCTTATTCAGTCTTCATTGAAAATTGCCAAACTGATAATTTAAGCGTTGTGACCGTGTTTGTTTTGTGTTTTATTCTTTAATTATTAAAGCTGAAAGCGCAATATAAAAATTCTGAAAGACAAACGGAGTACAGAAAAAATACGAAATAGAAATTCTCCAAAAGAAGTGTTGTTCTCGCGAAAGTATTACATCACCTTAGATCAAGAGAACAGCAGAATTTGGTAACATTTTAACTCAATTGACCTTTTTTGATTCTCTACTTTCTAATAAATTGCTTAATCATTATACATAACATAGATTGCTAAAAAAATTGACATAGCCTAAAGGCAATTTTGGACAAAAAAAATATTTAATACGTTTCACTTTCATTATTGAATCTAGCAAACAATATTGAAAAATTAATGGTAATTGTTATTAAAGTTATTAAAATCATAAGATCACAAATAATTTTTACAGTCAATAGTGCTGAGCCTTTCACATACATTTGATATTTAAACACTTTTTATGTGTCTTTATATTTATAAAAAACTCAAACGATTTGATTGTTAATAATTATCCTCTTATGTTGGATAAGTGAATTCTTTCAAAATCCACGAACAACAGCAAGAACAACATCTCACATCAAGTCTAAAATCCTAAACCTTTAAAGTTAACGGAACAACTATTTCAATACCTTTCTATGGTTAGGCCAACAAAATTTATTTTGGTTTTAATATGATTATGATTGAGTATTAAAATAATTTTTTTCTATGCGAAAAGTAAACTCACTAGTGTAAAAAAATAACAAACTTTAGTTGCAAAAAATAACAAACTATAGTTTTTCATATAATTTTACAAAGTATTTTAAACAACGTAACCATGAAAAAATAGCATATGAATTTTGAATGTTTTGTTGTCGATTTATAACTTTATAATTTATAGTAAATATCGATTATATATCAGTATCATAGAAAAAATTGCATTTCCTACGCGAGATAAAAACGTTTTTCGTTCGTAAACATGTCTCACTCGACGCTAGCGCGTCTCGTGAACAAATGTTTACTCACGAAAAAAAACAATGTTTTCATCTCTTGTAGGAAAAAAAAACTATTATGCTTCACAGTGATGTAAAGTTGTTGTAATGTCTTGGATACGCGATATATAAACACATTCATAAAAACCGGGGCGTTATGACAGGGCATTATGAATTCATAGCGCCCGCTATTAAGACGATAAAAAACTAAATAAAATTATTTTTACTGTATTTTTGTCTACAAAATGTAAATAATTCTTATTCAATCTAAGCAAGTAAAAGATTTTTACATTTGTTTAAAAATGTTTAGCAACATTTTAGTTATTAAATGATCATATAGTTTTCCAAAACTATTAAATTATTTTAAACGTCATATAATGTTTTTGTCATACGCTACAAAATTTAGGAGAATTTGTACATAGCAACGTACAAACAACAAATATTTATTTTAAACTTCAAAATAGTTATTTTCTTGGCATACTATGATGCATTGTATTTTTTTGCATTTCAATATAAACTAACGAATTAAATTTTTTCTTAGTTTTTAGCTTATTAAGTGAAGCATAAAATCTTGTATGCACCTTTGGCGGTATTGGGTACTACGCCCACCAAGCGACATCCATCCCTCGGGCCAGAAGCTCTCGGGCTAGATTACGTCGATTTTCGGGCGCAATAACCTACATACCACCCTAGGTACATAAATAGCTATAAAAACATTTCTATGAGGTGATGTTGAATTGATAATTCATTTCTCGTTTTTGTATCGTCAATATAGAAAAGTGTGTGAAGTTCATATCTCATAATTCTTCCAATGAAAAGAAAAAATCTGTAAATAATTATTTCGTTTTTAATTATTTGTTTGAATTTATGAAAAAAAAAACTATTCTGTGTGAATTTTACTATTGTAAATTGTTGTCTAGCTTGGAGATTTTTATAGAGTGCTAGAAATACGTTATTGTTACAGGTTTTAATTGCTTTTTAAACATCAAATTTTGTTGTAAAAATACTTAAAATCTTGCTATACTTAGTGCTAAATTACCGTAAAATAATTCACTATTTTAGTCACGGAAATAATTAATTTTCTTTGGGAAACGCTCGTTATAATTTTAAACAGCCTATTCTCGTGTTTAACTTACGAATAAAAACAAGAACAAAGACAAACAACCAACAGAAAAGCAAAAGATGAACGTTAATAACAGGGTAGCTATAGAGCAACAGTGGTAGTAACAAAGATTTTCCACAGAAGATGAGAGCAAAGTTAAGACTTCAAACAATAAGCAGCAATTACGAAAAATGAACGACAAAGATCAGATAATTGGAACCAAGCTAGATAGTTCCACGAGTACATGGCTAATAAGGTCAAGAAAATCACGTTCACAATCGGTATCGTTTAAAGCAGAACTGGCTAGCGAAGCAGATGTACTTAAAAATTTTCAAAGGGCAAACTTGGCAGATGACCATCCCTAATCATGATTCTAATGCAGAGAATCTGGGCAGTTTAGTTCACATTGGGGCAGTAATTGGTCGATAGCAAGGACGATTATTCAGTCAACTCACTCCTCCACATAGTAATAAAATTTCTTCTTATGAGTGCTGAACAAACCAGCGCAAAATCAATAGCGTATAATATTTTGATTGAGATTAGGTGAAAATTTAATTTAATCGGTTATCGGTAATTAATCGACTATAAATTAACTCGCACTTTATTGTTTTTTTTTAATTCAAAATTTCATGAAAAATGATTTTTATTTCTTTCCTTCCTTCAAATTCATTTTAAAATAATAATGTTGTTGTTTCACTGTTTCAGTTCCACTTTGTACGTTACGTTACTTACGTTTTCAGTATTGATCAACATTTGATTCTAGCGTTTGAGTAATGAATTTTTACTCAAAATTTAATTGAAGTGCTTCTAATTCAGCTTTTGAAATATAATTAAAATTAAAAAATAGCTTAAATCTCTCTTTTCTCTATAAATAAAAATTCATACAGGTTAAATTGACTGATCGTGCTAGAGAAAAAGTAGGAGCACGTCTTCCAATCTGTGAATTCTGAAACGTTAAATTTAGTTGTTATCGGGAAACTGTACCAAAATTTGAAAGCATACCGTTCAACTGAAGCCACATTTCTTGTCTTTCGTTGAAGGGAATGTCTGCCAATAAAATTTTCTAATAAGAAATTTACAAATTTGTATACAGCATTCTATCATAAAATAGGTCCAATTAGATAAGCTCCAAGTATTCCCGCCCAAGTAATTATACTTTAACGAAATTGATGTTCAACCAAACGCATCCAATGTGGATTCACATCACTACAATAATGTTAATTATGGCTTTTCATATTACCGCAACTCTTAAAGATTGGCTCCTCTGTCCAAAGTACACGGTGAAAGAAATTCCGGTTTTTTACAAATTGTTGCCTCGTTAAATGACATAATTGAATTCTTGCTCTAACGCGAATCTTGTCTAATAAACGTTTAAACACACTTTTTTGAAAGTGGCGACGGTCTGCATATTGTTCAGCGTATAAACTAATCGCCCTGTGTTCATTTTGTCATCACGAATGCTTTTTCTGTAGTGTAGAACATGATAAACACTTTTTCTAATTACTCGTTGCAATAGATTTACTTTATATATACTTTTACTGTATTGCAAATTTATTTTCGTCTCAAGTGTTAAAAAACTTCTAAAAATAACTTTCGTCCCAAGTAATGAAATTAATTTTTTAAAAGTCATCTATTTTCTAATTTCTACACTAGCGAAATAATAATTGATTGAGTTAAACCCGCTTAGAATACCCGTTATATGTTTTATTTTGCCTATGTCCATTTATTTTATTTTACTTATTATTATTTAATGTAAACGAAAATATTGTAATATTGTCACGTTTTCAACCCTTACTTCGACTTGGATTTACTCTCAAGTATTTAACGCTTTCATTGTTCCACATCAATAGGAAAACAATACAGAAAGCAGCATTCCTATCTAGAATATTCTTTCAACAGTTTCAGAAACTCAAACGGTTGGTTGCAGAAATTTCCAGTATAAACAGCGTCCAAAATAATAAACAATATATTTCTACTCAATAACACTTAAAACTTTATTCACAAAACTAATTTAAAAATAACTTTTCTTTACACGATTTAGTGTTAACGATATAGCGTTTCGTTTACAATTAATTTCAATTAACATCATCGCAGTATAAAATAAAACTAATTTTAATTTTGCAAGAGGAATTCCTTATATACAATTTTTCTAAATTTTTTAAATATTACAGGCAACTTCATTCATTCTTGATTCTTTACCAAGAAATCCAAAGAAAAGCGGATGAAATTTATTTCATGTTAGTTTTGTTTTTAATTTTTTTTTGCTTTGTACTTTTTTCTTGTGACATTGATTTTAGATTTGAAATATTGTATATCGAAAACTGAAGTTGAATACAATTTTTTTTTGTATTTCATTGCGTTCATGTAGAATCGTAACAATATATAGACATTTGTGGCAAACATTTGCTTAAATAAAACTTTTAAAATTTTAATAATTTATCAGGCGTTGTTTTTCGTTTAAAATTAATAAATAAACAAAATTATCCTAAATATTTTGTTTTTTGCTTTTGCGAAAAAAATCTTAGTTTTTTCCAAAAGTCTTTAATAAACAAAAAAAAGAATAGTTTTGTGTGTTAACTATAAATAATAAAATAATATTGTTTTAATTTTTGCTTTCGTCATTTACTTCAAATGTGTTCAATTTTAATTCATGTTATATAAACTCCGAAAATAGCGTTAAAAAATGGTGATCCCAGCGTGATTTTTTGCGCAATTTTTGGAATTCATATAGCATTAATTAAAATTTAATTTTTAACGAAAAACAACGCCTGATAAATTCAAAAATTTTAAATGATTTTTTAATGCAAATGTTCGCCTCAACACTCCTCCCTAAACTGTTGATGTACCTCCAAGGATCACTTTTGACAGAGCATCTTTAACCTACTCTGCGATTAGTGCCCGAAAATGGTAGATACCTTAAATGTTTGGTTTTATTTCAATTGAAAAGTAAATGTGCCAAAATTTCTTTTATTTACTGTCCTTAATATATTAGTTGTTTAAACAGATATTGTTAAGTTGGTGGAGAGAGTGGATTGACAGGACTCTTGTTAAACTATACAAACTATTCCGTTTATATGATTCCGAAACAGCTTTCAGCTTATTTATAAATATTAATTATTAATAATTAAAATCAATGTTAATTTGAACATCGTGTTATCAAAACAACTAAACCTTCAAATTTGATAGAAAAACTTTCTCAAATGGATCCTGATACAATTGGAATTGGAATTTAAACAATGAAAATTTATATTGTTACTTGTGATAATTATATCATATTATCATTAAGCGATTATAGAAACCAAGCTATAATTTTGTCTCAAAGTAAAAAATTAATTAATTATTTTTGCTATATATTTATTTTAATTTAACTAATTTTAAAGTAATTGTTTTATTTGGTTTGATAAGTTTGAAATAATTTCGAAAACTATATGCATATTAACGGAGTTTCTTAAAACGCCTCAAGGAGGTGTTTTTGGTTGCAGCATCCGTTTTAACAATTGCGACACAGCATACAGGAGTGTGCTGCAACATTTCTTTACTTAGTTGCCATCACAACTTCTATAATTCGATTAAGTGGAGCATTTCCAATGGTTTATCGAGCACCTTCAGAAAATTAAAAAATTTAGACGCCACCGACGATGAACATTTTAAAACTATTACGACTTCAGACACTGGTCGCAGACGAGGATAAAGACCCACTGTCAAAAATGAACCTTGGAGGTCGATAAGTTAATCAAATTCATCAAATAATGTAGAAATTTAATCAATAAGGAAAGAAAATCTCTTATAACAATAAATATCAATTTGAGAGACTCGAAAAACGGTATCTTGGTTTTACTAATATAACACATATTTAGTTATTTATTTTAAAAAAATAATTTAATAAGAATTTTAGCAATGTACAATTTTTTTTGTTACTATTTCTAAATGTTTTACGAGGTGTGTCTACTTTGATTTATTAACTGCGATAAAATCGTTAATGTTTTTGCTTACTTATTATAAATTATATTAAGGTGAAATAAGTCGCCCGTTATAGTAAAAGATTGATTTGATTGACTTTTTGTTGAGCTTCTACTATAATATTTATTCTAAATGTTATTTCATATTCTATTTTCATGAACAAATTGTCATTCCTATAATCCTAAATGATTGATGATGTTAAACGGATTAAGAGACATAAAATTAAATTTATAAAATATTTCATGTATTCTAACAAGTTATGAAAACCGAATGAGAATTTAAAGCAAAATAGTTTCATAAATAAATAGAAAATATTAAACTGTAAAATTAATTATGATTACATAATTCTGTTAGTTTATAAGTTTTTCTTATTCTCTGGATGAGATCTTAAGATAAGAACTATATCATTAACCCACAACATTCACAAATTAATAATTTTAATATTTTTTAATAAATTCTGTTATTAAAATTAAATTAACAAAAAAAAAATGATTATAATAACAGAACGACATATAAAAAAAATTCAGACAAAGATTAAATAATTTTTGGGTTGAGTAAGACGTTTAATTCAAATGATAGAAACGTGATTTACTGAAAAATAAATGATGGATTACATACAGTTAAAATAAGAATAAGAAGCGATTTAGTTTTTGTTTTATTACTTTTCGATTACTATAATTTCTTTACCTAGTTGAAATTTTTCAGATTTAATATGTTTGATTTGAAAATAATTAAAGAGGGAATCGGTTTTTCTGGCAATTAAATAATTATTTGTTACTATTTAGAGTTGGGTTTTTGGGTTGCCCGAATGTGACTAATGATAGACGTTTTACAAAATTGTTGGTTATCTGGTAATTAACACTCAAAGAAAATTAAGACTAACCTTCACCAACACAAGACTTAATCTTTTCTTAGTTTTGAAAATAAATGGAGACTTTCACAAAAAAATGTTTTTTGCAACACTTACAATCAGCGATCGGGCTTAAAAGATTTTTAAGTAATAAATATTTTTGAATAGGCCTAATAGTTTTAGAGTTTTTGACGACAGCTATGGATGACCTGCCATGTAACCTAAAACGTCGAAAAATTCCATAGTAGTAAGGATAAGATTTTGAAATATTTTTCATAAATTTGAAACTTAGGTCCGTTAACCCAATGTAACGTATAGCACTATGTTCAATGTTCATAATTTGATATTTTCCGGGATTAAAGGGTGGTAATAATAAATTTGTGATATTTGAAAGAGCGGTCAACCTAAATAAACTTTTCTATGTGCTGCTTCTAAGTTTGGATGCTAGTCCTGATCCTGTAATCACTGACGTTGTAAACATAACTAGAAAAACAGTGCCTTTCAACATAAAATCATAAATTATAGTAGCCAGGTCTGATTATAATACACATTGTTATATTTAGTAACAATTTCACTAATAAAGGGGTGTTTGTGGCGTATAAGTAAACTAAATCGAACAATAATGTAAACTTAAACAAATATTTCTATACTAAGATTTCTTTAAAAGAGGGAAATGTTTATATCACAAATATTTAAAACGATATGAATTCTAACATCTGTTTGAAAATGACAAATTTTTTAAACTCTTTTTGTGCAAAACGTCGCATTTTTGTTATATGTTTCTAAAAGTTTTCCGTTTGGAAAGATATGTTAATTAAATTTAATAAAAAATAATAAATTAAATTTAATATTACCGTTTAAGATGTTTAAAGTTTAAATTGTAAACTAAATCAAAACTATTTTTGGATTTTTGGAATATAGTTAAAAATTTTTTCCAACAAAATAGATACAATTTTAGCTACCAATAGGGGTTTAAAATGGCCTAAAAAATATTATCTTAGGGAAAAACTTCTTTTTAAATATTACTATTCCGCGTGACAGAAAAGCAAAATTCATCACATTTAACCTCCAATTTTCGGTGAATTGAAGATTTTTGGTTTTAAAATGTATAATGTAAAGTTTACAAGAATAATGTCTTTAATATCTTCTTCTTGGACTTAGACACACATTCAAGTTACCAATTTTGTATAATTCATCTATTTCTTATTTTATTGATAAACATATTTCTGTCATTTATCCTAAACGCTAGCTTCTGTGTAGTTATTTCTATAGAAATTCAATAATAAACTAACCTTATTCAACCGAAATCAATGCCTAAAGATATATCTAAACTAAGGAGAATTATTTGTTGTGCTTTAATATTTTTACAAATAAAAAATAACAATTAACAATAATAAATAACAAATAACAATTTCCGACCAGCAACTAGTTTTCACTCTACAAGTGTCTGTGTTGCTACATAAAAATCTTCAAAGGACATATCATTAAACCAACATCTATATTTTGTGCATTTATCACAGCAACCCACTGTTTTGCAAAAACACAATTTATTTTAGGTATTTCAAAGTACATCTGATACTTACGGGAAGTCCGCATTGGATTCTTTTTCTATTTTCTATTCATTTTCACACTAATTTGATACAAACAATGTGGACGAATTTTTGGCTCGTGCCATGGGAATTTGTTTTTTTTTTATTTCTAGTTAGTCAGTTGGGGTTTGGAAAATGTTACAACAAGTTGTTTTGGATCTGAAAAGTTATGTTTTAAAAGTAGAGATGAGAGTACTTGAGAGTGGTAGAGGATAAACCATTTTAAAAGAATGAAAATAAAAATTTGTGTCCTGTTATGATTTAAAATTATTTGTGGTATATCGAATTTAAATGCAAATCAAAAATGAAATAAATGAAAATTGTGCTATTATGTTTAATAAACATATATGAAAGTAAAATTTGTGCTGTTTTAATTTTGACTATGAGAAAAGATTATAACCAAATACCGAGTGATGCAAAGGTTATGTTCGGTCAAACAAACCTCTTAAATTGGTTGATATATGTGAGAACGTAATTTTGGAACTAAACAGCGGATATAAGTAAATTTTAAATCGCTATAAAACTAATGTAATACGACTTGCTAACAAAACCTAAAGTTGGAAAGTTTTTGTATTGTTTTTGGCCTCCACGTGACGTAGGTGTATTAGCAAGCACGCTTAAATGTTAATTAAATATTAATATCAAAAACTTCAACATCATTTACTTGCGCTGGAGCAAGCTGGGTGCATAGTGTTGCGTGCATGATCAATTGGTGGCCCTCCACGGACCACTAGACCTCATACTAAACACTCTACACGCGTGTGTGTCACAACTTCAAGAAATTCTCAATGATGACAGATTACTCCAAAGTACTGAGAATTTTATCTCAATATCTACCCAAACATTTATTTATGACGAATTTTAATTACATATAATTGAACCTTTATCTATGTTGTGCAACTATCACATTTTCCGGACAACGAATTGTTCAGAAACTTCAAGGGACCCCGAGTCGAATTTCAACTACGATTTAAATAGTAGACATTCTCAAATGAGCCTATTTTACTTCTTTTCATCCTTTATTGCATGCAAATAAGAACTTTTTATTCTCGATAAACTTATTAACGCCTACAAAATCTAAAAACATACTATTTAACATCTAATTAGAATCTCAAAAAACTATTCACAGACTACTTATTCTTAAAATACTACTTTACTCCTAATTAAGCCTGTTTTTCAACACCTTAGTATTTATCATATCCTAAGAACTTAAACAGTACTCTAAATTCTATCAACGTAGAAAATTAACATCTTATTTAATCTTCAAAAACTATTTACGATTCCGATCTATTTCGCACCAAAGCCGACAAACACTTTTTTACATGAAGATAGCGTTCGTATATTTATGTTCTAAATTGGAGGAAAGGAGATATGTGAGTGTGATTTTGTTTGTAAAGGATGCGTCCATTTTGTCGCAATTTTTTTTTAATGATGCAATTTAAAAGACCAAAATTCAGAAATCAAAAAATTTTAATATATGAATTATGTGTAGAAAATAATACTAACTTTCCATAATTTTCTCAATATTATGAAAAATTAAATTAAAATATTGATAAACCGACATGAAACAAGACAAATAAAAAATATTAAAAGAATATAATAATTTTTTTAAATCACTAAAATTAATTATTGAAAGGGCCTGTTTGTTTAACGAGATTGTTTTTATTACTTTCACTAAAAAAAATCCTTCACACTTTATTTTATATGAAAATAAATTAAAATTATTCAATTCAATTAAACGCATGTAAATTATTTCCTAAACTTTTGAATAAAACCATGTTAGAATATATAAAAATACTTTTTATTTTTCTATTCTAATTCTTTCTTTTCTTTTGTTTATTATTATTATCCCTAAACAAATTTCGTTTCTCTTCGTTTTTTGTTATTACAGAAAAGACAGAAATTTATTATTAACGCCTATTTAACAACTTAAATGGGATTTTTTCCGGTAACTCGCTTTTGCAGGAGCTATGTAGATATTATTTTTGTATTGAAAATAAGTCATACTCAAATACTCTGAATTCTTAATAGTAGAATCTGTAGGTTTTAAAGAGTAGCTAAATTTCGAATTGAGACTATACCACAACTTCATTAAAAACAAATTGTTAAAATCACACAAACTGTATTAACCACAATCGTGAAATCATTAAACCAAGGTTTTTTTAGTTAATTATCACGAAAGGACACAGATTTACAAAATCATTTAAGCGATTTTCAGGAAAAACCAATTGAGCTAACTTCACAAAAAACATGTCGCGGTAGCCATTTTTCTGGACTAAGAGATACAATTTCTGGGCTGACAGTTGAAATTATCATGACATTATACTTTTAGTGTTGCCATCGTATTTTTCGCGGATGAAAACTGGGCTAACCTCACATACATATACCTAATTATTTTAAAACCAATTTCTAAAATAAAAAAATATTGGATTAATTATTTTGGAAGGACGTTCATAAGAAATTTTCGACTAGAAATATTTTTATACAGAGCTAAGTAGGGTTTCATAAACAAAACACTAGATCAGACTTTTTTAAACATTTATTTAAGAATTTGATACCATATATAGCATTTCCTATAATTTTGAAAATTGGCGGGTTCTACGTTTTCCTTCGAAAAAATTAAGTTCTTATATATGATGAATGGAAGGAAGGTTTTAGTGAGAAATGGAACCTATAAGAATATGCCATCCCAATAAGTATATATCCCAAAAAGTTTGGGTGAATGTTTGAATAGAGCTCAAACTTTCTTGCTGAAGATAATTCTATCAAATTTAATGTATTGTCAACGGCAACATGGATTAAATGTAAGACATCTGTGATGTGTAAGAGATTGATTTTATTTTCATCAGTTCGTTAATAAGGCTTGCAAAACCGTCATATTTAAAACCCGATTTTCGGTTTTTAAAAATATTAAAACCGGTTAAAACGGGCTTAGAACAATCTTTTTACACATATAAAAATTAAATTTCAGGGCAATTCTCTTAATAAAAACACCTTTTATTAGAAAACATATATTTGATTCGTTATAAATAAATAAAAATATTTATTTTTACCATTAATTTACAGCAATTTACTCAAATATATTTATTGTCCATATTAATTAAAGGTTTCACAATTCATTAAAAAACATAAAAATTCAGAAACATATTTCATAAATTCATTATGGCTTATTTTTATTATTATTATAGTAGAATGCTCGAATTAAGTAAAGATTGATCTGACAATGACCTTTCTGATTCCCACTTGCCACTCATGCGGTTTATTCCTAATCATAAACGATATTTCAATTTTTTTTTTCAGTTTTTCTGCCTCAAAATAAATTATTTATGGGGAGCAAATTCAAATCTTTTTTAGACTTCTTTACAAAATTAATTAGAAATAGTTGTGAATAACTAAACTCAAGTAACTAAGAGAATTCGAACCTTCTATATCAGTGCCGTGATTCAAATACTGTGACGACAGATACCATGGCGATGATTATTTGACTATCAAAACCTTATCTATCATACATAAATTTTTCAAACTTTCGTTAGTCCGAGCGCATGTTGCAAACGAAATACTAAATAAAACTGAACGTAAAAAACGAACGTCTTGCGGAGCGACAGAAAATTTAATTTTTATATCTCACTAGTATAGTAACTGGACGAACGAAAGCAAGGACAACTATTACACAGTTTTGGACAAACCGATATGCATTAAAAGCACGCAACACGTTTTGTAACAAATGCAGAAAAATTTGTTATTCTCAAAAACGAAATACAAACTGAATACCAACACTTTCAAACATTAAAATACATCTTTTTAAATCAAAGCAACCTATTTTTTGGTATGAAATTTTGTGGTTGTCATGGTTTAAAATTTCATAAGTTTTTCTAATTTAAATTTGAATAAAATTAAAAACCTAGTTGATAAAATAATTACTTTTGTTTCGCTGTTCTCTGTTTGTATATACCTAGAAATCACCAATACTTTTTTTAACTTTTTTTTAAAGTCGTGTGAACATAGTTTTTACGTAATAAATGCACACCTTACGAATTTCACTTTACGAATTACAAAAAAAAATATTTGTTTTTTAAACCGGCTTTAATTGAGACAAAACCGGTTTTTTCTGATGCACATTTATGGGCGGCTTTACCGAAAGTTGGTTTGACTGAAATCGGGTTTACAAGTCCTAAGTTCGTATATGACGAACCATTAACTGCAGTCTGCACGTATAATGCATTGTCTGTTGATATGAAAAGCATATTTGTTCGTTTTTTTATCTATTTATGATAAAACTTTATCTATGAACAGGTGATATGACTATAGTCACGTCACGTTGAACAAAAAACAACTTACATTTTGCGTTTTTCAATTTAATAAAATAATTTAATATCAATAACTAATTTAAGACTTTTAAAAAATTATTGTCCCTTAAAAAATTGATAAATTAAGGTGACTAAAATGTCATATATAATAACATCTACATCTGTCATATAAAATGACTAAAAGCGTGAAGAACGATTTCAACAATACGAAAATTGATGCGATGTGACTTTAGTCATTTAAAGAGACATAACATGCTTTTGGTAATTTGGAGGTGTAAGACTCCTACGATCAAGCAACAGGCTTAGGAATGGCAACATATTTTCGTTTTGTATGTAAAATTTATGGTTGTCGATTTATGTTTTACGCGTAGCAAGCGTCGTATTTTGACTAATTTTGATGACATGGATATCTAGAGATTTCTGTCAGCTTATTTTTTAATTTTTTTTGGACAAAAATTTTGTAAAATATGCCTATCCTTTTTTTAATGAAAAAAATTAAGCAGTCGCAAATCTTGGGAAGTGAAATATAAACTGAAAGGTGGGACCAAAACATACACCGTGCTGAAGTTTGAGCTTAATCAAACAACAAGTCTATGGAATCGCAACATATTTTCGTTTTGTATGTAAAATTGGTGATTGTCAAAGTATGGCCAGTTTGACGTAGCACGAGCGTCGTATTTTGACTAATTTCGATTACATGGATATCAAGAGCTTCGTGCTAGCACATTTTTTGACAAACAATTTGCAAAATTTGCAAGTGGCTAGTTAGCCTATCCTTTTTTTAATCCAAATAAATGCGTAGCCTCAAATCTTAGCGAGTGACATATAAACAGAAAAGTGGGACCAAAAGATGCACCGTGGAGGTTTGAGCTTAATCAAGCAACGGATCTAGGAATAACAGTATATCTTTGTTTTATATATAAAATTTATGATTGTCGATTTATGACCAGTTTTGCGTAGCAAACGGCGTATTTTGAGTAATTTCGATTACATGGATACCTAGAGCTTTCTCCGCACTATTTGCCGTAGTATCAAAACTAATATCTACCAAAAATAATGACTTTTTTTTAAAGAAATTAATTATAATGAAGCATTTACTGTAAACAGACCGGCAACATGTCTTCTTATATCAATAATAAGGCTAATTACATTACATTTTTGATTTCATCCAACTAAGTAGTATACGCTTTAAATACATAATTTTTAAAGTCCTATAGAAATTGGTTTTTAGAATGAGAATTGGTAATTTCCTATAAAAATAATCTTTAATGTTCACAGGTATTGTTTACAGGTACGGTAGATATTGGGTTTAATCCTAACTTTAAAAGCTGCGTTCGGGGCGGAGAAATAGAAAAATGAAAAATCTGATAAAACCCGAAAAAGTCATAGAACGAAGTTTAGAGAATAGTCATAATTTTATTTTTATCTGTAGCTCAAACGTAAAAGTTTGAAAAGAAAAGTTTTTGTTCTATGTTGTATGAACTAGTTAAGGAATTGACCTGATTTGTTTATAGTTCAACGTTTGTTTTTACTCACCTATTTAATTGAAAAATAATGGTATAGTTAAACTCGAGTTATTCGGACATACCTGCAAATACAAAAAAAAACTAATTATTAATTAAAAATTAAAAAATTACAGTAATAAGAGCTTAAGTCATATTTGCGTCTTTCTACAATGAAAGTCTAAGCAAAAATCAAAGTAAACTTTATAATCAAAGTACAAGTAAGCTTGGACTTTGATTTTGAACTTTTTTCCAAGTCCAAGTCCAAGTCCAAGTCCAAGTCCAAGTCCAAGTCCAAGTCCAAGTCCAAGTCCAAGTCCTAGTCCAAGTCCAAGTCCAAGTCCAAGTCCAAGTCCAAGTCCAAGTCCAAGTCCAAGTCCAAGTCCAAGTCCAAGTCCAAGTCCAAGTCCAAGTCCAAGTCCAAGTCCAAGTCCAAGTCCAAGTCCAAGTCCAAGTCCAAGTCCAAGTCCAAGTCCAAGTCCAAGTCCAAGTCCAAGTCCAAGTCCAAGTCCAGGTCCAAGTCCAAGTCCAGGTCCAAGTCCCAGTCCAAGTCCAAGTCCAAGTCCAAGTCCAAGTCCAAGTCCAAGTCCAAGTCCAAGTCCAAGTCCAAGTCCAAGTCCAAGTCCAAGTCCAAGTCCAAGTCCAAGTCCAAGTCCAAGTCCAGGTCCAGGTCCAGGTCCAGGTCCAGGTCCAGGTCCAGGTCCAGGTCCAGGTCCAGGTCCAGGTCCAGGTCCAGGTCCAGGTCCAGGTCCAGGTCCAGGTCCAGGTCCAGGTCCAGGTCCAGGTCCAGGTCCAGGTCCAGGTCCAGGTCCAGGTCCAGGTCCAGGTCCAGGTCCAGGTCCAGGTCCAGGTCCAGGTCCAGGTCCAGGTCCAGGTCCAGGTCCAGGTCCAGGTCCAGGTCCAGGTCCAGGTCCAGGTCCAGGTCCAGGTCCAGGTCCAGGTCCAGGTCCAGGTCCAGGTCCAGGTCCAGGTCCAGGTCCAGGTCCAGGTCCAGGTCCAGGTCCAGGTCCAGGTCCAGGTCCAGGTCCAGGTCCAGGTCCAGGTCCAGGTCCAGGTCCAGGTCCAGGTCCAGGTCCAGGTCCAGGTCCAGGTCCAGGTCCAGGTCCAGGTCCAGGTCCAGGTCCAGGTCCAGGTCCAGGTCCAAGTCCAGGTCCAGGTCCAGGTCCAGGTCCAGGTCCAGGTCCAGGTCCAGGTCCAGGTCCAGGTCCAGGTCCAGGTCCAGGTCCAGGTCCAGGTCCAGGTCCAGGTCCAAGTCCAAGTCCAAGTCCAAGTCCAAGTCCAAGTCCAAGTCCAAGTCCAATTCCAAGCCCACGTGCAAGTCAAGTCCAAGTTGAAGTAAAAGCCAAAGTCAAAGTTAAAATCAAACGCAACTTCAAAGCCAAAGTCAAAGTTGAATTCTTAATTATTGCACATATGATAGACAAAGCAAAAGAGACGAATTTAAAGTTAAAATTTTTTAAATGAAATATGTTAAAGTTAAACCTTGTTTCTTGGTTTCCTTGGAAACTGGTATGACTATGCAAGATATCACTTTTAAACGTTATGTTATGTAAAATTAGAAAACGAACGGAACATCGCAGTATTATACCAGGATAATGCTAGATCTCATGATTTTTTGCCATATCGTTCATTAAATACGAAATCTAACCGACTTACAATAACATTTTGTCTACTCAATTACCTAAACCATCTGATATAATAGGTTGATGGTAGGTACTGATATCAACAAAGTTGTGTGGGTTGAACATATTGCGTTCGTGTTTTTGATTAATAAAAAATTTGTACGTTCCTGTTCTAAAGAAATGCAATAAACTAAGAGATAAAACTCGAGTAAAGCAAATAATAAGCGTTACGAACGCCTTTTATAAAATTGATTGCTGTGGTAATAATAACCATGGTAATTTACTACATATAATTATAATTGTTCAAAAGTTATAATAATTTCAGTTAAACCATATAAATCTAAATTTGTAATTGACAATGAAATTCTAATAATTCTCATACTATTTACATTACAATCATATATATGATATTCGACATACATTAAAAAAAAACAACTTCAAATCAATTAGTATATATCGACTTCAATAAAAAATCAATTATTTAATTAAAATCTCAATTAAATACACTTAAAATTATAATTTCATTAATATTGGTTTAATACTTTTGTGTATGTTTCTTTCGTTAGCTGACAATAATCGTATTGTCATGCCTTTCACTTTTATCTTAAAAAAGATTCAACAAAACGAACAAAAAAAATTAAATAAATTTAAAAATTATGTTTTCAATAGTTAATTCTCTTTACAACGGTATGTTCAACGTTTTGTTATTGTATATAAATATAGAATGACGTGATTAGCTTAAAAAAATAACGCAACTTTTAGTTTGGATCAGTGGTGGTGTTGTCTTTTGAAATTTATCTAATTAATAAACTTATAAAAAAAAATCGATAGTTAAGTATTAGACGATGTAATATGAGTCTGTTAAGGAGGTAAACCAAAAACAGACTGTGCATAATTAGTTGATCAATGATTTCAGTAATACGTTTTTTTTAAATTACATAACTCTTTTGTGAAAGCATCATGAGATATGAAACAGTTAAATATGTCTTAGGTTACTATTTATTCTTACTGTAAATAAATCTTATCATAGATTAAACCACCTACAACATTTTGTAAATCATTTTCATTTATTATAGTTGTAATGAAATCAAATAATTCTTTTCACGTTTTATATTCTTATTTGTTTTCAAATCAACAATAAGTAAGTTTATTTTTCTACGCGTCAAGAAAAATAATGAAAATCATAATCAATTTTATATTGATCAACTTTTTGTTACACCTTGTAATAGTTGGAGAATAATTGAATAAAAAAAATTTAAACAAAAGACTTCAACAGGCGATGAACCCGTTAATAAATTTATATTTTTTTTTACCTCGGTTAAATTGTAATTTATAATACCTTTTTTAAGAAATCAATAGCATACATTATTATCTTAATTTATGATTGCAAAAAACGTAAGGTTCTATTTGTGCAAATTGTGAAGCTACTTCCGAAACATATATACAGCAATTTCATGCACGATTTTAAATTCGATTATAGATATTCACCACTATTATGTTAAAACCACAAGAATAATGATGTTCAGTTATGTTATTTTAATTTAAAAGGAAGATGCGTGAAATTTAAAAGTCATATTTTTAAATAATAAATAGCTGCAATATTTTTTATTATAGATTTGTAATTAGTTTTGTTATATCTTAAATTATAGCATAATTGTTGTTATATTAAAGAAGAAAAATATTTACTTCAATTTCCTTTCAGCTATTAAATAGATAATATTTTATAGCAAAACATTATGAAATGAAAGTTCAAATAACATCGATTACAAGAAGTAATTTCTATTTTGCTCTATCTCACTTTTAGTTTTAGTTTATCGTTTTGCTGTTAAAGAAAGGAAAGTAATGACTCTTTTAGGAAAAGTAAAAATAGTTTTCCTCTTTTTATTTAAAGTAATTTTACCAACTGTTGGGATGATATAAAATATTTGATTGAAATGTTCTGACGAAATCTTTTAAATTGGTCCTTTAAGTATAAATCAAAGAAAAGGTGAAGAAGTACCGGTGACAATATTTACCATCGTTTGTTAATGTACTTTTTGTGTTTATTTGCAATGAGGAGGTAGATCGCAAAAATAAATTTTAGCATTGCAAATTGCAAGTGAAAATAAAACAGGTTTAACTTAAAACTTTGATGTAAAAGTTTGGACTCACATTTTGTGTTGATATAATGATTTTTTGTTAGTATTCTTAATAGATACAATTTTTTTAACGAATTGAATCTTCGTGATAGTTTTTTATGTTATTTAAATTTAAGTTTAGTGGTAGCGAGCTTTCCAAGATCATTTAATGAGCATAAATTCAGCGTCCGAACTGCACCTGAGCAAAATACACCAGATAAAACAGCAAGTAATGTATATTAGATACCCAAGTGTGATCCGCTTGCTGTCATGGCAGGTCCTAAATAATGAATCGGATATTCCAAAGTTACCACTCACACTATTACTATCATGTAATCATTGTTTGCCTATTTTTTTTTTCTTTTATCTCTCTGAGGTAGATTGAAGCTTCAGTGTCTACGTACGAAACCTCACCCAGATTTGGAACCTAGTTAACTATTTATATTCCATTCACAAACGGGGTATCTAGATAATTTGATTAATCTTTCTTTGCTTGCATAATGCGGCTATACAGATTGACATATTTTTAATAGCAGCTCGTAGGAACTAAATGTTTAAAAATTGCATCAAGAAAAAAAACTTCTAAGAAAGGAAAAATTTATGAAATTTGTTTCGAAACAACGGCTTCACAAAAGAAACCAATGAGCTTAACAAGTGGTTCAACTTCAGAATCCGAGACGAACGAAAAAAGACAGATGACAAGAAGTATAATGATTGTGGCAACAAGTACAAAAAGTCTCTTTGTCAAGACTTCTATTGAAATAAGTAATCAAAATTGGAAGAGAGTGGAAATTGAGTCTCTTTGAGATTCCTATTAATTTTAAAAGACAACCCGAGACCTTCACCTATCTGTAGTGCTGCAGGATGGCAACAAAGGCTTTGCAACCTAGCAGGTGTTCCAGGTGTCATGTTTACAATATGGATATAAGAGTGTTATGGATGACACTTCTCCTCAGATTATTAAAACTCTCCAGATCCTAAGTGGGAAAAAGGCTTAGACAAAAGCCTTAACAGAACCCTACGATCCAAAAGATACTTGTCTACCTGGTAGATTTTGAGTGTGCTAAAAAAGTATTAAAATTTTTTCTGGCTTCTGACATGGTCGATTACTATTTCCTGTACGACTCGGTTAATCGATTATTCGAAACAAAAACGATAATAAAAAATCAAAGTGGAATACCAACCCTGGATGTAAAAAGAGAACAAACAGCGCTGCCCAGCAGCATGTCACCTCGTCATGACATGGTACAAGAGAAGAAAGCGTGGCATTTCAGTAATTGTCACTACACTATCAGTTAAGGAACTACACCACCTAATTAGACGAGGATTAAGTGGAAAGAGGAACTGTCTCTGGACTAAAGAAAGAAAATTGTGGAGGATTTAAGGCATACAGTTTACAATAACATAAGGTAACGAGGTGAAGAAAATCAGGGAAGCCATACAAATAGCAAAGAGTAACACATTCACAGCCGTGATCTAACTATGCAGATGAAATTAAAGAGTTTAGCTGGAGATCTAGGCAGAAGACTATAACTACACCAAAATGAGTATAAGGCGATAGGTTGTATTGAGAGAAGATATTTATGGACTATGTTGTATACGATTGGAACTTCTCACACCTAATTATTAATGGTGAATAGCTTCAGCTTTTAAGGGTTTGATCGAACATTAGCTCAAACAATGCACACACAACAACAAAAATTAAATGTGTGAGAGAACAAATTGTAACTAGTTTACAATGGGAACGTCTATCAACATTGGGGTCCCATGTTTTGATCTGGTGATCACGCTGAATACTAAAGTGACATATTAATGAAAACGTTGAGTGCTAATGTAACATAATAATGCAGATGAGGGCCTACAAGGTCGAGTCCAGACAGTAGTTGACTGTAGTAGCCAACACCAGTTTGCTAATAACTGTGACTTCAGCGTAGTTCTTATAAATATTCAAGCAGGCGTTTGGCTCATTAATTTCCAAATTACCAGTCTATTATGTGTGGTGCTCACTTTGAGTGTAACTAGATATTTTACGTACAATCCACTCACAACGATAAAATAAAAATGTTTACATGTTTTTTGCCTTTTTGGTTTTTAAAAACATGTAAAAAGTTCGAGAAGCAAAGTAACAAGTTATTAATTTTGTAAATAATTTTAAATCATTCAATTTCGCAAGACTATTTTCACTTGTTACATTAATTAATATCACCAAAAAAGATCAAGCAGAATTCAATTTTCAGTGTAATGGACCTCGATATATATTCCTCATATATTGATTCTTCTTATTCAATAAACATTTACCGATAGATGGGAGAAAGATTCTACTATAAATTATATTACTTCAATATTGAGGTTCATTGCTGTATAATTTTGACAAACGTAAAAATCAGCTTTGTTTACATTTGGTGAATATTAATTCTTTTTGGTAAGTTTCTATGATAATTTTTAATTTCAAAATAGGTTTATTTTTTATTTTTTTGTAAATCTTTGTAACAATTTGTAACGATCAAAAAAATCAATTCATAAGATATTTTCTTTTAAAATCTACCACAAGCAGTTCTCACAATAATTATACATTCGTTTTGTACTATCAAACAGTTTAAGATTCATTTCATAAATAGTATCTGTCTGTTTATGATGTTCCACTGTAATCCATATTTTTGTTTTTTCATTTCAATGTGAAACAAACATGTATCGTTTTTTAAACAGATATCTAAATAAAGTAAATAGAATCTGAGCAGGTGCATTGATGCCATGTTGATGTGCGTTGAGAAAAATAAAATTTTATTAATGTAATTAATAAACATTTGAAAACTAAAATAACCGAATTCATGTAATCGATTTTGAATAGAGTGAAGAAAATCAAACAGAAAAGAACATATTATGATTTTGAATCAATAAAGTTTTCAACTTTTAAAGTTTTCAACTGTACTGTTCATCTATGCCAATTACAAAAAAATAAAAATTAAAGAAGCAATTAGTCTTTGGTGTTGGTAATTTATAAAATAACACCAACATTTTCTAAAATGTGAAAGTTGTGGTTTGAGCAACACAAGGTGTGATAAGTGGTTGGAAAAATTGGTTGACAATTGATTACTAATACATTACGGTTGTTGGAAGACGAGGATAATCTGGAATGCTAAGCATTTAAGCTTCAATGTTTTTTTAAAAAAATCAATCGTCTTGATCTGGATGCTTATGATTATTATTGTATTTGATGATGATGATACATTTCAAGACTGTAGCTGATTGTTTTATTGAACAAAAGGATCTAATGAACTATAATCAACATCTAAAGCTATTTTTTTTCTATTATTATTATTCTTATTTTCTTTTATTTTATTTACATATATTCTGAGGTTTTTTGTTTTTTTTTTCAATGATAAACTAAATAGTTTAAACTAGAGATTTTCTCGGTTCCGATGGATCCGATCTTAAGCACCATACTATAAAGTGAAGTAGGCATTAAGTTTCAAAGTTGTCACCTTAAGAGGTAAGTCAAAGGACTGCACCACCTGTTTAAACGTGAACTCAACGAAGCGAGATATGGTGGTATTTAAGATTTTTGCAGAGGGACTGTCTCCGAAGGACTAAAGAAAGATGCTTCATCTACAATAGAAAATAATTGAACCCGATATTTTACAATATCACAGGATAACGAGACGAAGAAAGCTAGGGAAGCCATTCACTCAAATGAGAAGGAGCAATAAAAATTTTCAACCGGGAACTAATTATGCAGATGCTATTAAAAATATTAGCTGACAATCTAGGCGGAGGTCTAAACTAGACCATACTAAGTATAAAGGAGCTAGACAGTCTTAAGGCTAGTGCACCAGTTAATGACAGGCTGATTCCAAAATCTTTGCCTTAAAGGCATTTTGTTCATTGAAGGTTCATTTTAAAACAGGATACGCTGTGGTAACGTGCGACGATGAATATGATGGCAACAAAAAAGGTATATAAAATCTCAATTCTCTAAAAGGCTACCATTTTCCTCCCGAGCAGTGCTGAAGAGACTAATAAAAATTCATAGCATTGCTGAAAATAGCAAATAAAGAGATGACCGTTAAGTAATAGAAGACTATTGGAAGTTGGTATGGGATGAACAGGTTCTCTCAACTCTATAAATCAATAAAAGATCTGCCGTTAGCACAGAATATCTCTGATACAATTTTTTCATATGGCCTGGCTATAACGAAAATTGACGGTGGTAGCTATGGAGGCAAAGGATGTTTTTGAAAGTCGAAAGTATTTGATTCTCCAAAACCACCCACCAAGAGACAGCTAAAAGCATAAGCACATGCTCTACAGCGAGTAAAGTGGTAACGGAGTGGACAAAGTAGACAATTTGTTTTAAGGTGAAGGAATAAAATTGTAACTTACGAATTTTCTGTGATAATGGTAGCTCGAAGTAAAAGCTCCCCACATCATAATAAATGGGCTACGATGGGCCAATGGGATTCACCAAGCCACATCTTTCACATTCCATCCGTAGAAAACACTGGCTCCACAGAAACATAGTGAAAAGCATAGCTAACAACGAGGTTCAAGTAACATGGAACACTTATACCAATTCACCTAGATTGTGTGCATCATGATTAGGAAAACATAAATTTTTTTTGTCTTTCAATTTTTTTCAACTAGATTTTGGTGGCCATACAGACAATCGTCGTATTCAAGGCCATTCATCGCAGAGTAGTTATGGAATTACCGCATGAACAAATGATGAAACTCAGATACTGCTAACGATGGTATAAGGGTTGCTGAAGTTGTATAATACAAAGAAGTGATCTCTTACCATTGAATGCTACCCAAAATGTTTGTTGGTATTCTAAATGAAAGAAAACGTAAGTGTGTTGAACGTTGGAAACGCGCCTGCTTTTGTCACAAGAACAAGATACCGTTGTTCTGAATCTAACTTTAGGACGCTGAATGAACGTTTTTGTCTAATAACAGAGTTGGTTTGCTGGAATTAGAGAGCCTGAAAGAGAAATTTATCCCTGTTTGGGGTCCTCTAGAAAAAATGCGGGAAGGAGATACAAGTATTTGAGAAAAATTTTGACCATAAGTTTTAATACGCAATATCCAAATTTACAAAATTGCGTACGAAATGAAGTGACTAACAATGAAATAAGAAGACTAAGAGATTGTTATCAAAGTCTTGAAAATCTCCCTGTAAATTATTTACATTTAGAAAAATCAAAATGAATGACAAAAAGCTTGTTCTGCGCGATGTACCTCAGTCTATCGACACAATAAATTCCAATAGAAAGTACTACGCAGATGGAAAACGTAAATGAGTGATAGAATCTAGGAGCATACTGTACCGTACTCATCCAGGGGTTTTTATACTAAATAAATAAACAAAAATTTAACGGTGAGCGATAAAATGACTATACTGACGTAAAAACTGGAACAATTAGATACAGTTTTCTATGATTATCAGTAACTTTAAGCCTTCAGCAAAAGTTTATTTAATCTTTCGCTCCAGCTCTGTGGTCAAACTGATCAACTAGTGTTTACGGTATGTGCCAACACGAAAAACGAAAAGATCTTTGAAACTATTACGAATGTACCTCTATCGTTTCCAAACCATTAAACGGCTAGACGCCAGAAAATACAGTATAACCAAAACAAAAGATAAAAACCTGGTCAAATTAGACATATTTTGTCCTTTTCGGTCCTTTGTATCTTACCCTTACACATTCCTCAACGTGGTAATAGTGCCAGACCATCTTACTTATTTCCAAAACTTCTCAATCTAATTACAAGATTAAACATATGTAGCTCTTTAAAATTTTATGTAATACGCGTAAATTTAAATTTCACATTGCAATGGTGACTGAAAACCTTTATAAGACAATAATGCATTAAGAAATCATTCGGTTTATTCAAATTCTAAAGAAAAAGCAGTCCAGACCTCCTATCGCTTTATTATTGGAGTTTTAAACGGCTTTGATTTTGTCTTAATTTATACTGATAATTGGCTAACGTTGATCATCATACGCAAAAAACATCTTTAAATCATATTTCAACGCGATTCTGATAAAGTTTAGTGTTAAAACCTCAAATGGTGTTTTTGACGCAACTGATGTACAACTACTACCTTCGTTTTATCCCACGTTTAGCTGTATTGTTGGTATCCAATAATGCAAATCTGAATTAAATTAAAAGGTAAACAATCGAGATTTGACCTAGTTCTCAAGATTCGTTTAACAGAGTTCAATAGTTAATCAAAAATTCACTGATGTTAAGTAGATTATTAACGCATATACACTGTTATACTAAGTTTAACATCATGACACTAACACTGCCGTAATTCAACAGCATAAAGAGTTTCGGGATCTGTTAATCGTTTAAAAAACAAAACGTCATTTTAAATATTTTGTGGAGGGTCATGTGTACATGATATTCACCAATCATTAACCAAAAACTAACTTTCTTACAACGACGACAGAATGATATCGATAGTCAACCTCATCATTTAAACTTAATTTCAAAATTATCAAATCATATCCTTTATTCAAGATATTAACGTCAATAAAGGATTTTTAGGAACTTAACAAGTCGCTGGGATCACCTAGAACATCTCCAGGAGAGTGACTGGTTTCTTTTAATTCAAAACTTTTCTTACGACTCGCTATAAGATTTTGATTGGAGCATTGAGCTTTTATTCGTTTTGCTTTGAATTAGAACTTTGACTAAAGATTTTTCTGGTGCAGACTTACCAGCACGTGACAAAAGCAGACTTAATATGCGAACAATTTCTAAAAAGTTTCCGGCAAGTTACTTGTAAGCTTGTCAGCATGGACAATTTTTAACCCTTTGTAAATGGAAGACAACTCAAGATTTTCAAACGAAAATCTAATTTCAACAGAAACACGAATAGTCTCTCAACATATTATTTTCATACCTTACGAGGTGCATACGCCTAATTCTGTTTTGATAAAAGTGGACTAACACATGGATTAAGAAAAAATATAAAAATATTGTAGAAAATTTTCAAGATAAAACAAAGCCAATCTGTATGAAGTTTTTGCTATACGCTATGGGTTGCTAATCGATCCTATCTGCTTATAATTAGCAAATATTTACATATAAGTAGGAATATATACCCACGACAGCACAGATTCTGTAAAATAATACAACTAAGTTATCGTTCCCTTTACACATTTAAATAAAACATAATCGATTCTTATATTAATTAAGATAATTAAAAATAACGTTATCATTAACATTAGCAGTAAACAAAGAGAAGAAACAATGTAATCGCTTATATAATCGCGTGCACCATGGTATACATTCGTAGATATGTTAATTAAATTTAATAACTAAACAGAATATAATTAAAAAAATGTAGTACCAAGGTAAGTTATCATTGAAATTAATTGGTTAACTATTAACAGTTTCGTGTAGTCTAACTTATACGTGTTATTAATAAAATATTAAGTTTTTTAGTTTAGTAACTGATTGGTGTTAGGTTATTTATTTTTATGATTAATTTGTAATCAAAACTAATAACTTAGATTATTTGCAATTATCTTCACAAAACGAAATCACCTTGATTGACATGGTTCGGAATTTATTGAACAAAAAATTATTCACTGAGGTAGAACAAATAAAGTTAAAATTAAATGATTTTTACCGTTATTGAAGACCCTTTTCACAAAAACATATAATTGTCTTAGACAAAACAGTTATTGTTTTTTTTTCAAAACTTTTTCAAGCGAAAAGACAAATATAGAGCATTAACTTCTTTTTCAACTAACAGATGACAAGCGATATGTTTGTACACAAAAACTAAGATAACCTCTAAATTTGGGTATGAAAGTTTAAAAAAAAAACTAATGGTCCAACTGACTTCTCTTACTCTTACAGGTAAGTTATATAACTAAGTGTATCACACATTATCTGTAAGATGTTTAGGAATGGAAAAAGTGTTTGAATTAACTGTTTTCTGTTTTTGATTTGAATTATAGAAATAATTAAGATAATTTAATTAAAAACGAAATTGAATACACAAATTTATGTTAAATTTTTTATGTAATATTTTTGATTTCACAGTTTTAGCATAATATGTTGATAAAAGAATGCTAATAAAAGAAACCTAATGATAACAAAACTGATAAAATTTTTAAAGTTTATTAATTAAAAAGCTAAATAAACTATAAATTATATAGTTTTGTTATTTAATTTGATGTTTTTTTAATTTTGGAAAAAAATTACCGTTTTTTCTTATCATTTTGTTTTTTTTGTAAAAAATTGACAAGAAATTTGAGGTGCTTGGGAATATAAATGTGTGAAGGTTATTTGACTTTTAAGTTTAAATTATTGCATGAAAGCAAAGAGATAAAAAATATAATATAAAAATTAGAAGCATTCAATTACACAGAGGATTGCTGCAATATCATAAGACGTTTATTGGTAAATACTTGGATTTACTGAAAATCCTTTTTTTCCTTCATATAAATTTAAAATTTTTAGTTGGCTTTAATTTTTAGTTTTAATTTAAAATTTTTATATGGTACCCCACTTGAGTCGGTATAAATACAAACATTATTTTTTTATTGATCTTATCAAGCAGTTGTCATAAGTAAATAAAAACAGTAGATATTTTGAGCTTACCATAAAGTCAAGTTCAGTTAAAGTCAGTTTTTTACTAACCTAAAATTGCATGTCAACACATTTATCAAATTATGTAAATATGTTGAAAACAAAAATTGAACTCAAGACTGGCAATCGTTTTAACTATTTCTTAACTTTGATTTTGACATTCTGATTAAATTTGACACAAGAACTAAATCAGAGTTAACAAACAGAAAGCTTGTAACGATCAACAAAAGTCTATTCAATAGACATTTTTTTAAATAAAAAAAACAGTCAACACATTAATCATACCTTCATTCCGTAGTATTAAACAACTTAAAATCGTTTCATAAAATAACATCTGTTTGGTTATGACGTTCCACTGTAACGCATATATTTATTAGTTTTTTTTCCTTTTGTTATTGTGAAACGAATAAAGTTTTTCTTGTTTTACAAAACAACCAAGATAAAGTAAATTGATCATGCGCAGATGCTGAATATTTGATAGAGTACATCATATTATGAGTTTTGGCTGATATATGTTTGTAATATCAATAATTGATTAAATTTTGAAGAACTTTATGTTGCATTTGTTTGGTAGTATTTGGATGGTTTTTCTCAGTCTGTTTTATGGTTCTTTTTATACACACGGTACAGTTGCAATCTATGAGTAAAAATTTTTTAGCTGCTTGATAAATTAAAGCCACAAGACACAGATAGATAGACATTTTTTTTTCTTGAAAAAATCGATGAGTAAAATCACATTGAATTATAAAATCAGTTAAGTTTTAATTGTATAAAATCATATCTGTAAGTATAACTTACAATAAATGTTTATCTATTATTATGTGATAATGCCATGTAAATGGTTGAATATTACGATCAAAATGTTGTAAGACGACATTTTAAAAAATATTGTTAATGATGAAAAAATTCAATTTCTTTTAATCCCTCTCCAGTGTTGAAACTAATAAGAAGATTTTTAATTACCCATATGATGATGGTGATTTTCAAATGAAATTGGAATTGAGTGAATTAATAGAACTCAAATGTGTCAAGAAGAGAATAAAAATGAAGAGATTTCGATTTGCTAATGCATTCGGGCATGGGTTGCTATCTTTATGAGCTTCTTATTACTGCAAAAACGAGAAGAAATTATGGTATTCAAGCTTACATTTACAACTACTAAATCGTTATAACTGAGTGACATTCAAAGTGTGCCTGGCCTAATTACCTAAGGATTCAAAACAAGGGGTCAAATTACTATGGGTCTGCTCCAAATGTTATGGTTAATATTTGGTGTGTATGTGTGTGCTCTAATTTTGGATAAAACTCAATGATCCCATTTAGCAAGAACATGAAGGTCAACATTAAATCCAACTTCTTGATGGTAAAATGGAGAATCCCATATGTGAACAGAAGAGCAAGTATCTAGACATAATTTTGAAAACAAAACTGTGGATGAACCAAATAAAAACAGTAATAGGCAAAGCAAGATACGGGCAAAAGAAAGAAAGGTTACCAAATCTGAATTTTCAAAGTAATCAAAGCCTTGAAATAATCTTTACATAAAAAAGTCTTTGATGGAAACCATTACTCATAGAAGTAATGCTTGTAGGAGTTAAATTTCGATTGAAACCTTTCGAAGCTTAGAACAGAAATTTATTGGTTAAGAGAAAATGTGGAAAAAGTATTTTACCGAAAGGATGAGAATAAAATTGAGAAAAATTTGTTTAATACCTTAAGAGTTATAATTAGCAGTTTTTCAACCAGGAGTGAGCTATAATTTGTTTTAGGCTCAAAAATCCATAAATACTGTCAGGATTTTTTAGAGGCTTTTGCATACTAAGGAAACATCTCAAAACTAATGGAGTAAAGGAGATAGACGACTGCCGTTTCAATTAATAGAACAAAAAACTTGAGCCCATTTTCTAAAACTTTATGGATAGTTGATTTACAAAGAAAAAAGTAAAGCCTGAAACCATTTTGAGCATAATTTGAACCCACACAACATCCTGCGAGGAGGAAATACTGCTGACCGTGGCTTAATTAACTTAACAATCAGCATGGAGTAAACAGCTGGGTTAGTATATAATATATTATCTCTACAATTTGGCGACGGACAAACCATCTTAAATAAGAAGCTTTGCGAGCCAAAGAAGAAAAACTACAAAATAATATTCAAACCAATTCAACTTTGAAGCTCACAACTATTTCAATCACTATCTATGACAGAGAGCTGATATAAGCCCAAGCAGGGTTTGTCGTACGTTGCACTACTAAGCTATTGTTATTGTGCCAGTTCTAGAACAATTCATCTGCCAATCTAAGGTTTGCAGAAAAAAGCCAGTAAATTTTAACAATTAATTATTCTTTAATAATAAATAAAATTTTCAAATAAATAATAAATAAGTAAATACTTTTTAAAATTATTTGTTAACGACAAATAATAAACCAATATTTATAAGTTTATATATCTTATATTTGTGTATTTTTTTTGTATAAATATGTACAGCGAAGGTTGAATATCTGTTTCTGTCAACGTTAGTTGTTTTGGGTTTTTTTATTTTTTATTTCACGGTTTTTGCTGATTTTTGTTCTCTTTTATTCATAAACTCCATTAAGCGTTGTGCTTCTTTTTGACTAGCAGAATGTTGGCAGTATTACCAATACACCTTCCCTATTTTGGTTTTGAGATGGCTGAACTAACACTAAAGTATTTCTTAAGGGGAATCTACACCAATGAAGGAACTGGATTTAATAACTGAGGTTGTATGTATTCAATCCAGCGTTTCCATTGATGTTGTCCTGCATGCATTGGATTTACTAGGGGAATCAGAAATAGTAGCGATGGCGTGGATCATGATCACCAGAGAATATAGGAGTCTGTGACATCGGTCGTGGTCCATCATTTACAGGGCGTCATAAACAGAGTCAGACATTAGATAGACTGTGCGAAGAGGTTGGGCGATAAAAGTGATCTGCATTAGGGTCGTACCGAAATCTTACAGTCACACAATTTCAAAAAGCGTCACAAAAAGCGAGGTGTCCCAGGTCCACTACGATCAACTTAATTTGAACCAATTGACAAATCAACCCGATACCCTTTGAACTACTAAGGAAAAGAATACGCGAGTTGGGGCAGAAACGGTTTGTTTATAGTTCAACAACAGCAGTGTCCAACGATGGAGGATTTTCAACAAGGAAACCTAGGTTTAGCCATACCAACGGAACAATTATTTAACAAAACTTCGATAGTTCCGCCATCATATCAACAGTTTCCACAGGATCAAGTGAATGCAGCCCCAATCATGCTATTTGAAGGATACCGTGTAAACCTAAGAAACAATTAGAACCATTACGATTCAAACTAGGTTTCTTTATTTACTGGAGACAGTCATTTACAGGATGTTCATCAATTTGGACATAGAGTTGAAGCTTTCACCAATACTATTGACCTAAGGTCGTGCCAGTTCAACCGATACGTTAAAGCGGGCGCAGACCGTTATTACTTGAACTATACACTTTAACATCAAGTAGTGACTTCACAAGATTTCAGAGAGGGAGTACTAACGACCTTCAGTGCCCTCACTGTCCACTGATGACAAAGCAATCTTACGAGTTCTCTTGAACTGTAAGTAGAAACCTAGAGAAAGCGTTTAGCACCAGGAATCGCCACATACTTCGTCCTTTCACTGAAACGGAAATGGTGAAGATCGCAAGGGAGGGATTGAGTATTTTACTGAAGAACGCAACATTTGTTGCCAAAATCGAACGATTATGGTCAGCACCAGCCGGTTGCCTTAATAGATAACCCTCAGTACCTAGAAGCCTATCAAAGTGGACCAATGCGCGTTATAAGAAGACTTATTACGCAAGCCCATCCAGAACTTTACCGGTGGCTTCAGCTGTTAATTCAATTGTAATCGATGCAAAGATATTGGTCATCGGACCCATGAATGTCCTTGCAATCAGATCGAACTATGTTTCTATCAGTGTGGTAAGCCTAAGATCACTTTTTCAATGTGTACAGATTGTCTCCCTTCACTGAATTTAAACTACAAACCAGGAGTACGGCTAATGGGAGTGTGCACTCGAATCAAATGTCTTCAACTCCTAGGCTCCAGATGCAGAACATGGGCTGGGCATTCAGGTCAAATTCAACCTTTCCAACAGAAGAAGGAATACGGAAAGGCTTTAGTAAACTCTATCCAAATAGAAAGAATTTTAGATCGGCACCTCCAACGTTTCTGTCGTTATTGGAGGTTGCGAAACTTCTTGCGAGTGCTTGTATCTCTTCTATCATTTCAGGTTTAAGAAATCCTCGACCTCAGGCTTCTAGATTGTCTAGCTTCTATTAGTATATTTGGAAGAAATTATTTACAGTTATTAAAATTCACCTGCATTTATTACCGTAACTTCACATCCTGCATCCGTACTGCGGATGGTACGATAAATGAAATTTTGGGTTATATCGACGTACCTATTACTTTAAATGGCTCCACTAAATCTATGCGATTCCATATTGTTCCTATAAATTACGTGAAGAGCTCTACCTGGGGATCAATATCCGAGAAGCTTTTGGTATCATTCCTTCATCGGTGAAACAGAAGCATTATCTCACAACTACCGAGCTGGATTTATGCCGAACTGGACCAAGTGCTTCAAATAGGAGTAATAGAAAATTCTGCAAGTTCTTGATGCTCACCAGGGATGTTAATTCATAAAAGTTCTTGTAAAAATAGATTGTGTCAAGACTCCCGTCGTGTCAATTCCCTGACCAAAATGGAATGTCATAAGTGTCCTTCCTGACAATACAAGCGTGATATTTTAAATCTAATTTCAAAAGTCGTAAGCCAATAAAAGTTTTGGTGTAATACAAATAGATCCTGATTTGGAACGATATACCTTCTGTGAAAAAGCATCTAGTTCATCATTTTGCAACTATTTTTTATAAGTTTGCGATGTGAAATACGAGGGATTGAAATTTTTAGCAACAAATTTTTTGCAATATATTATTATTTTTATCTATTGCATATTTTAGCATCAATACCCTGGATACATTTTATGTGATATTTTTCTCTAAACTTTGATCCTACAAGTAATTCATATATTATTATACAAACAAAGATAAATTTCGGCCCCTTTCATTTAGCTCTTTCAATAGTAGCATATATAGCTTAATAGACTAACTGAAATATTTATATGTTTATATCAATTATTCCAATATATTAAATATGGTATATTAAAATAACAAAAACATATTATATACTACTTCTCCGATTAAGTCCACATATTAAATTAAATAAAAATTCCTTCGTATCAGAAGCGTGTCTAAAATGCCTATGAAATGCCGGTTTGTTATAATTTTTAAATTTTTATTAAAATTCTCAAAAACTGATATATTAAATATTTTAGTTTTAAGAACTTAAAAATTATGCCTCTTGACAACTTTGGAGTAAAGCGAAGCGTGGAAATGGCGCTATCAATCCGTAAACTTCGCCTTTAAGGAAGGTAGTAGGTAGGTACGAAGGAATCCTAGCAAAAAGATTGCCACGATTCAGAAAAACATCACAAAGTAGTAAAAATGGATCGATTCAACAGCCAATTAAAAATGAATCTATTGTAAATAGTTTAAGGCATAAAGACATCAAACTCAAAAAACACTTGGAGTGGAGTCTATGAAATCTTGGAAAAAAATACAATGCCATCCATATGTGCTGAAAATATAATTAATCATTAGACAACTCACGTTTTGCTAGGCTATGGTACATTATGATCTCAGAGTAACTTTTGTTTGTATTAATTATGTTTTATCGAACAAACAAAAGCATAAGTACATCAAGTTCAACAACTCGATAAGAATAACATGTTGTTCAACAACTTATATTAAACACCACATAGTACACTATCCCAATCTCCCAATCAACAAACAAAAATCAAACTTTTCAAACGTTACTTTCATATCAAGATCGTAATTAATAAGAAAAAAAAAGTATAGAAAAGACCAACTTCATTAATTCAAAATCTATGTTTTTTTGCAATCAACTAGAAATAAAATTAAATACTAAATAAACATTGGCAATAAAACAACAAACAAAAATTTACAACATTCCAAAATTTATAATATTTTAAAAGAATTGTTTTCTTTATTACTATTTTTGAGGTTTCATTTCTTACTTCATAATTACTTTTACTTTCAAGAAACTGGAAAAAAAATTACATTTGTTATAAGTGTATCTCGTTGTTGTCGTAAATAATAAATGTGACGTTTTTCTGTTAGATTGAAGGTTGTCTGAATTATTGTTTCAATTGTTGATATAATTTTTTTAGCTAGTTTAACTACTAAATTTTTTATTCAATTTTTAAATACTATGAATCTGACCTTACATTTTTTTGACTTATAACGGCTGGTTTCGCATCACAGTTTTCCTCTTTTCTTAACTGTTTACAAAAAACAATTATTAAATAAATATAAATATAAATATAAATATAAATATTAATTACTGTTGTAGAATGACGAAAACTAAACGTTAACCAATTATATAAACTTTAGAAATCGAATTTAAATCAATGCCATAAATGGATCCCCTCCACGTAATATTTTACAAGAAAAACTAATCCAACGCAAAATTTAATTTTATTTCAATCCGATTAACACATCCAAGGTTGATTTTTAAATGTAAAATGAAATTGACAATACATAGAAGAATATTTTTAGATCATGTGACCTAAAATACGAAAAAATAACTGTAAATTTAATTATACGAACAATAATTAGATTTTATTAATTAATTAAATAAATTAAAAGAAAAACTTCTTCAGATTTTTCAGCTATTCGTTTACCATATTAGAATTTTTATGATGGAGTTTGCTTGCTGTGTTTACTGTTTATCTATTCGTCTGGGAAATTCATAGATGATGAACAGGTTTAGAATTATTTATAAGGTTTTGAAGTTAGAAAAACAATATGATTGATAAAGTGTGAGAAAATTATTTTAGCATGGAAATTTTTTTAATGAAAAAAAACACAATTTAAAATAAAAAATGCAACCAACTTACATATTTACAGTTTGAATCGTATTCCCATTAAAAATGGTTTTTGTTTAAAATATCTTAACAATTGAAACAGGATTCTAAAGATATTATTGATATATTGAAACAACCTTCAACATTTATAGTCATTTTTATTACCAACTGTTTATACACATACTCATAGCAAAATTACTTTCACTCATGTTACTTTATTAGAAAAAATTGTTCATGAAAGTACCAATAATAAACCTTGATATTAAAAATATAAGCTAACCAATAATACCACAATCCATATTCTGCATACTTTGTTAGAATAGAATTAAATTCCAAAAAGCAAATATTTACATTAATTACAACTAATTCTGTATCACATGATTGATTTAATTATAATCTAAACTAATCGTTTTATCAAGGGAGTCTTGGTTAAATCCAAGAACGTTACAAAGCACAGGTCAAATTAGTTAAAAAGGTGTTTTTCAATACTCAATGCTAGTAAATCACAAAAAGTAGGAGTGTGAAAAATCTGACGACTCATTGAGCTTAATAAAAATATCAAGAAATTTCTAAATAAGAAGATAATTGCGAACAAAAAGTAATTAAATCTATGTCAGGGATCGATTAGAATTATTATATAACATCCATAAATTTTATTTGTTAATGAAATAAATTGAATTCAATTGAAAAAAATAAAATATTGAAATTAAAGCTAGTCTACCATGAAGTTTAGATGTCAACCATTTACGTAATATTGATGATGATATTGTTTTAGTGAATGAAATTATTAAGAAAATTTTGTTGGAATAAAAAGGGAAATTTGTTGTTAGGTGACCTTTGATTTTTATTAATTAACATTTAACATTAACATTTTATTAACAAATTATTTGTATCTTTGTCTTGTTCTAAATTTGCGGTATGACCAATTAGATGATAATTAATTACAACGAATCCGGCTGTTCAGGTTTATAGTTGTGCTTGATTGATGATGACATGACCTCTCACGGTTGTACGTTGAATTAGAACAAAAAACTGTTTCAGAAAATACTTGTTGCTGTTTTGCTGTTTACTTGTTTTTTGTATTTGGGTTCGTACATGGGCAAAGCTCGAAAAATGGTTAAAGGCTAGAACAGTGATCGTAAATACGTAGTAAGTGTTCCAGACTTCGCACGTTCAATAACATAGCTGGCATGGCAAACCTTTTGAAAAGTGTGCGAAAGTTTTTCTAAATTTTATCTTAAATTGGTTTTTAGGGTTCCGTACTTTAAAAACGTAAAAACGGTACCCTATTGGTGAGACTTCGGTGTCCGTCCGAATTTCTACATAATCAATTTACTCACAAACTATAAGTACTATCAACTTGAAATTTTCTACAATTTTTAAACGTGTTTTCCCACGCCTACTGATAACAAAAAAAATTTAAATATTTGTTTTTATCTATATTTTATGAACATAGATAAGGATATAGTAAAACAAAAGTTTTTTGTAAGGAATCGAGTTTGGTCTAGAAAAATCGAAAAAGTTCAAAATATTTCAAAAAAAAATTTCAATGAGTTTTCGACTGCTTAGTTTTTTTGATATTGCCAAAAACGAGTGTTGTTTTTCCTGTCCCCCCTTTAACTTCGAACATTACAAAAGAAAAAATTTGAAAAAATTCATGGTTATGGGCAATGTTGTAAAAATTCAACGAAAACTATAGCGGTTGGCTCATCATTTCAAATAGTATTTTGAGGGGCTTGAGAGTGGAAATTTTGAAAAAAAAAATTATTTTTGACCTTGTTGAATGGGGTGTCATATGAAAGGTGATTTTTTGTCTAGTCCAAATCATTTTTTTTTCAATTTTCAAAAGCGCAGCTTTTGAGTTATGTTAAAAAATCGTACAAAAATTTCCTGTCCCCCCCCCCCCCCTTTAACTTCGAACATTACAAAAGAAAAAATTTGAAAAAATTCATGGGCAATGTTGTAACGGTCGGCTCATCATGTCATATGAAAGATTGATTTTTTCTAGTCCAAAACAATTTTTTATGTAATTTTAAAAAGCGCTGTTTTTGAGTTATGTTAAAATATGTGAAAAAAATTTCCTGTCCCCCCCTTAACTTCAAACATTACAAAAGAAAAATATTTGAAAATATTTATTTATTTAATATATGAAATATTTAATGTTGTAAAGATTGAATGAAAACTATAGCGTTCGGCTCATCATTTCAAATGTTATTTTGAGGGGGCTGAAAGTGGAAATTTTGACAAAAAATTATTTTTGACTATGTCGAGTGGGGTTTCATATGAAAGGTGAATTTTTTTCTCCAAAACAATTTTTTTGTAGTTTTCAAAAACACTGTTTTTGATTCATTTGATTAAAATTCTAAAATTGTGTTTTGTGAAGGACTATTCACGTAAAATAATCGTAGAAGAGGATAAATTTTACTACGTTGTAGGAAATGTATATTATAGTAAATATTGAGTGAAACGAAGTATAGAAATGAACAAACAAGATCAGATTAGATCAACACAGTTTAACAAGTCAGATGAACTCAACTTCAGGCGAAAGGCGTTAGGTTGAAAAACTAGCGATAACATATCTGATACCTGTTTGCTATTCGATAGATTATTATTTAATATGGTTGGATTGCAAATGTCCTCTGTGAAGTTGATCACTAATTACAAACAATTTTGAACTATTGAACTACTGTTGAACTAGAAAATTGTTATAGTCAAGTTAATCGAGGTTGGGGATCTGTTCTTTTCGTTAAGTCCGATACAGTACCACCAGTGCAGAAAAATAGTAATCACCATCACTTTGAGTTTAGCTCTGCTGGCAGTCATTGTGAATGTTCAACTAGCTGAAGTAAAAATCTTGTTGGTATACTAAACCGATCTCCCTAATGTTCAGTAGACAAATCACTCGACTGTGTTAACAATGCACTCGTTGGCAATAATTTGACAACACTTTTTCTCCGTTTTTTCCGTTGGTTTAACCTTGGTTGGTTTACACTTTAAAGTTTAAGGGTGTCTGGCAGGGGGTTTCCACAATAGTACGTGTCTGGCAATGGGTGACGTCACTTCTAATACTATCCTGAAGAATATATATAAAAATTACCTTTTATACTTTCACGAAACTTTGGAGACCTCTCTGTAACCTGCTCCCTGCCAAAGCTACTATGGTCCAAACTTCATATGTCGCTAATTGTTTCTACCTGAGTAGGGGGTATTCGCAGATAAACTTTCAGCTTTTATAAAATAACGAAGGTCTGGCCGTCGCGGGCTCTTAGTTTACAATATATGTATATTCAATTTTGTTCTAAAATAAAATAATCAAAATATACATTTTTTGTTTTAAATCCTTTTTTAGGGTTCCGTTTTTTTTAATTTGCTAGTTAAAAATAAGAATAAATATTAAAAACCAAAAAATTTTTTTAATATTTAATAATTTTTACAATTGCATCTCACAGATGTATGTCATTTATAAAAGTGAGTCATGTTTTTAGTGAAAATATTTGTTACAGTTGAAAAGTAAATGCAACACATCCAAATATTCATAAACAGATTAAAATTAAACACGCCATCTAAATCATAACATTTGTACTATTGTATACTTTTGAGTACAAAATTGTAAATAAAGATGGTGTGCTTTAATTTAGATTTAAATTTCTTAAATTTTTTATGAATTTGCTAACAAAATTATATAATAAACAATATCTTTTTTAAATTTCGTGAATTTGTTACAAAAAACAAATTTGTAGTATAAGCGGGAACTGCTTTACCAAACGCGAAACTATACTCTTGTTTGGAAAACGCGTTCGCACTACTCGTTATACAATATACAATTTCAAGACACAAGATATTGTTATAAAATTGTTTTAAAAGATTTTAAATATTTTATAGGAATAATGTTTTCAATTTCAGTACAGTTGGTATAAGAAATCTAAAACTCGACATCCAGATGTTTTGGTAGAAAATATACCTATTGAGTGTATTTTAAGGCCGTTCTAATCAGTACCAATATTTAAAAAATATTTACTAGAAATAGCCGTAATGATAGGCTTTACTGTATTGGCAGTATATTTTCAGTTGGTTGCGTTTTCAACGAAAATCAAGAGCAGAATGATCAAGGATGATTTTAAAGCAGGAGTTCCATCTAAACTTGCAAAGACAATACTAAATAATATAGACCACTTCAAAATTTAATATGAAAAATGCGAAGTACTGCATTTAATAAAATTAAGTAATAAATCAGTCTGATTCAGCTACAGCTACATATTTTTGCTCATATCATAGTTTTATAGAATTTAATCCTGATTGGATTTTGTTCTGAGCATAATTTTTTAGCGTAACATGTCATGTATAGTTTAGGGGGGGTAATCATTAGACCATATTAGATAGCCACGGCCATAAGTGGCCTGGGTGCGCGAATGTCATAGTCATTGTGACCAGATGTTAATTTGATAAAACACTAATCTGGGAGACGCGTGATGTAAATCTGTGAGACAAAAAATAAATCTTAGTAAAATCACAGTAAGCCCGTTTTTCAAAGATCATAAGCTCAACATAAATCCAATCATCTTCTTTGGCAAACTTTCAACATCAGGTTCGGTAATTGTAAGCACAGATGGGGCAAAATATTGGTGCATTCTTTTAGATAGTCAGCTTTTGTGGATCAAAAAAAGGCCAACGGTTGTAAGGCCACTATAGCACTTATGATATTCACAAACCTTGCAGTGTTAGTAAAACATGAGGTACCATACCATAATAACACAGCTTTACTCCGCAAAAAAGGGAACTAGAGAAAAAACAGAGACCGACCTGCATGTATATATATATATATATATATATATATATATATATATATATATATATATATATATATATATATATATATATATATATATATATATATATATATATATATATATATATATATATATATATATATATATATATATAATGTTACTGTTCTGTAAGTTTTATGAACCAAATAGCACGGCGGCAGAAATTATTACTTTTTTGTGATCGGGTTTTTTTTCTTGAAGATTAAAAAACGCGCAATAATTGTACAATATTGAATCTAGTTAAAAAATAACGCACGACTATAGAGAAAACCAAAAATAAATACGATCTGAGAGATGTGCAAATTGTGCATGCACGCTAAAAATTAGTTGTGGTGATCGTCGGGATGAATATAATAAAAAAGTTTTAGGTTTGATGTCTATAGTGAATTTTGTTTAGCGGTATCAATATGTTTTGAGAAAATTTTCTACGATCTGGCTAGGATTTTTTGGAAACTTAATGAAACCAAAAATAAGTAAACCAAAAACGAGAAAGAAAACTTTCATGACCCTTGAATGCTGTTAAATAAACTTATAAGATATTTATATTTTGTGCAAACAAACCCGCATACTCCCGTCCTAGCTATTGATATATGAGATAATGTGAGATATTCCATATCACTGACAATAACAGTGAGATATCACAAGTCAAGTTGATATCTTAGCGGTGGTGACAGATGCACTATATTCAGTCAATGGTAGCACCCTCAATCTTGCCTATGGAATTTTCCTTGGTGACGGCACGGTATTGCCTGCTCAAAGAAATAAGCCTTAATATAACTCTATGTGTGGGTTTTGATCATTTAAAGAGACAGTGGGTCACATAATTAAGGAATATGCCACCAGTTGAGACTGGAAACCCAATTTTAGTTTTGTTTACGCAAATTTAGGGGAAGTTTGGGTTTTATCTCTTATTTATTTTCTCTTTCCTTTCTCTCTATGCTTTTATTAAACATTTATCTATGACACATTTTATATGTGCTAGGATTTATTGTTTTGTTATCCATTCCTTAAAAAGAAATAATTTAAATAAAAGAAAAATTTGAGTTCATCAACACCTCAAAAACGCATGCTGTTGGGGGATTTTTACTACGGTGGGAACAGTTTTATGTATTTTTGTGACACAAACTGTAATTTTCACTACACAGCATATTTTATAATGTGAGTATTCTGGTCTAGAAATTTGAAAAAAAAACCATTTTTTTCGATCTGAGAATAGATTCTTAAAAGTTTTTTTTCAACATTAGAATTATTTCCGGTGTTACAGTTGCTTTTGTGCAGCGGAAACTTAACTGGTCGAGCGGAGTTTTCATATTTTCGTATTTCTTTCATATTCCATTTAAACTTGGAAGTCTATAATCTGATGGTTATTATAACGCGTTTTGTTGTAATTAATCCATGTTTAATGTTCAGTTCAGTTTAAGTACTACTATCTGAGTTACGATGCCGCAACTGTGTCTCATTATTAAAACGTATTTTTCTTGAAACTACTTTTTCCAGTTGCTCGACATGATATCCCAAGTTCTACTCGAACGATTCATTTGAAATTTAGTGAACATCTTTTTTTGTATATCCCACTATTATTTAAATGTTACTTTTTGGAGTCTATAGTTTGGCGGTCGACTGTAGGGAGGCAGACAATTATAGACGAACCACAAAAAGTTACTTTAGTTCCGAATTAAATATAGCCGCTTTGATTAAAAGTAAGTCTTTAACCTTCTTCATGGCAGCAGTAAAATAAAATTTAACAGCCGTTTACCGAAAAAATATATATTCAGTAATATATTCATAACACTTAACCTACAAGATTTTCATATTACGACCTAATGACATTTACAGAAAAAACTAAATTAATGCTATTGCCAGCAGCAGCACTAGGGTTTCTAGTCAATTGAATTCGTAGCAAAATAGTTCGCTATAACATAATTACATCATTTTTAAATGTCGATGTTACCTTTGGAAAACAAGAACAGCTTTTGAGTGGTTAAAACAATCGTTTTTCGTCTTTAATCATAATCTGCTTAAGTTTTGGTGACTTAACCTAAAATCATAAACACATGAATGTCGTCGTTATTTTGTGGTTCTACTATTGATTTGTCTTTGAAAAAAATATAAATAAATACGACTTATCCAATTGATATTTCTAACAAACATCATATGACAACTCATTGGAAAAGAATTAAATTTTTATATTTAAAAATCAAAGTTTATTATGAATTAATTAAACGCCTTATTGTTTCCGTCAAGGAAACATCTTTCGTCATTTGTTTTTATAAACACATTTAAATAAAAGTAAGATAGTCATGTGATTTCCTTTTCTATGTTCAAATAATTTTTTATTATTTATTTAATTTAACATTTTTAAAAATTGTGTTTTTAGCAATTACGATGAAGGCTTATAATGTTGAATAAAGAAACATTTAAGAACGGGGACGATTCAAAGATGTAGGATGTAAATAACATTAAAATTGTTTTAATGGCATTTTTAATTGTTTTATATATGGTGATGATTACATAAATTATTTTATTTTTGACTAACGAGATTTGATATTAAGAAGATGTTTTCAATGGAATACATATACTCATCAAATATTTCAACTTTTCCTTGATCTCAAATTGATTCAAAATGATAATGTTTTACAAATCCGGTTCAAAAAATGTGAGTGAGGAAGTGCCTGGGATATATAAAACTATAATTAACTAAAAGTTTTAAGCATGTGCATAACAAGAAATTGTATTAAATCTGACCGTATTATCTGACCGAAGATCAAAATATTGCAAACAAATAAAATCAAGCTTTAGGTGTTTGTTTGCACTTTTAGCTCCTAATAATTCCATATATAATATCATTCCAAAATAAATAAAACATTGTTGGCATTCGTTTGAGAGGGGGTCATGTGGCGAAAGTAACATATGTATTTAATGATGCGGTAGGATTCGCTAAGAAATTGAAAGTTTTAGAATTTAAAATTTTTGACACAATAAATTTATAATTTTATTTCCGTTCTTTTTTTGTTCCAAATCTAGTGAACCAACAAAAAATGTTCCTTAATGCTTACAAAATTCAATTAACACAACTGAAGCCTAATGATCATGCATATCGAAGACAGTTCGTTGTCTCAATATTTCTTTTTAAAGTTTATATTAATTATAAATTATGCAATCAGTTTTTGTGTTTCACATCTGCCGGGCGTCCCATAACGACCTTTTTTTTAAATAAACAGTGTTGTGTAATAAAAATTACAATATCTGCTACAACACATAGATACCTTTTAAGACCTAACTAACTCCCATAACAACATGCGTTCTGATATGTTGATGGACGTTTCTTAAAACCTTCAAAAGAATTTGGTTGAGACATGATAAATCTGATTTCATCCAAGCACTTGGGGAAACATTATTTATAAAACACAGTATGCCGGTGTTGTATGGACCCAAGATTAAATTTCGATCATCCACAATTTGTGCAACACTCTCTTGAACATAATCCAAGAAAACCAGGTTGAAAGTAGATGCAGCGCCCAAACCTTGCCACTATGCTCCATACAGAGACGAATATATGACTTATATTGGAAAAGCCGAGTTTCTAGACGTGCTTTTTGCTGTGATACGATCATTCTAGAATAACTACTTGGAAATTGTGACTCACATCAAACGAATGCTTTCACATATAAATATCGTTGCAGAACTCGAGTTTTCGATCTAGAAGTTATCAATAGCTGTGTTTATAGTGGAATTAAAATTCACTCAACTGGCGATTTTTTCCAGGTCTTTATTTACATTTATAGCAGCGTCTCTTGCGATAGAATTCCTTTGTTCATTTAACTCTTTGAAGATAAGGGTTCGAATGACCTGGGCTATGTATCATCTGCAAAACCTTTTATTCGATTACTAGTGATTTTTGACAGTTCCTTGATATAAATTAAAAACGGAGTGTGGAACAAAACTGAGCCTTGTAGTACACCAGCGTTAATTAGCTTAGATACAGAATACAAACAATCTGTTACCAAAATTTACTAAGACTGCGGGATAAAAACCGTACGTAAATTAATTATATACCCCGATATTTTTCAGGTATGTTCTATTGTTATCCGGATTAGATCAGGTTTGTCCTGATCTGACTTTTATTTCACTTGATCAGGTTCAAAAAAGATGGCCCAACCTAAACAGAAGCAACCCTATTTGAAATGATGTCGATTATGTTACTGGTCAGATCCAGGCCAAATCAGCCTTCCCTATAATTGATCGGCCGTATTATGTAGCCTTAAGTAAATCGAATCAAATCTTCAGCTTAAGTAAATAACTGATGATGAAGTTTCAACTTCGAAATAATCATCGACTTGGTGGCGAAATCAATAGAGTGTCTGCCAATGGATTCAAACATTGCACTGAGGAGGAAGGTTCGAATCTATCGAAAATATTCAAAGGAAAAATGAAGTTCTTCCAAATAAACCTTCGAATAGAAAAACTTAAAATTATTGCCTCAGTTACATGAGTTTCATTGCTCACAAAAATTTCAAATAATGTTGTCATTATTCATTTTATTGTTGTTGTCTTAGGTGGGTCACCATGTTGTTGATTTGTTCCGAACAAATAAAAACAAATCTAACATTTATCATTTCTAATAATATGTTTGAAGTTGCAATAAAAACAACAAGTCAATTTAATTGTCAACAATACCTCGATCATAATGAAAAAACCCAAACGAAAATACAAAAATCCCTCATCTACCTACAACTTCCTTATATGTATGCTAAGTATATGTAAAAAAACCAAAAATGAACTCACCTTTAATCTGAAATTTTTGTTTTGTTTTTTTTGCAATCTCTTTTGTTTTAATCCTTGGCTAAGATGAATAATTATTAAAATATCACAGATTTTATTTAAATCGTGTAACCAACCATCAATTTTTTTTTCATTCAATCACAAAATATCGATCACAAAAAATTAACATAATTTTAGCACTTTTTTTTATTGGAATAAATCCAATTTAACCACTTTACGTTACACAGTCAACTTTTACGTAAAAAAACAAAGCAATTAAGACGTTAATTAATTTATTTATTTAATAACTTCCAACCACATTATTAATTTTGTATAAAAAAATATAAATTAATATTTTCTTCGATTAAAAAAAAACCAAAACATATGAAATTAAAATCTATAATTTATAATTATTTTTTTTTACTTTAATTTAATTAAATCAAATCAAACAAACTAAAATCTAAATTAATATAATTATTTCGAAATCACATTCCACTTGGTTTAATTTTCAATACATTTTTTTCCTTTTGAACGATGTGAATTACATACAAAAGCGCGAGATAAAGTTACCTTTAAACAAAATGTTAAATAAATAGAAAAAAAACGTAAGTCGTTTCTGCGCTACAGACTTCGAACAACTGTTTAGCTGTATTTTATTTTTTAAGTAATTTTTTTTTTTAAATTTTATTCTCTGTTTCATATTATTTGTCTTAACTGAGTTAATTTTTTTTTTACCTGTAGTATTGCAACAAATCTTAATGTGACGACTATTTTTTTATTTATTCGTTTGTATGAAAAGAAATAAAATAAGCGATTTAATTTAAAAAAAAAAACAGAATTATAACGTGGAATGCCTTGAAAACGATGGTCAGACTATTTTTGGTTATACTCGTATGCATATACAGAAAATAAATATATGTTTGTGGTGGAGTTGGATGGGTGCAATAGTTTTATTCGTCGTTAAAATTAATCTGCAATTAGCGAATCCATTTAACAGTAAATCTTCAACTAAATCAATGTGGCTACCTTTTCCTTTACTAGGTTTTGTATTACATACATAAGATATGTTTCTATTTGCTAGGCATCTTGTATTATAACCTATAACCTCCATACAGATTACTATATTTTGTTCAGACAAAAAAAAATTTTTATGAACACGTATAAGACTGGTCAGTCCTTAACGCCAAACTAATTTAGTCTCGTCCTCAATGGCTTATTTCAATGCATTAATTCAATTCTATTGGTTGTGTATAATTGCAAGACGATGTGTGGTTATTGAAGATTTTCAAGAATAACAAAAAAACATTTTTATTTAATTAATATACATTATCCTACTGGGGGATGTAAGTTCTTTAAAGCCATCTTGGCTCCAGATCTTGGGAGACTGAAACACCAGACTCCGAAATCTCAAAACTTCAGTTTGCGTGACTGTTTTAATATGTAGCTGTAATATTTTGGTAAAAAAATGATTGAAATAGTTTTTAGTATCAGATGAAGACGTATAGCAAACATAGTGAAAAAAACATTAGTTCTATGGTAGACCCCTCGTCACTGTGTTCGATGTATACCAAAATATAATCAAATCATTCTCATTTTACTTAAAAGCTTTTGCTAAAGTTTCAAAAGTGTAAGCAAATTGTAGAGTCAATAATGATTTTAAAAAAATGCAACAAAAGATTTCATCGAAGGTGACGAACCGTAATTTTGGATGCAGAAATATTTTGTTTTGCTTTTGATTTTGTGGGAGGAATAATAACACAATTGTAGTTTTTCACAGTGTATAAAGATGGATTATTGAACAATCGTTCATATTTTTAACTCTCAGTTGTTTTAAGTAAAATATAGTATGATTATTACTGTTTTTAAAAATCTGCCTAATTGTGATTGTGGTTCTTTCTCAATAAATCAAAGTTGAACAAATTATTTTATTTTCAAAGAAAACATGGTTAGTGTAAAACGAGGTAAAAATAGTAAAGCTACGATCGCAAAGTTGTCATAATATTCTGTTACATTTGTTATAAAATAAAAAAATCAATTCTTCATATGAAAATAGAATAAAGCCAGATATTAATTATTGAGAAAGCTATTGGAATTAATTGAGGAATTATAAAAAATTATTGTTTTTAAAAATACAAACCGGATTTTTTTCCTAAGTTTTTTAAATGTTTTCTTCCTTGCCTTCTCCCCCCAATGTTGATTCCCTACGACTTCATCGCACTGTAGCAGAATTCATAGTTTTTTACAAATACCGTCACTAGTAGTGTTTGGATGAAATTAGATCCATCATGTCTTAAGATTATTATTTTTCTGATTACTCTGATTACTCGAACTGTTGAGATCCCACACTGTCAGAGTGACAGTGGCACTTCTTTGTCCGAACAGCGCATTTTTCCAACTGTTCGTAAATTAACCTTAACTCCTACCGCATTACGAATTTGCATTTTGTTTTCAACCTTTTGCTGTTTTGATCCAAACTTCTATTGGTTATTTTCCTTAGGGTATGTGTAAGAAAACGCAATTTGGACTTTGATTTAGGCAAACAAAATGTTGTTGACATTTCGTTTTTCCTATTCGTTTGTAGGGATTATTATATTTACATTTAAATAATTAATCTTAACAAACACAAACGATCAATCAACTTACTCCTAACACGAACCGAGTGAACAATTGATAAAGGCTAAATATTGTTCCACTAGACGACGTTAGGTAGTAACACTAACATAATAAATTAATTAACTAATTTACTCGAAAAAATCAAAAATCAATTTTGGGTTTAATGGAATATGATTTTTATTTTTTGGTTTTCGCGGTAAGGTGGAATTAAATAATTTTAGATACTCGACTTCTATTTCGGGTCTCAATTTACTTTTTATGAAATACGGGCGCTAGTTAAAATCATATAAACTAATCCAATTTGTCTTGTGCATATTAATATTAAAGTTGCAAAATTTGTGTATATTAATATTAACACGGATTATGTCAACTGCAATAAAGCAGCACCATTACAGCACGTTTAATGATTAATTATTTTAATCTTTAATATAATTGTATTTATAATATAAAATAATTGTTTAATATAATTGTGACAACAAAGAATCATTTAATATTGGCAACAGTATTTAATTTTAAATAAAAGAATGAATTTAATCTGTCACATTTAAGTACTTATGTAGTTTAAAAATTAAGTTTTGCTCCTTAAAACTCCCATTACTATTTGCAACATTACATCAAAGTCTAAGGAAAAAAATCTTAGTTCCTCAAACATTTAATATCTTTCTATAACTTAGTTATGAATTTTCTTGAAATTTTCGATTACTGGGTACTGCAACTGCTCGATTACCGGGTACTGTAAAACACATTGGGATAAATATAATTACAATAATGTAAATTTACGCAATATTGAGAACATGATAAGAACAAGCAACGTTCACAGAAACAATTTTGTGTTAGAGCTTAATTTTTAAATACAAATTTCATCGGTTGGCGTAATATAAATTTATAATGTAAAACTAAGTGTTTAATAATATTAACTAATTATATTTTTATATATATATATTTTAATTATATTTATATATAAAATATAATTTTTTATTTATTTCGTAAATTTTAATTTTTTTGTAACGACCAACAATAATGTGATCAGTGAACATTTTCTCCTATAAAATCTAAAAACAAACAGTCAACACGTTAATAATACCGTCATTCCCTACTATCAAAACACTTAAGCACTAATTTCATAAATAATATCCGACCGTATACAACGTTTCACTGTATAAATAAGTTCATCTTTTAGTTTATTACTTCATAATTTATATCTTTCATTCTGTTAATGATAATCGGCTAAGATATAACAACAAAAACATTATGCATCTCTTACTATTCATTTAAGAAATTGCTGATTTAAAAATATTTGAAAATTACATATATGAAAACAAGTGCGATCTTTTTATGGCAATATGTGGTGCGTCATACATGTTTTTTAATACACAAATATTTCGTAATTTTTCGCAATTAAATAATAAATCGGTTTATGTAAAAATTAAATTATAATAATATACTTATTTGAACTAGTGAAAAGAAGAGTTGTGTGTTTATTTTTTAAATAGCCATATTGGACCAAACTTGACGATTTTATTTTTGCAAAATTTGTTGCTGCTCCAAGGTGAATTACATCCACATCTGTTTGACCAAATAGACATTGAGCATCTTGGGGCATCAACACATTTGAAGTGAATTAACGGATCTTATATTTTGGTGTATGATCGATTGTTGCTTTATTTTTTTTTATGAGGGGCAAATCTATTTTTTTTGTTGAACAGATAACGAAACGAAGTATATTGATTCTGCGCAGACCTTGCCATCATTAATAGGGTATTTCATTTAGTGATGTTTGAACTAAAATACGTGCGCAATATTAATAATTAATTGAAATTTGAAGGACCTTATTGTTTTGATTTGATATTGTGAGACGGTTTGTTTGAACAATTTTTCTTTGTCTGTTTCATTTGTTTTTTTACGGCAGATTTTCAATGTATGGGATAATTTTTGTTGTTGAATTGAATAAGAAAACCAAAGCAAAACAAATAAAAAGAAAGCCTTTTTAAAACACCAAGTAGTTTATGTAAAACCACTTTGGTTTAAATTTAAGATAAGTTAAAAAAATAAATTCTAAATTAAATTCTATCAAAATAAATATTCTATTTTATTTAATTCTATTAAATTCTATTAAATCAAATTCTATTTAATTGTTGTTTGCTAAACTAAGTTCTATACTAAAAGAACTGTGTATGTTGTGTAGAAAAATTTAGAAGTTAGACCTTCAAATTTGTTCACCACCCACCAACCTTTGGTTCAAAAATTTGAAAAAGTACTGGCATTTCTTAAAATTGCTTCAATTCATGCCGATTTCGACTTTGTGTATCAAATTGATGGTTGTAATATAGCAACAACGGAAGATACTAGAATGTATAAGTTATCTGAAAGCGAATAAGGAATTTGTTGTTTATTGAGGGTTTCTGAAGGATTATCCGGCTCATGTGTGTGTTAAATTTTTTTTTGGATAAATTGTCATCAACCCTGTTGATACTAAACGGGCTAGCTAAGATTTGGCGTACAACTTCAACATTTAGGCTGAGTTTTTTTCTATTATTATTATTCTGTATTGTATTTTTTTATATGCATACTTTTTGAGGTCTTAAAATGGTCAATAAAATTAAATTGAATTAGAGATTTTTCTGGGCCAGAGGCCATATGTTGAATATTTTTGAATAAATATAATTCAGGTTTTCTTAACAGAAACCTGTTTCTCACAGATTAAAAAAAATTAGTTATCAATAACATTGTTTAAAACGACATCATTCGTTATTTTATTTCAAAATGTTCTTCAAAATTTAGTCCCAAAATAAAGAATTTTACAATTTAGCAAAATGAAAACTGTTGCAAAATGAAAATGTCGTAATTAAATTTGTGTTATGGAATATCATTTTTACAAAAAGTTGTGAAACATTTTGATGAAATTGATAATATTATCGATGGAAAACATGTGTTCCGAAATAGAGCGTCTGTTATTAAGTAATATTTTATTCAATGATGAACACATAACCGAACCAACGAAAATAATAGTTATTTATTGTACAAGACGATAAAATCTCACTTTATCTTCGAGAGCGATTTTAGCGTCGAGGTGTCAACCGAATGTAAATGAAATTTTATCGTCGTGTGGAATACAACATTTTTTCTATAGCAATTGTTAAAAAAGACCAAAAACTGAAGAAAAATCAATGATAAATTTAATTTAAAAGTGTCAGGAAAAAAACAGTTTCACGAAAAAGTGAGTTGGCTTTAATAACTTTTTGGTTGCTACAGTACAGAGTTTTATAAACAAACAAACAAATCAATTTTTTTATTTTTGGCAAAAAGTGAATTTGAGAATTAACTAGTTTGGGTTTGTGAATATGTGTGACATTACAGAAAAAACGGCCTTCTGATGTGGAAGAGGAGGCTTCAGAGACAATTCGTAGATTATTGCCTGAAAAATGGCGAATGGTTTATCAACGAAAATACCTGTGCTTTCAAAAATGGAAAAACTGGAAGAATATCAACAGCAATATACTTATGTCAAAATACTTTATCTACCAATGATGTTAAAGTACTACTTTATCTACCCTTGATGGTAAAGTGCTACTTTTCCCTCTAATTTTAGTTGATAATAGCACGTTTTAACAGTTTCCATACAAAAAAATATTGGTTTAAATTACATCAAAGAATCATATTGTAATATTCGGAGACATGATCAAATTTTCTCATAGAATATATGTATCTCAAACACGAGTTCAATGCAATATGAAGTCTTCGTTTAGAGTCAGAATCAAGATTAAATATTATTTAGTATTATTTAGTATTTATAAAATTTTACCACATATATAGAGTTGGCAATAATCAGTATAAAGTATGAATTGTTCTGCCCCGGTAGCTATCTCTTGATTAGATGAAGAATTAGAGAAAGCTTGAAAAAAACACAACACCAAGTCGTGTTCCCAAGCGGTCACCAATCGAAGTGCTAACCCCGTTAAATGCTGCTTAACTTCGGTGATCAGATGAGAATCGGTGACTTCACTTAGCTGCTCTGCCCAGGTTAGCTATCTCTTATTTGTTGTAGAGAAAGCTTGTTGTAACTATTTTCCTGTTGAAAAATAGTGTTCTAGAAAATAATTAGATTTAATTTAATAAAACTGTTTATTTAAAACTTTTAATTTTCTTTTATTGGTTATTTCACTATTAAATCACAATTTGTAATGAATTTTATACAAAATTATCTGACTTATATACTAACTTTTTAACAACTACATACAAAGATTAATTTTTATTGTACTTTAACACAAATGTAAGACTTATTATTATATCCTAAAAAACTCTAGTACATTTTGTTTCTATGTTTACAGAAAAAATATCCATAATAAAAAAAAGTCCAAGCGGCACGTATATCCGCTAGAAATAGGTAGATTTCGAGATCAGACAGTTTTGTGTGCCAGTAGAATCTAATGTATCAGATTAGTTTAAACAAAACAAACTAATTTCAAACAGATATCGAACAAATTTTAAAAAGAAAATTAGCTACCTACAAGCAAAATTATATGTATCCAATTTTGCAACAAACAAATATCAAATCTACCACAGAACATGTGTGTGATAATTTATGACACAAACCTACTCTATATCATATGTCGTGCAATTACTGCAAAATATCAAAATAGTTTATTTCTAAGAAAATAAAATTAATTTCTTCTATTCAAATTTTTTATTTTTTGACTGTTATAAGGTTGACATTGACTGTTATAAAGTTTTTGGAAATTGTAGTTGGGGATTGTTGCAAACTTTTTTGTTGAAGCCAACAAGTCAAAAACCTCTAACTGCAGAGGTTTATATTTATAAGAAACGAATTAAAATGTTTTTACAGATTTTAAATTTTTGAAGATTTTAAAAATATTAGTATTCAAACGGCCGCTATAACGGATTAAAAAAACCACTTTTTTTTCTAGTATAAAGCCTATAGTTCCTTAACCATGTGTCAGATTTTTCAGATTTACGAACTCGTCCAAGATATTATTAAAACACACATTTTTAAGAAAAATTTTTTGATCTGGCTCCACAAATGCAACCGTGAGAGCGCCGGTTGATTCAAACGCATTTTGTGTTTTACAAGCTTTTTTGTTGGAGCCGTTCACTCAGAAACCTCCAACTGCAGAGGTCTTTTTTTTGAAAAAAACTGATTAAAAAGGTTTCAAAGATTCTAAATTTATGAAGTTTTTAAAAGTATTAGAATCCAAACGGCCGTTATAACGGATCTAAAAAACAGAGTTTTTTTCTAGTATAAAGCCTCTAGTTTCTTAACCATGTGTTGGATTAGGCTGATTTACGAACTTGTCCAAGATATTAACAAAACGCACATTTTTAGAAAAGGTTTTTTGATCTGGCCTTATAAATGCGACCGTGAGAGTGCCGGTTGTTTCAAAAAAAAATTTTTTTTTGCAAACTTTTTTGTTGGAGCCGCTCAATCAGGAACCTCTAACTGCAGAGGTCTAGATTTAAAACAAATTGATAAAAATGATTCCAAAAATTCTAAATTTGTTAAATTTTTTGAAATATTAGTATCCAAACGGCCGTTATAACGGTTTTTAAAAATCAATTTTTTTCAGAAAAAAGCCTCTAGTTTCTTAACCACGTGTCGGATTTTGCTGATTCACGAACTTGTCCAAGATATTATTAAAACGCACAAGTACAGAAAATTTTTTTGATCTACCTCAACAAATGCGACCGTGAGAGTGCCGGTCGTTTTCGTTATATCTCATATCGTTTATATATATATATATATATATATAAATTTTTTTTTTTTTTTGTTTTTTTGTCTCCGCTTATCATATATAGTCGTTTGGCACAAAAATTTTTCCGAAATTCCGAGATGAAGCCCATTGCAATAGGTAGATTTTTATATGAAATCTACCTAAAAACTGATTGCAGCAAATGGTATAATTATAGAACGTTTTGAAGTTTTGTTTATTTTGAAGTTTTGACGGTTTATTTCGCTTTATGCAAATTAATTTTGATAAAATTTAAAAGATGGATAACATAATTCAGATAAGTGGTCTTATTAATAAAAATATAATGTTTTTATATATTTGGTTATCTATTTTTAGGAAAAGGAGTTTTAAAAGGATTTTATATAAATCAAAAAATACGTGATTCTAAAAAATGACTGTAAGTAGTGTTTGATTGTAAACAAAGTAGATACATTAGAGAGCTAACAATCAATGGTAGTGGTAATCATTTATAAAAATAGGTACTATTGAGGTACTCCGAGCTTTAAACAAAGCTTCCTAGAGGTTTTCCTATTGAAGTTGACTATTTGTGAATGTTCAGTTAAATATAGGAATATCAGTTTAATAATTGCGGTACTAAATCCATAAAAAAGGCAAAGCTTTTGGATGAGATGAGAAGGATTGATCACATCAAAAGCATTAGAAAAATCCAGCAGAATAACTACTGCAAAAGTAGCCGGATCATTTATTCCCTTTCCAATATCATCAGTAAATCCAGACTGCAAATTATTAAGAAAACTTTTGGAGGTAATGTAATATTTGTCCGTACAGCAACTTTTCAAAAGCCTTCGATAGTACTAGCAATATGCTAATTGGGCGAAGTTGCTTTAATGTGTTCGTTGTGTTGTTTTTTGGTATAGGAATTACAGAAGCAGTTTTCCAATTATCGGGGAAATATCAGGTGGTTATTAGTATGTTAAAAAGGTCAGTTATATGTGGTAAAAAAACAGGAAGAACCGTTTTAAATTCAATACTATCAACACGATAGAAGTTATAGAACTTATTGCGATAATTGCCTCATCTTGGGAAATACACGAAAAGCTAAATGAAATACTGTGTGCTAGTTCATTAAAAGAAGAATAATCAGCTAAAGGAACAGTAATATTGGTAGCATCAACTTTGATAAAGTGCTTTTTAATCGAATCCAATGATAGCTGTTCAATGAACTCCGTACCCTCGCTGCTGTTAACCAACCCAATCTCAGGCAGTCTTTTCCATTTAGATGACGCGTTTTTATCTATTTTTTTGAAGTAATATCGTTGCTTAGATGAGCGAATCAGATTGTTTACTCTATTACGAAGAACGCGATATGTTTCATGAGCTGCAGGAATATGACAGTTTCGCATCTTTTGTCAAATTATCAAATTATCGAATAATAGAATCCAAAACTGTGTTGTATTTTTGGAGTTTATTTCCCTTTTATTTTTATTAGTGGTCCGCCCATAAAAAAAAGAGAAATAAACACCTGAAATTTTGTTTTTGTTATAGGGCTATTATTTTGAAAACGTACATTTTTTTGTTGATTTTTAAATTTTTGATTTTTAAAAAATCTGAAATTTTGATATATTGTTGGCATTGACGAAAGGAAAAAAGTAATTTCTGCTTTTATTTTTTGTGTACTCTGAATCGGAGTTATGCGCGGTTGAATTTTGAGGCTTTTTCACGTAGTTTTTGGTAATGGTGGCAATGTTTTGTGAATAGGTGCCACAAATTTCATCCGACTTACGTATATTTTTGCAAGTAAAAAGGAAAATAATTGAATAATTGAAACAATTAAGTTTAAAATTAATAACTTTTCTCTTTTCCGCTAGGCGGCGCGTAAAACCTTGATTTACTTCAAAGCTCATATCTCAAAAAGTAGGCTTTTTTTTTTTTTGTTTTTCACAAATTTTAAAGTAAACATATGCAGCTATGAAATTGAGAAATAAAAAGTCAGCAATTCAATATGGATTTTTTCTTACGATTTTTTAAAGTTTGGTATATGAAAAATTCACATGTGTTTTTTTATTAAGTTAATAATCCTGTACTAAATGTGGATCTAATAAATTAAACATTTCATATTTTAACACCTGCAATAAATTTGAACCATTTTCTGTGCGGTTAAATGGTTAAAAACTTATTAAAAATTAATTTAAGTTAAGTGGTAAAATAAAGGAATTTAAATTATTAAAAGGGTGTGTAAAATGTTTATTCATTTTAAAAAATGTCTATTCAGCCCCTTTTTACTAATTAAAATTCATTAGAGGCTCATAGTTTTAACATTTAAAATTTCTAATGACGCCCACAAACGGTTTTTGACCAAATCATACTTGCATCCAATCAAAATATATTAAATTGTACCTACCTAATTTTACCTGATTCTACCTATGTCAAAACTATTTCAAGGGTATATATATATATTGATTGAATTGCCTTATAATCAATTATATTCCAAAATATTTAGAAGATATAACGTTTAGAAAAGATAATAATAGAAATGCCTTTCAAATTGTGCTGTAACTTGTACGGTCTCAAAAATCATCAGCGGACATCAAAAAATGTGAAACTGGTCACACCATGCGTTATTCAAAAAGCTGCGACCCTAAATTTTACTTTGCGTGATGACCAGTTTATATGTGAAACATGTCGCACTTATATCTATAAAAATAAGGTAAATTTAATTATTTTATTAAAATGAATAAAAATTCATATGCAACTAATATTTTCTATACAGCAGCTTTCATGTTCGGAAACTATCGATAGTGAAATTATTTCTATAAATCAGGATGTTGAAAATGTTCCAACGAACGAAAATATTCAAATACCTCCAGCATCTTTAGATCCATCACCAGTTTCGGTTGATACTGTATCTCCACCAGTTCCTGAACTACTTAATGACATTTTAGAAGATATTAACAATGTTCTTGGAAAGTTAGCCGAATCTTCTATCAAACAAAATCATATTACAACAGGAAGTTATAAAAAAATTGCAAGTGTCACATCGGCAATAAGTCAAAGAATATTTCAAGTAGATTCAGTTAAAGTGTTATCACCAAACGAAGAATGTGAATATACATCATGGCTTATGAACCTTAAAAAGAGTTTAAAGATGCCAGCTGTAAATCAAAACAAGTGTTTTTGTTGACAACTCTACCACGTAAATTTTGGTCAAATCAACGTATCCAGGATGAATTTAATGGATCTGTTGGAAACAGTAGGTCCTTACAGTTGGCCTCAAAGCAAACAAGTGCACAGTTTGTCACAAAATATAGTAAAACAAATTCAAACATACTTCTTATCAGAGGAAATTAGTAGAACAATGCCTGGCCTTAAAGATGTTGTTACTGGATCTGTTGTTGAAGGATCGACAAAAATTAAGAAATCAAAGCGGTTGGTGTTATGGACCCTCACTGACATCTACGAAATGTTCTTGGAAGAAAACAAAGAACTCAAGGATTCCACTGTTTTTTACCGGATAACACTACACCCGATAAAATAATTGCCAAAATGTTTTCTTTTTCTGATGATCATAAATATTTCAATTTAAAGGCAAAAAAAAATATATAAATTAATTTTTTAATGTATTTATTTATAATATTGATTAAATTATAATGTTTATAGGAAAAATATTTTTTTAATGTTTTTTTCTAATGTTAGTGTTGAAGATGTTGAAATTATAACAAAATCTTCGATCATTGGGATCTCCAATTCTTATTCTGAATAAAAACCTGTTTCTCAATCAGAAATACACAAAAAATGGTTCAAATTTATTGCAGGTGTTAAAATATGAAATGTTTAATTTATTAGATCCACATTTAGTACAGGATTATTAACTTAATAAAAAAACACATGTGAATTTTTCATATACCAAACTTTAAAAAATCGTAAGAAAAAATCCATATTGAATTGCTGACTTTTTATTTCTCAATTTCATAGCTGCATATGTTAACTTTAAAATTTGTGAAAAACAAAAAAAAAAAAAGCCTACTTTTTGAGATATGAGCTTTGAAGTAAACCAAGGTTTTACGCGCCGCCTAGCGGAAACGAGAAAAGTTATTAATTTTAAACTTAATTATTTCAATTATTCAATTATTTTCCATTTTACTTGCAAAAATATACGTAATTCGGATGAAATTTGTGGCACCTATTCACAAAACATTGCCACCATTACCAAAAACTACGTGAAAAAGCCTCAAAATTCAACCGCGCATAACTCCGATTCAGAGTACACAAAAAATAAAAGCAGAAATTACTTTTTTCCTTTCGTCAATACCAACAAAATATCAAAATTTCAGATTTTTAAAAAATAGTTGTTTTTTTTTCGATGTACGTTTTCAAAATAATAGCCCTATAATAAAATCTGATCCAGCTAATATATGGCAATGACAAATTTCCTCTTTTTTCTTTTACACTTTAATAAATTTAGTTGATTTGTTTGACAAAACATAACCTTAGCAATACTCGGTGTTTGCAAATATTTTTTTTACACCAAAAATTGAAACAGCATAAATTTTAATTTCATAGATTTATTTAAATTCTCATTTATATTTGACACTGCACAAATTAATTAATATTTATTTATTTATTTAATTTATATTAATTTAAAATAGTTTATCATCTGCAACTGTATGTCACTATCAACTTAAAAAAATTTAATTCTTTCACATGATGAACCTCGTTATATATTCCTCATATATCAGTTCTTTATCATCCAATCAGCACCTTTTTGCCAGGAGATGGCAGACTTTTCAATAGTTTATTTTTTCCGACTATATAAGCAGACATATCCGGTCTCATCAAAACTTGTTTTTGACAAATATTAAAGCGAAGTAGGTTTTCTAACTAGTGATAAACATTATAATAACTTCGGTCTGAAAGACCTAAGAATTACCTTCATGAGCCAAAAGTAAAATTCTTACCCCACCTTTTTGGCATTTCTCGACGTTTTAGGACCTACTGATTCTAAAAAGCAAACAAAATGTATGTCTGTCTGCCGGCGCGCAGTCATTACCTACGCTGCAGAGAAAACCGCTAGAGGGATTTGAAATTTTTTTTTCTAAAAATAGGTATACTCAATGGACAGGTTCGAAAGGACGCTGTGTTCAATAACTGTACCGGAAGAGTGTCAAAAAAATCATTATGTGTGCCAAAAACAGAAAATTTTCATATTTTTTGCTTAAAAAACGTTCATTTTAAGTGATTACGAGTAGGAAAATTGAATTTGGAGAAATCTTGATGGTCGGGATTGGTATATGAGACCAAAATCTAGATTATTGCATTATAAGTTTGTCAAAATAATGCTGTCAAGTGTGTCAAAAGAAAGATTTTTATTTATTGTGTAATCCAATTTTTTGGAAAAAAATACAATCAATTATTTGTTTGAAATGAAATTTTATTATTATTACTGAGGATTATGGCATTATAAGTTTGTCAAAGAAATGTTATCGGGTGTGTGAAAAGAAAGATTTTTATTTATTTTTTTACCCAATTTTTTGGAAAAAAATAATATAGCTGTTTTTATGACGTAAATGTAATTGAAAATGAACTTGGACATGGAAATTTTTAAATTTTTTATAGTTTTTGAAATATTTTTGGAATTTTGAAAAAAGTTTCAATTTTTAATTTTGTTATAATTTTTGCAATATTCTTAGAATTCTGAAAAAAAAATAGAATTTTTGAATTTTATATATATGAGCAATTTCACGAAGATTCAACATCGTTTTGACTTGACCCCTTTTAATTTTGATTATTTTTTGTTTATGGATAGTCTTGGATAAATAAAAAATACAAGTTCTCTTAGAATTTTTTTTTTTCGACCAGAGGTCTTCACAGGGTACCGCTCAATTTTTTGTTATTTTGTGATGAGAGTGCATTTTGACGAGCGATTGTAGAAAAACTACTGAATCGATTTTCATAAATGATATGTCGTTGAATAGGTATTAGAACAAAAATTTTAAAAATGTACACTGTTAATTTTTTGAAATAATTTTTAACGGTGTAACATAAGAAAAAAACGGTGTAATTGAAAAAAAGATGGCATAGTCTCTTTTTTTTTTTTTTTTTTAAATCAAAATTGAAGCTTATTTTATATCTAACAACTCGTGAAAGTTTAGGACTAGCGATATTTTTTGTTTGAAAGATAAAATTCGTTGTGCATATGACTGTCGGGAATCAGTTTTTTTTGTTCTGAAGGAAAATTATAAAAATGGCGTTATAAACTAAGAGATTTTTTTTTTATGTTAAATATCAAATATTTTATTATTAGATGAACTTTTTAAAATATTATAAAAATTATATATGTAGTACAATAAATAAAATAAATACAATTGTTAAAAATGATTTACTTATTTTACAAACAGAAGTTTCTTTTGAATAGGAAAGCACTTCTGCAATTATTTTCTTTGTATTAGATGGCATAAAAAATGAAATGTTTGTTTATCACTTTTAGTAATCACTTGTCAATCTTATAAAAATAATTTGACAGTCTTGACTGCAAACAAAAAAGCCGTAACTTTTGACTGGAGAAGTATTATGTTCGTATTATGTTATTATGGAATCATAAAGTAAAATATTGTTTTTCAACATTAAATTACAAATATTTTATTATTGAATAAACTTTTTAAAATATCATACAAATTATATATGTGAAAATAAATATAGTTATTAAAAATTATTTACTTATTTTACATTCAAAAGTTTCTTTTGAGTTTGGAAAACATTTTTGCATTTATTGTCTTAGTATCTACTGGTACAAAAGAATGAAATTTTTGAGTTCCACTTATAGTAATCGCATTTTTATATCGATTTTGTAATTTTTCTTTTGTTAATTGATATTCATTTTTATCGGCGTATCCAAAGTTCATGGTAGATTCCCATTTTAAAGCCCATTCGAAAAGTTTTTTTGGTGTATCAATAATATTATCTTCGCTCGTCATACTATAACGGTGTGCAGCACGCTTCAGTATACCACCAATTCCATCACAAGGTCCCTTTCCATGGCTGGTAGCATGAAAATGCCATTCAGCATCAACCTTAAAGTCTTCTTTATGGTGGCATAAGTTAATTAGGTTATGTTTATTTTTGTATTGAGAAGGTGCACCGTCAGTGTTATAAATTATTTTTGTAATATTAGAATTTATATGCGTTTTGATGAATTCAATAAGTTTTGTAATGAAAAGATGGACTGTAGTACTGTTGTGATCGTTTATATCCGAAATGAGTATAAAACTTCGGTGCTGTATATATTCACTTGTGGCACTTTTAAAATAAATGACAAATGTATGTTAATATGTGTTAATATTATGTTAATATGACAAATGTAAGTTAATATTTTCGGATGAGAATGTCTGAATATTGGCCTACTCAGATTAATCTGCGATGGACAATTTTTTTACTGAAAAATAATCAGTAATTTTCTGTTGTTTAAGGCAAAGTTGAATAATATTTTCCACTTTAATTACAATTTGGTCGTCAATTTGCATTTGATTAAATCCGGGCTGCAAACCTGATCAGCAAGCACGTAGCGTACGGATTTAACCCCGCAGTTGCGTAGTTTATTCAAAACATTCTCACCGACCAATACATTTCGGTATCCATTGATGGCTTTTCTTCTGCGTCTAAATTAACTAACGCTGATGTACCACAAGGTTTAGTTTTGTCACCACTTTATTTTTAATTTTTTACTTTTAAATTAAAATCACCAGCAACCCAATAAATAATTTTTCAGATGATAGTACACTGTACAAGTCATTTGTTTTCCTATCTTTAAAAGGGAAAAGGCATGAACGAATAAAGCCCGCCCGGAGAGACTCTGCCATAAATGTAAATGATAGCCTGAAAGTTTCCAATTGGGGTGACTGAAATATGTTCAATTTTAACTCAACCAAAACATGACTATTGATTGTTGCCAGATCAACGACCGAGTTTGCCAAAGATATTTCGATTATTGTGTTTCGATTAAAATGTCGCAAAATTTTGCTGAACTTGACTGAAATTGCTTTTTAAAAAGTTCATTTAATAATAAAATATTTGATATTTAACATAAAAAAAAAATCTGAATCTAAAAATCGCCATTTTTATAATTTTCCTTCAGAACAAAAAAAAACTGATTCCCGACAGTCATATGCACAACGAATTTTATTTCTAAAACAAAAAATATCGCTAGTCCTAAACTTTCACAAGTTGTTAGATATAAAATAAGCTTCAATTTTGTTTAAAAAAAAAAAAAAAAAGAGGCTATGCCATCTTTTTTTCAATTACACCGTTTTTTTCTTATGTTACGCCGTTAAAAATTATTTCAAAAAATTAACAGTGTACATTTTTAAAAACTTTGTTTTAATACCTATTCAACGACATATCATTTATGAAAATCGATTCAGTAGTTTTTCTACAATCGCTCGGCAAAATGCACTCACATCACAAAATAACAAAAAATTGAGGGGCACCCTGTGAAGACCCCTGGTCGAAAAAAAAAATTCTAAGAGAACTTGTATTTTTTATTTATGAAAGACTATCTATAAACAAAAAATAATCAAAATTAAAATGGGTAAAGTCAAAATTTCCCAAAAATTTACTGAACTTGCGTGAAATTGCTCATATATTTAGAATTTTGAAAAAAGTTTCAAATTTTAATTTTGTAAAATTTTGTGGAATATTTTTAAAATTTTGAAAAATTTTCATTTTTTTATTTTATTATAATTTTTAGAATTTTGAAAAAGTTTGAATTTTTGATTTTGTAATAATTTTTGCAATGTTTTTAGAATTTTGGAAAAGTTTGAATTTTAAGAATTTTTGGAATATTATTGGAATTTAGAAAAAGCTTAAATATTGATTATATTCTAATTTTTGGAATAGTTTTGGAATTCTGAAAAAAGTTTGATTTTATTTAATTTATACAATATTTTTGGAATTTTGAAAGAAATATGGATTTGTGATTTTGTAATTTCTCAAAACGCTAAATGGAGAGGTTTTTGAGTAGTTTGCTGATTGTATCATGATCATCTTTTGACTAAATTATGTTAATTTATGATCTGTTATAATTTTCCGGTAACGTATTGATGTTTCGTTTTACTTTTGTAATAAATTTCTAAACAGAGATAAAAAAATTCTTGTACTTTAACAAAGAGCTATGTTTGATACACATCGCTGCCCAAAACTAAAAACCATGTCCTCATAAAAGTTTTTTGCTAAAAACTATATCAAAATCCTTAACTCAGAACGAAGTCTTGATATCTCAGAGGTGTGAGATTTCAGCCTCACCATATTTTAGACGATTATTTTTTTGTTTTGATTTTACTAATTATATATAATGGATATTGTTTTGGTCTTTTAGTTTTAGTAAATACAAATTTTTAGGGTACATTGTTAAATCGATTTGCATATAATCAGTGAAATCAATATGACATTTCTTAAATGAATCAGTGCTGAACAAATTCAACAATTTAGATAAACCAGACAAATCAATTAAGAAAGATTTATGGCAACAATTAATTGGAGTTTATTTTAGTAAGTTTATTTTCTACAGGTGAATGATATAAATGAATATTTATGCCTGTAAAAACCATTCAAGTTAATGTCTCATGTAAATTGTAATGTTAATGAAATTAGTTCAGGTAATTAATATTTTATTCTCTATAAGGTTTTTATGCAACATCACGATTGTAATAACGAAGCGAACAAGCTGATCGATCCAAATCGAATGAATTGTACCAAAGTTAAATCCAGGATATGCCAAACCCATTCAAGAATGTTTTTTGAGGTGGAAAGAATTTGCCAATTCGAATCATGTGTCACCTTAATATTGTCACAAATTTAGCAAACGTCTTGATGGTTTCGGATCCTTCAGGATTCAATCCTTCTAGTTATTCTCTACAGTTATGCCCTATAATTTAAGACGCTTTCTTGTAGGCTAAGGAACACAATATTGGTTACCTTTCAAATAAATTTTAATAATCTGCCTGATAGCAAGCTGTTCTTACCAAGTTGAAGCTTCTCCCTAGTTGTGTTTCATTAAATTATATATGAATGTTTTTTCTAAAAATTTTGTTTATTAATATTAAACCAATTAATATAGGTGCATGGAGACAGTTATTGTTGGTTAAATTTTATTAGTTTTAAATTTATTACAAAACGATATTCATATAAGCTAACACCCACAATTAATTGAACAAGATATTAGCAATTTAACTTATATTACAAAAGTCAACGCAATAATGATGTCATCATTATTTTCAACACAAATACGTAAATGTTATTTTATTTTCAATATTTATAGAAAATCAATAGTAAACAAAAGATGAAATATACTGGAAACGAATTGCAATACCTAATGGTTAAATGCGCAGAGTCATGGTGAAATACTCGGTCTATAGAGTAAAAAAAAAAGCTACACATAAACTTTACGTTTAGTGCCAATTTAATAAATTTTTTGAAGAAGTGAGTGAGGGGCAATAGGTTTATTTATAGTAAGTAAGGAAGATAGTAAGGAAGGAAGATAGATAGTAAGGAAGGAAGATAGTAAGGAAGGAAGGAATTCTATCGTTTTATAAGGTCTTCAAATATATTATTATTTTTATTGTATTTCCTTAATCAATTAATATAATATTTAAAATAACAAAAAACAAGATTCCATTTATTAAATTAATTATCTTCATATTAAATAATTAATTTTTTTTTTCAACAAATAATGTATAAAACATCACAAAGTTACAATTAAAACGCGAAAGTATCGAAAACCAAATACATATTTGTTATAGTTGATATACGAAACAGAAACAATATATCTGTATAAACAGATACTGGTTTAGTTACTTTTATTTTCTTTAATGCAAGAGATCAATTTATCAGCGAGATCATAAGATCATAAGTTAAAATAATAGAGAGTGGAATATGAGTATATTAAGAGAATTTTAAAAGAGAACTCGCCATTTCACATTTGTTTTTTAATCGTTTTTTGTTGTCTTGCTATTTTTCTTATATCATAAAAAACGTGTAGGCCAACGCGGACCTCGCATAATATAAATTATTTTGAATAAGTTTAATTTAACCTTAAGGGAATATTACAAGTTAACACAATATAAAGTTGGGTAAGTTACTTGTATGTTTTGAATTTCATAACGAAGTTTGTAGGGTCCTAAAGATTGATTGATTGATAATCAAAATAAGTAGAAAACATATTTGTTTTAGTTATGAAATATTCAAAACGTTGCCCTTTCGAAAAGTCTTAATAAACAAAATGTGAACGTCAGCATGCATTTACAATATTCTTACATATCCAGGTTGAACCTGTATGTATTGAAGTAGATTCAAAACTACTATGTATGTTGAGTGGTTAAGTTAATAGCTTTCTAGTAAAGCACTTTATCGGTTTTTGATGATTTGTAATTTTTTTTATTTTTGATCTACGGGTGGGTGTACTTCCAGTCCCTGCTATTGACAAACGAGTTGCATGAGATATCACATACCACTGGTAATTGCAGTGAGATATCACTAGCCAAAGTAATATCTTTGCGGTGCTGGCGGCTGAACTGTATTAAGTTGTAAATTGAAAATATATGTTTATGATTGCATTTGTTAATGATGTGTCCATTTTTTCATGACACAATTTAAAAGACAAAAAATCTTAATATTTGACTTATGTATATACTGTATGTGTAGAAAATAATATTAATTTGCCATAATTTTCTTAATATTATAAAAATTTAAATTTAAATACCGGTAGGTAAGCCGACATGAAACAAGGCAAACAAAAAATATTAAAAGGTGTTAAATAATAATTAATTTTAATTCACTTAAATTAATTATTCAAAGTGTCCGTTTGTTTTTTGTATTTCTTTTCACTACCGGGAGTTGAAAATTTCTTTCGCATATAATTTTAGCTGACAATAAATTAAAATTAAATAATTAAAATTAAATTAAATTAAATTTAATTAAATTAATTTAATCTTATGAAACCATTTTTTCATAAAAAATAAAACCGGATATTTTAGAAAATGTAAAAATGCTTTTTATTTTTCCATTCTTATTCGATCTTTTTTGTATATCGTTATTATCATTATATAAATTTCGCTACGCTTTGGTTTTATTATTCGTAATGACCGAAAGCAAAGTGAAAAACCGAAAGATGGGATGAAGAACTGTTGTGGACCGCACTAAATGCTTATGTAGCAAGTTTCATCAAATTCGATTATCAGCAACAGGTGTTGAGCTTTAAAAAAAACAGGTGCTCTAGAGACCTCTACCACTTTGTTCAATATCGTTAAAAAACTTGCCATATACTTATTTGCACCTTTTTTAAAAGTGTCTTTGAAATTAAATCACGAACGAATGTTGTATGCTCCCAAAAAACATAGAACACGTTGTCAAAATCACCTGCTGTATTGTGGATTCCCATCCAATCCTCTTTGTCCAATATACTCCAAAAGCAAAAAATCATATTTTTCTTTTAATGATTGCTACCTTTTACCAAAGTTTCATGAATATCGATTTGTAACTGTATATAGGCTACAGTATTGTTACGTTTTTCCAACCTTACTTCGAATTGGCCTAACTCACAATTTGATTAACGTAATTCCCAATCTCTTTCAGAGTTCGATCACTGATTAGCAAGCAAACACACCAGGTTTTATTAAGTATTCAATCCCTTTATTGTTCCATAACAACAGGAAACAATACAGCATACAATATTCCTAACTAGAATATTATCTCAACAGCTTCAGAAATTTAAGCGGTTGATTGTAGAAATGTCCACGATCAAAATAATACACAAAATATTTCTACTCAATAACACTTAAAACTTTATTCACAAAAACTAATTCAAAAATCACTTTTCTAATTTTATCTTTACCGTCGCAGGTTTAAAATAAAACTAATTCATTCTACAAGAGGTAAATTGCTTATATACGATTCTGCAAAACTTCCAGAAAATTCGAGGTCACTTTTTAGAAACCTTGAGAAAATATTAGAAAATTCAATTATTTTACGTTGTGTTGATTTGATTCATAAAATCATTCAATTTTATTTATTGTTGACCCATGTTCCACGAAATACAACAACAACACTATTCATTTCATTAATTTGTTGTAATTTGATTTTTCTGGAAGTGACTGTAATCGTCTGGATTTTTCTGTAATCGTAACAGTATGTATAAAAATTTAAAAAATTTTTACTGGAAGTTAGTATACAGAAAAATTGGAAATAGTACTAAAACCTTATGTACCAAGTCTCAAAAAGATTAAAAGCCAAGATCATATTAAGTTATTGAAGATTTAAGCTTACAGGTGGTTGGGAGACGTCCGTCCATTTTGTCCAGCTTCGAAATTTATCCAATACGAAATTTATTTAATAAACAAAAGAAGACTAAATATCCAAATTTAGTTTAATTTTATTTTTATTTAAGTAGTTTTTGATTCTAACTCTCAGATCGATCATACCTGGTTCTATTAATGAAAAGGAAAGATATAACAAGAATTAGCTATAAAACCAATATGATCTAAAACTAGTGATTATTATTTAATCCAACAATCAATTCGATCCTAACAAAAGAAAATATTTTAGTCATTATTAATCAATCCAACAAATAAGTTGGTTCTAACTAAACAAAATAAATTAATTATTAATATTTAATCCAATTAAGTTGGTTTTAGATTCTGAATTGTAAACAAAAAAACAGTGAAAAATAAATAAATAAATCATCGTCCTACCGGACAAATTATTTGATGGCATAGCGAGAATTTTCTATCTATGTTACTCTTCATATATACATTGATCACTCTTATCCCCAATTATCTTTCAGAACTCCCTTCACATTATCTAAAAATGCAGGTGCTTTTGGGAAAATGCTTAATGGGAAAAAAAGAAAACAAATTGTACATATTTTTTCTCTATAAAGTTACAGCACATACCAACAATAAAATTTTTATTAAATCCAAAAAATCTTTGAACAACTCATTTATTGGATATTTTGATGAAACTTTCATACTCTCCCGTGATATATGTATAACCCACTTTTTGGTAATTGAGCCCGGTCAAAAATAAAATAATAAATTGACTTACGGAGTTTCTTTGAATGTTGAAAGAGATCGGACTAGTTTTTGCTGACGACAAAAATTTTATAGCTTATATGGTTAGTATTGATGCTTAAAATATTTGTAACGATACGACCTCTGTTAGAAATGATACGACGAATGTCACATAGCGTTTGACTATTAATTATTAATTCTTTTTCTTATTTAAAATAAATGCACGATTGTTGTGAATATTTGTAACGTGTTGAGTATTAAACATTTTTTTCTTAAGGTTTCTTTACATTTTTTCGTGTTGTTGCTTACTATAATATATTTTCATATAAAGAAATTTGTTTCTTTTCCATTTACATAAAGTTTCTTGCGGTAACATGATTTTGGTTGGCTTTGGTTAAAGGCGTGCTCTTGTGGCTTTCCTTTGTGTACCTTAACCATTAAAAACTTACTTTCCATGAGGCGTTGTGTGGCAGTTCCACTCAGAAAACACATTAAAATTTTCGAAGTAATGAGTTAAATTGCACATTTGAAATCGACTTCATTATGTCAGCAGTGAATTCTTGTACACAAAGTATTGAAAATCATCATTATAATTTTGTACTCGGGAAATTTTCGAGCCACTATTTTGAAAACGACTCAAACGTCTTGTGATTTTCAAGAAGTCGTATCATTTCCAACATTTTAAGCATGATCACTTACCTTTTAGGCTGTAAAATGTTTTTCAACAGCCAAAACTAACTAACCCGATTTCTCAAAAAATCTCACAAAATGGCGCAATTTTGGAAATTTCAATCCACCATTTTAAAAAACAATTCAAATGTCGTACACTCGTACGAGCTCTTCACAAACGTGTCAGTACTAACATTTTTTGCAAGCACGAAGTTTTTGAGTTTTAAACTTTTCGTTAATGGCACCCAAATTTTAATGTAAATTCTACAGCTTGTATCGAAAAAGTGGCCATTTTGGGACGCCATTTTAAAAAATTGTAATCGGTCACAAAGTATTCGAAAGCTGTTACAAAAACAAAAATTTCAAGCCCTTAAACATTTTTTTCTTATCTAGAATTGTTATGAGCTCAAACACTCAAAATACCAAAAAGTGGTGATGAGAATTTGATTAAAACTTTCACACCGAAAAACCTGTTCTTAGCATTGCGAAGTTTCAAATAAGCCTCACTTAAAAGCTTAGTTTTTGAACAAACTCTATTATATTTCAAGCACTTTAAAAAAAATTCTTGATTGAAATAAAAGTCATTTACGGTTCTTTGAGTTGAAACAAACTCATTTATTCTACACGAACATTTTTCTCTAAGGCATCAATCAAATTTAATTTAAATATTATAACGATTTTTATACAATATATTTAAGCGAATTGCGAGGGATTATAAAATACAAACAGATATTAGTAACATAGAATACATACGCTAATCATTTTATTATTAGTAAAATATTCAACTGTTAATTCATCAATTTATTTCAAATTTAAAAGTTATTTAACATAAATCATTTTAAGAAGGAATTATATACCGTTAGAATTTTTGCAGATCAATATTAGAGATTGACGTATATTTTAACTAGCTATAACAAACATACTGTATATAGTTAACATGATCATTATATTGTTCTTAAATTCACAGCAGTTGGCTATTTTTGAAAAACACGATCGATTCATCATTGATCACTGTAATGGCTTTACATATTTTGTTTAGTGTTTTTTAGTGTTTGAATATTTTGTTCTTCAAAATTGATTCCAATTAATAATCGAGAATTAAAGAAGTTTGATCGCGTCTTTGATTATTATTAATTGGAAGATCAATAAAAAATTTTTTAATTAACTTTATCTAATTTAAATTTTTGAGGAGTTGTTATGGTTTTTTTGAAGTACATATATTGACATACGATAATTAATGAGGAGTGAATTAATGTTTTGCCATTACAAATATATGTATATTCTGTTTTTGACGGTGGATTTGGTTTTACTTTGTTTTTATTTTTTTATTAAATTTGAAAGGATTTAAATCTTTAGAATTTACGATCATTATAAATTGCTTCACACATGTCTTAACTTTGAAAGACACTCATCCCATGGTGAAAATAAAATAAAAGCCTTAGAAAGGATTCGTTTCAGTTGGGCATGCCAGATTGATCAACAAGCTCGACAAGTTTTCATTCCGCAAATTAAAAATTTTTCTGACTAGCTTTAATATGTTGTTTGTCATGAATATCTTTTTCTCAGTATTTAAATTAACTTGCGGGAGCTCAGCGCTCAGTTTTGTCTTCCATTTTATTTTTGATTTATTGCAAAGAACAAATTGTTCGTCGCCTTATCTATAATATACAATATTCAAGAACGATGTGGAAACATTTGGCCAAAAATATGGAATAAGCACTTAAAAACGCCACAAATGAGGTGACTGAAAACTTCTTCAATTTATTGCTACAAAAACAGTTATTAATGGTTTCCATCACGGTCAATTTTATATATTTTAATTAGTATGTATTGCAAGTAGATGAGTGAATGTAATATCATTTATATGTGTTATTATGGTTTTCCATATTATTCACTGTTTGTGTGCTTTTGTCACTTTTGAATTAAAATGCAATATTTAAAAATATACTTTTTACTGTTTATTTTTAATTTTATTTTATTAATAATAATATAAACTTCCTTATAGTAACAATTTGGATTTTATTTTTTATATTCTAGAATATCGATTTCGACTTACGTCATCCTCAGTTCTTAAATTATTATTAATTGCATTTATTATTAATTATAATAATAATTTAAGAACTGAGGATGACGTAAGTCGAAATCGATATTCTATAATATAAAAAATAAAATCCAAATTGTTCCTTATAGTATTATTATTAATAAAATAAAATTAAAAATAAACAGTAAAAAGTATATTTTTAAATATTGCATTTTAATATCATTTATTGGAAGTTATAATTTCTAATGACTTATTTTCGAACGATATATAATGGAAATAGGAAAATGGTTGCATGAAATATTTATCTACAATATATCGATTACTCCGCATTCATGAGTTTTATTTTATTTCTCAGTTAAGTTTTAACAAAAATCTGTTTTTAGTCTTTGAATATTTTAGCATCAATTTATTATTCGAAGTCCATTTAATGTTTTTATTTTATTTAGTGAGTATAATTTAACAAATAATTTTAAAAAATATTACAAACATATGTTAGTCCAGTAACTTTATACATTACCGTATGCGTCAAATCCGGTAGTTCTGATTTTTTGCAGACTTGTTTATGATGTTTGCCTAATGAATAATCCAAGTTTGTGACCTCGAGCGCCGAACGCAACTTCGTCAAAAATCGCAAAAACTGCGAAAAAATCGTTATTTTCTTCAAATTTTGGCGATTATAACCCTAAAGGTCTATTTTTTTCTTCATACTTGCTTACGGCGGTTTTAAAGTAGACTAAATTTGCTACACTATGATACCAGAACTGTCTCTGCAGACCCACTAGTTTCCGAGATTAAGCCTTTCAAAGTTTATCATTTTTTTCGAACTTCGCAATTTTTTGCAATTCTGTCGTTCTAAATGAACTTTGACCCAGAATATACTATCAAAGCCCTGTACTTTTATGATGGGATGTTAAAAAAGAAAAAGAGAAGTGTGAACAGTGTGCACAGGTATGTTGAACTCTCGATAGTTTTCAAAAATCATCCTTATCGAGAAAGGTGCATCGGTAGTACCTCGGCCCCGCAGAAAACCACACTGATATTCTCCAAACAGTTGTTCAGCAAAAGGAAATAAATGATTAAATTAACAATTAAATCAATATTTATAAATTTTATGAATTTGTTACAAAAAATGGTGTGTATAACTAGTGCGAATGCGTTTTCCAAACGCGAGTTACTGCAGCACTCCCTACGGTCATGCAAACTAACTCTTGTTTGGAAAACACATTCGCACTAGTAATACAATCTACTATTTCTCATTGGCCACCACACACACATGTATTTATTAATACAATTATTAGGACAGTGATGTACAAAACTTTACAAAGGTATAAATTGCAAAAAATTGCGAAGTTCGAAAAAAAAAGATAAATTTGAAAGGCTTAATCTCGGAAACTATTGGGTCTACAGAGACAGTTTTGGTATCATATTGTAGCAAATTTAGTCTACTTTAAAAACATCTAAAAAATTTTAAAGAAAAAACTAGTCCCTTAGGGTTATAATCGCCAAAATTTGAAAAAAAAAAAAAAAACGATTTTTTCGCGGTTTTTTCGATTTTTGACAAAGTTGCGTTCAGCGCTCGAGGTTACAAACTTGGATTATTCATTAGGGCATTAGGCTAGCGTCATAAAAAAGTCTGCAAAAAATCAGAACTACCGGATTTGACGCATACTATGAGAACTACCGGATTAGACCCCATACTCTCAGGCGACAAAGTTACTGGACTACATCAAAAAATTAAATTAATTTAGCCCTCTTGGAAGGTTCTGCTTGAGGTTCGTCTGTATCTGGATCGACGTATTGGGATGGCATATCCCCATCAGGGGATGGTGCTGAATCGTCAACGTCGTGTGCCCACAAGTCATCCTCCATTTCGACATCGGAGAGATCGTCACCTTCTGGGATATCTGTTACTGCAACTACACAAATGATCAGGTACAGTTACATAATCTTCTTTTCTCATCGGCCACCACACACATATATCTATTAATACAATTATTAGGACAGGGATGAAGAAAACTCTACAAAGGTATATTGCAAGCAATTGCGAAGTTCGAAAAAAGTGATAAACTTTGAAAGGCTTAATCTCGGAAACTAGTGGGTCTGCAGAGACAGTTCTGGTATCATATTGTAGAAAATTTAGTCTAATTTAAAAACGGCTTAAGAAAGATTAAAGAAAAAACTAGACCTTTAGGGTTATAATCGCCAAAATTTGAAAAAATAACGATTTTTTCGCGGTTTTTGCGATTTTTGACGAAGTTGCGTTCGGCGCTCGAGGTCACAAACTTGGATTATTCATTAGGCCAACATCATAAACAAGTCTGCAAAAAATCAGAACTACCGGATTTGACGCATACTACCCCATACACACAGGCGACAAAGTTACTGGACTATTTATGTAAGGAATGTTTGATTTTTTTTCTTGTCTCAGATATTCAAACTGTTTACTTTACTATCAACAGTGGAAGATTTACGTATAGGCCCATGACGCCGGGGCCTAGGACATCAACATCTTAAAGGCTGCATAATTTAAAGAAAAATTAAAATTTCAAAATCGTTTTTATTTAGTTTTGCGTAGAGATTTAAAATAATTATTAAATTACTAACCAAAGTATATTAATTATTAAATTATTTACTATAAGAAAGTTGTTTAACCTGACCAAACAACTTTTGATGACGATCTAATTTTTTGATTAACTGTACAGAGTCTGAAATTAGTAGCATACATTAAAACATACAATTCTGCTGCACCATTAATTAGGATTAACTTCTATCTTGAGAAGAAGAATCGTATCCGCAGTTATCTAATGAAAGAAAAGATATACAAACTTGAAGCAATTCTTTATGCGATACTTTATTGAAAATGACCCAGAACTGACGACTGTTGTCTTTTCGGTTTGACTTAATATTAAAGCGGCTTCCTGTAACCATTGTTTGAATTTATTTTCCCTATAAAAAAATATACCCAATGCTAGTATTAATACCGATATACCAATGTATAGCATGAATCGAATTGTTAAGGTTTTTTTGCTTACAAAAAATATCGGATCGACCAATTTTTTAGACATTTTTAAATCTTGCGTTATTCTTTAGATAATCATGATTCCAATAGAGCGAAGTTTTGTGTAGTGCAACTGCAGTTATACATATGGTTTTGGATTTTTACTCCATCACTAAACTTATGAATTTCTTTTTCTCGGCTTAAACGTTTGTAACATTTAGCACAATTCTTTGGATGTCGATCACGATTCCGATTGGCTTGAAGATTTGTGAAAAGGTTTTTGATTAATTCTTGGTTTGGCAAATGGTAAAGAATAAATGCTATATTTATTTTTTTTTAAATACAAAGAGTGTTGTGTTATAGAGCTTACAATATGTGTCACAACAACACATAAATACCTTTTAAAACGTTGGTCCCACAACAACTTGCGCTCTAAGGTGTTAATGAATGCTTTTTTTAAACCTCTGTGGATTGAAACCACCTGAGACTATAGAATCCGGCAAACTGTTCCATTTGTATGCATTTCGGACAAAGAAGTCTCTCTGCGATCTGCCAGTATGACAGCGCGGGATCTCGACCGTTTGACTGGTTGTGCTAGCCGATTGCAGAGTGAAACTGGGGTAATAATAAGTTTGAGGCATGGTGCTGCTGATTTCGTTTGAGCACTGTTGATGACGATATTTGTAAAAAAACAACGAGGTCAGCAACAGTACGACGATGTTCAGAGAATCAAGTAGGGAATCAAGTTTTGATGTTAAATCTCGATCAGCCATAATTCATGTAGCCCGCTTTTGTACAGAGTCTGAAAGGGCCAAGATGGAAACAGAAGCAGCACCCCAAGCTTGACAACAGTACTTCATGCGCAGGGATGAATATAGGACTTATAAACATGGAGCAATTGGTATGGAGTGAAAAATTTTTTGCATCTGTTTAAGAGGCCGAGTTTAATATACTTTCTACAATTTGAATAAGAATCCTAGATGATTCAGAATCATTTAGACTTGTTTTAAATGTAGTGAAATTCATTGCATGTGAACATAATTGGATTTGGTTAGAACATGAAAACGGATAATGACATTATCCAAGACCTTCGATATCGAAACTGGGGCCAACTGGTCGTGGAACAAGACGATTGGAAGCTGATTGCACAGACGAAAAAATCCCTCCACAAATGTAAACGCCAGAGAGAAAGAGAGAACATGAAAACCATATTACAGTTTAGCATATTTATTCCACCACAAAAACCAATTTGTATTGATTTGGGATTATAGAGCGCTAATTAAATTTTACGAAATCCCTTAAATGATAAACTCGAGTCGGATTGATCTGGATTATATAAAGTGAAGATGGGATTTTGTTCTGGTTTGGGATATTTTCTCATCCTTAAAAAACAAGTTTTGATAAATTTGAACCATCAGGACTTTTACAAAATGGGTTGCGATCCGTTGGATATTGATTGAATTTGGTCATTTTACTTCACTTCAATAGACACTATTTGTTTGTTCGGCAACACTTGTAAAAGAAGTTTATATTTATATCGATTAAAACTGTTTAAAAGCTATTACTTAAATGAAACTCAGTACACTAAAATACAAATTATGGTTGCGTTTTGAGATGTGTCCATGTTTGAGGCCATGAGATGATTATTTTGGTAGGCCATGAGATAGTTATTTCTGCCTGAGCTTCAAGCAATATAGACAAGCAAAAATCACATTATTTTAAAAAAAATTCCGCTTTATACAACAAATTTTTTATTGATGCAGAATCGTTTAAAGATTGGTCTTCACAAAGCGCGCCAAACGTTTTCTAACGATTGCAAACATAAATTTGCTTAAAGGTGACACAAAATTTGAGCCTAAACAAATGTTTATTAATATATGTTAGTTTACCGAATGGTATGGTAAACAAACAATTGCTGTGCGTGCTCAAATTGTGTCTCTACGAAGAAAATTTTTGTTTGCAAAGGTTACAAAAGTTCAGCGCACGTGGTGGAGACCAACCTTAAACATTCACCAAATCTAGAGCAATTTGTTAATTGTGAAACATAAAATTTGTGAAACATTTAACGTTGCATTTTGAAGAAAACATGCACAATTTGGTCTGGCTTTAATTATATTGAATTTAATAACTGTGAAACTTTGCGTTATTCGTTTAATCAACGAGTCAAATCAACCAAAGCTTTTATAGTGAATATACAGAACTAGTTTTCAAAAACAAGCAACCCTTAATGGCTTCACAACCATCGAAATAAATGTTAACAATTAGTATAAGTTTTGTCAAGTGGACAAGCAAGAATACTGACTTTGAAATTTTGGTGCGATATTGAACGCCTTTTTTTGGGCAAGGCGACTGTCATAGCCTGACATGTAGACTGCCTTCAAGTCCTTTATACCAACCTCATATTCAAGAAAATTTATGTTTAAGCTTTGCAGAAATCTTCTATTCTTAGATTCCGCTTCGGAGCCCTAAGAGAGCCAAACATTATCCCACAATGTCTAAGACTGTTTTATCCTCCTCAAGACAAAAACGGCATGTTGGATCATTTTTTCGAACCATGATCATTTGCTTATTCACATGATAGTGACCTGTTAGTAGTCCCACCATCAGCCTGCAGTCCGACCGGGTCAGGTTAATACAAAATTTGATGGTTTGCTGGCTCAAATCTGGAGTGAACATCTTGGAGACTTTGCAGCCTTCTATGTTCCTCCACTGGGAGTTACTGGATCAAAAGAGAACCTCTTCGACTAGCGATTTTATTCTGCCTTTCTATCTACTAGTTGCTGGTTTAGAGCCTTTAAGTCTCCCTTCGGAGCTCTTTGCTATTTCATTAGTTTTTTTGTTCCCGAGATTGCCGGATGTCCATATCAGTGATATCACGTTTTTGAGCCTGAGATAATCCAAGGACCTAGAACATTCTTGCAAATTTTTTGACTAAATAGTGTAAGTTCACAGAGCTTTTGGAACAGCCTGGTTATTAGAAAAAATATTAACGACCTTGCCAACCCACTTAAGCTTCATCATTCGCTTCGGTTCGCTTTGCCATGACAATTAACTAACAGTCTGAAATTCGCCAAGTGGAAATCGCAGCCCAAGATCTTCATTTATGAAATAGACCGCAGCTCCTGTACCATTTCCAGTGAGAGAGATCCATTTATGTAGATGTGTGCGTGTTGGCCCAATAGCAAATCAACCACAGACTGGTCCTCGTTGAAATTGCAAATCTATACTGCTTTCAAAAGGCAGTTTGATGTACTGTGTCATCAGTCGGCATGAACAAATCTGTCAAGTGTTCTTCAAGATCCCTCTATAGCGTTAAATTATATTTCCTACAGCCCCTGGTAGTTCTCACGAGTTCGAGCCTTTTTGTAGCCTTAAGTGTCTTCATTCTTACAAATATATGCAAGGAAGAAACCCATAATAAAACCTGCAAACTCGCTATAGGCGTTGTCTTGAAAGAACTGGTGATACATAAGCAAAAAGTTCTTGAGAGCCAAGTAACCAACCCATAGATGACAATGGATCGGACAACTACTTTATACAGCCAGTAAATCATATTTGGGGTCAGCCCCCATTTACCACCAGAAACCCTTCTGCACTACAACAGAACTCGAGTTGCGTTTGCGCATTTAATCTCAACATGAACAATCAATTTGAACCGCTTGTAGAGAGTAACACCAAGATGCTTTACACTATCTTGGAGGGTTAATGTGTTATTACCGGTTGAAGGAAGCATGAAGTTGTTTAGTTTCCTTCTATTGATAAACACAACAAGCTGTGTTTTAGAAGCATTGATCGAGAGGCAATTCTTTCGACACCATCTGTTGATAATGTCCAGGTCGTTCTGCATTTTTCTGCAGAGCTACCCCATATTGTCGCTGTTCAAAAGAACACTAACATCATTGGCATTTAATTCAATTAGGAGCTGGTATCATGGTTCGCAATAGTGTTTTGTTCACATCGTATCTTTCCGATCCATTAAGGAGTGACTCAAAACTGGCTTTGTCGAAGCTGCCTACTGAAAAATCTCCCTAAGTACGCAGCCAGGAAAATGGTGTTGAAGGAGTGTATAAGTTTTTTCCTTTGAACAAGACAAGTTTGTGTATCGTTGGATAATTAAGTATTATCGCCAGTCTAAAGGATCCTTTTTCAAAATCTTAATTAGTGCATCACCACCTGTGATGGTCTCAATTGACTCACAGTACTAACAGTGCAGTACAGTACTTTTTGTAGCCTTTTCTTTGATTTATGAACAAGCCTTTTGAAAAGTTTCTTTGCTTTACTATACAGAGATCAATCAGTTTCATCACGAGTTTTAAAGGCAATGTTAAGAAGTTTCTTGGACTTTTGTCTTAGCTTATTAAGGATTCTTCCACCGGACTAACTTGTGTGCACCTCGTTTCCTCGTTTCAAGACACGAGCTCTAAAAATCCGACACAAACAAATCTAACGAACTAACAAATATAGCTGGTCAACGGCCCTATCAATAGCCCAGACGTTAGAAATGGTTCCACTAGCACATTCCTCCTCTACAAAGTCACTGCAGTACACCCAATTCGTCTTTCGTGGATTTCAATATACTCGATCCTCGGCTGAAATCGCCTTAACTAAAAAATCAATATATCTGTCATTGCTTATAGAGATATCCATATAAACACTCTCCTGCTCCTGATGTCTTCTACAAGTGACGTGGAGCATAGAGTGATGTCATTGGTTTCTTGGCGTCAGGAACTAACAAAAGTGTGCTCTCCTCCGGAATTCAGATGCCAGTTAGTAGTAGCCAAGTACTCTAAAACAGACTACATTTGCTGTTGTTATTGGTGTTTCCCCAGCCCACGTGATGTGATTTGGCGTCACCACCAACTATGAGATACAGTTTTTTATTCTTAGAATGGTCAACCACGCACACCAATACCAGCGTTGGCGAGGAACTAATGGAGTCGTACGGAAGATAGACAGACATAATAAGCATCCGCCTTTCCTCCGTATAGCTGTTCTGTAGCTCAGCATTCTTACGGTTAAATCACCTCAGCATAACTCAGTCGAAAGACTATCACTTTTGTGTGATGATATGCAAATTCTGGTTTTGTCTGGACCACATTTATACAGAATGTTCCTAAAATACGGTTCCTAAATTATTAATATTTGTATGTATGCAACTTTTTAGCAAGTGAAACCTTGAGATTATATGACCCACTTATGGTATGTTGCAGGTTGATTCATCGAAACTCAAGCTTGTCCACTGCCATCATAACAGTGGTTGTCGCTTATGTCTTCAAGCACGATCCAATTAACTTTACATCTTCTGAACCGCACATGAAGAAAATTCTCACTTCCCGATTAGATATTGTTTTTGTACTATATTTATCGAAAAAAACTTCGACAGAGATTCTATCCTTAGCCAATTTCTTCTTCCCCGTATTCTCTATTTGTCTCAAAATGTCTATGACCTTGGAATTCAGAGTTTGGTCAAATGCTTCTTAGGAAGATTGCAAACCTTCATTGATGAAACCCTCTCTCCTTCCCATTGGAATGCAACCAGGAATTTCATCGACCAACCAGTTCAATGAAAAGCCATTTGAACATCGGAAACAAAGTTTTCCTTCTTTCACCGACACCCTTTCAAACGTTGGCAGAGTTCCTGTTTATTTTGGAATATCTCCCAATAGGCGTTACTGCATCAAATGGCTTTGTCTGGTTGATCCGCCTATCCCATTGTTTGATTCATTAATTCCAACTAGTTTTCTCCTGGCTACACCAGTATAGTTTGATGTAACCTTGTTCAGATTCGTCGTTGTCGTCGACTTTGATGAAAGCTTTGAGACATTCTCACTTGAAGCCTTTCCGTTTTTGTGCCCATACTAAGGCTCGATTTGTGACGTGGACCGGGGTGATCGACTGTGTGGACGTATTTACAGAGTAACACAGAGTGTTCATCTGGTTCATTTTTAATATTTTTAGATGTCGTAATGTTTTTTGTGTATTTTTGTGTGTTTGTGTGTTTGATGTTTTTATTATTTTTGTTTTATTTTTGCAATTTTATCCATATTGTTCCACGAGAATGTTTTGGAAGACGGTTGAGAAAAGCAGAGCTATCTCACTTGAACAGGTCACAATGCGGTAGGGCGAGACCGAACCCTGCACTTTGCGCCGTCAGCAACTGCTGAAGATTACCATCAGTCAATCGGTCACCTCGGGTATGGTTCGGGTTTCCTTTTTTATATTCGAAATCTGCTATGTAAGTGATCGTATTGTTATTAAACAATAATTTCGGAACAGGGACTATGCTGTTGAATGCCTTAATATATCAATAACAAGGATTAGAGTACGGGGGTTTTAACATCCGTATTGATCAAAAATGAAAAAATTTACAAATCAACAAAAACTGGTCCCTTAATGTGGTCTAATCTGAACGGCTATGGTGTATAATGGCAGATTGAGTTGCAAAAATTTATCTTTTAAATATACAATTGCACTTTGGATTATAGCTGGTGGATCGATTTGTTTTTAAATGCTTTCAGTAGTTAATAGATTTAATGATTTGGAAAAGTTGTGATTCATTTCGCTATAACTAACAGTGTTTTTACTTATCATCCATGTAACGAATCCGAAATGTTTCCTGACAGTTTAAGACCTATATATATGTGTCCTACAATAACGGCCTTTCTGAGGTGTTGATGAACGCAAATATTGATTTTTTAATTTTTTGGTTTAAATAATGAATAGCTTTACAATAATTTCTATCACATGATAAAATATAACATAGCATACATAGACCAATATTTCATGTTTCGATAAAATAATGTTATATCTTCGGTGGCGTTATATAAAAACCGTGTCTGAACGTGCACATACGAAAATGTTTTTTGTTGAAATTTTTTTTTATTTTATAAAACCATACATTCCATTAGAACTAAAATTTAAATTCTTGTATATTGTGGGGAGGCTTGAGATTGGTTCGTTGTTTAATATTGGCAGCTCCTACCCGGCTCTTTGTTATAATCGAGCTAATATTTTATTCCTTTGGTATTGTTTTTATTTTTATCCCATTTTACTGCATTACCACTACATTCCTTGAAAACTGGTTTATATATTATGATATACAGATATACTTTTACGATTTTTTTATCATTTTAATGAAAACATTTTTGCTCAAAAAAATATTTTGTCGTGCAAGAATGTATCCGTTAAAATGATAAAAAAAAATCGTAAGACCATGCTTAAGTTTATTTCGAAATCAATTACCAAAGCGAATCGTCAACATCCACTTTATTTGTATGCTCATTGACCACAGTAATATAACACTGACAACTACCTCCGTTATTTTCTATAATTCAGTAAACTTGACATCTAAATATTTGTTATTTTGTTTGTCCGTTCCGTAATCTTTCGATTACACCAAAAATTGATTGATCGAATTTTAAACTACAACTGTCTTTCGTTACGGAATAACACCTCAATCACGATTCATGATCTAACCAAAATAATGAAAAAAAAATCTATAAAACAAACACGAAATTGTTGATACAAATTTATGTTTTCGGGAAATCATGGTTGAGTTAAACTTCAATTTTCAATTAACTTCAGTGTTATTTTTTTTCTTAAGTTTTGCTTTTCTTAACACAATAATTACACAAATATTTAAAAAATATTAATCCGAAAATATAAATTGATCAAAGAAGTTCCGTGTAATAGATAAATAAATATATCCGGTGGTCTTCGTTTTAATTGTTTAGTTTTTTTGTATGAGTTTTTGATGTAGTTAAGAATGACTTCGGTTAACAAACGTAAGATGGTGATTTCATATAATTTAGCCTATGATTTGTCATTTCCTAAATTAAATGTTAAAAAATATCTGAGAAAACGTCATTGTTTAATATTATTATCAAGAGGTTTTTATCAAATGACAAATCAGTATACGTACCCGAGGAGAAATTTGTCAGGGCTCAAATAAGTCACTTATCAGTTCTTCCTAGTTCGATTAGGCCCTGACCATGAGTGTAACGCTTTTACCTATCAGGCCTTGATTGGGATAGTTGGATCAGGCCCTGACCAAGTTCACCGTACACAATTAAATAGGTAAAACCTTAGTTCCTGAATAGACTGACTTTCGACTAGAGTTCAAATACGAAAAACCAAATCAGGATCGAATATAATCAAACGAGTTTAATCCTAAAAGGCTCTTCTAATCCAGGCACGGAACAGGCCCACTTCACCCTTGTGGACTGATTAAGCCCTGACTGTATTCAGACTTCTCCTAACTAATTTCTGCTCGAGTACTTTATGCTGGAAAAGAATTTATGTAACATGTAACATGTTTAAATTATTTTCAAAAATATTCAACTAGAGAAACCAGATAACACAAAAATGTTTTACAGTTGAGGATATACTAATCAACGAATCGCAGCGTAGGTAACCTAATCTAATCTTAAAATTCCTCATATTTTATTAATTTTGATTGAACATTCGTATATCTTCAACCATACAAAATTAAACTTTTAATAATTTTATTTATTTAGATTCAAATTATTATATTGTTATTAATTATTAGAATTAGAAATCAAATTTAAGTATTAATAGTGAAAAATAAACTCCGCATTGTTGGCAAACATTATTCAAATTATTAGGTTTTATTATTTTATTTTCTATTATTTATATTAGGAATAAATAAAAATGATTAATTATAATTCTCTTCCTACATTTATATATGATGTAACTAACATTAACCTAGGCTAAAACCTACTGATTTACAAAACAATGGTAGCTAAAATTAACATACAACACATTACTTTTCACCGTTACGATTCCAGTCGAGAATTTTTATGAATTCATTCTCAGCAATATCGATTAATTTTGATTGTTCAAGACATAATGTTTGTCGTTTAAGATTATCAATTAGCATTAATTGCTTTTTATAAGTTGTGATTAAATCGATTCGTTGTTTTTTTAATAATTTTATTTGTTTTTCAAGACATTCAACATCTTGACGTGCCTTTTCTCGAGTTTCCTGAAATTATAAAACAAAATTTGATATTGGAATTTGTCGTACAAATTGTTTTTTTTTAAGAAAGCAAACAACGGAAAAGAAATTTTTGTGCATGAATCCCTAAAAATCAGTGGTACTTCAATTTTAAGGAAACCATATCATATTAAAGGACAATTATCTACAGAACTTGCATTTTATTCAGGTATGCCATATTCGGGTTGGATTGGGGTGTAATAGAACAATTCCTAATAGGGCATTTTGCAGCCGGATCTTTGTACAATTTTAGTTATGGCTTCTGAACTTAAAGAGTATACGATAATAGTGACTAAGTTATGGTAACATATAAGTATAATTAAACATCATGTTCTAAATATTCATTATTCGAAATTTTTAAACTAACTGATGTGGGATGTTATTGTTTGTGTTGATTGTATTGCATGGAAATAGTCACAATCGATGCTTCTTAGGGTAACTTAGAGCCCACCTTATTTCTATCTAAATTGGTTCATATGTTTTTCAAGAAGTTTTAAGAAACTGAAAATCGTTGTTTTTAAATATCATGAGAATGAATAATGCTATCAAAGTCATTGACCTATCATTTTGTTAATCATTATGTAAGCTATTGAAAATAAGTAAGAATAATTTATTTTTGTAAGCAAACGCATGTGATTTTGATGAAACTTCGGCATATAAATATCAAAATTTCATCAAAAGCCAATGCGTTTGCGTAACAAAGTCAACTTAATTGTTTCACATTTTCATAGATTTTTTACAACGAGGGAAAAGGAAGCCTTTTATTAGAACTAACTAGTAATCAGTATTGCCAATATTTTCGGTTTTGTTATCATTTTTATACATAACCTATGAGTTATTATGTATTTTTTGTCTGCGTATAATTATTTTGCTTAACTTGATATTCCTTTTTCAGAAATCTCAATAAAGTTCGAGTTAGGTTTAAATAACTTACAATTATCAATACTATTGAGGCTTGTGATTATAATTTAAATTGCGCAAATATAATAAGATTAAAATGATTATTATTATTTATGTTCTTACGCATAGACATGCCATTTTTACTTCGTAACTTAACGGGAAGTTTTTGGCATGACTACTAACTCCCAGTTCCAACAAATAAAAATATCAAAAATTTATTTACGCACTTACGCACATTTCGTTATTCATATTTTATATTCCGTCATTATAATTCCATGTAACAAAAAAACATTGACTTCTGGTGGAAAAAAGAGAAAAGTTTCCAAAAAATAGATTTAATGAAATGTAACTTGTTTCATATTATTGTTTTAGCCACGCCATTCTTTGATAAAATGAAATGTCAATTCTTCTTTGTGAAACATAGCATTGATACGCCATATTCTAAAAACATTAATTAGTAATGTCACTCTCTTCATTAATTTATTGTTTTTTCACCTAGCTATGTTTTAATAAATTTTAAGCAAAAGCTTTTTGTTTAGTAAAATTTAAATTCAATTAAATTAACGAATATTTATCTAACAAAGAAGAATTGACATTTGTTTTTATCAAAAAATTGCGTGATTAAAACAATAATATGAAGTAAGTTACATTTTCAAACTTTTCTCTTTTTCCACCAAGAGTGGAACTTTATTTTTTGTTAGATAGAATTACAATTATGGAATATGAAATAACTATAATGCAATGCAGTGCGTAAGTAAATTTTTGCTATTTTTATTTGATGAAACTGGGAATTATCACCACAAGTACATCTATATGATCAGAAACTCAATTTTAGAAAAGTCACGTTTACCAAGAAGCGGAAGTCTAACCTGAGTGCAATTTTCATGAACGAATCGGCAACTTAGGCGATAAAATATTCAGCAGTTATGCTAGAAAAAAAGATCCAGTGGAGTAGTTACATGACGACCATGGCGAGTAAGCCCACTAGAGCTACTATAATATGTAAAAATCAAGGAGTTAAAAATAAAACAGAAACTCGTATGTATCTGAATAATGAAGCAAAAGAAGACATTTCCTATTGTGTCATTAAAGATACACAGTTGAAAAAGTAACTGCAATATTTAAAGCAAGTCTTGCAATAGGAGCTTGATGTTTGAAGGTTATTAGTAGTTACTACAGGTCGATGACACAAATATATAACTCAAATAGTTTAGGTATAGTTATTAGGATAATCCTATATATATTCACAATTATGTTATACACACAGTTTTTAAAATACAAATTGTAATTAACTTTGAACTTAATTATGCAAATTTAAATAAAGTCTTTTAACAGTATTGAACTTTTAAATATAAGAGAGGAAAGTTAATGATCACATGTAGAGTGTTCGATAACGAGTGATTTTATTAATTCTTTTATCCGATCGGAAACCAAAATTTGTCAAAAAAATACCTTGAACTAAAATTGAATTTTTTTCGAGGTTTGGTTATTTATTTTCGAATTAATTAATTAATAAATTAATTGATCGTTACGGCGCTGTAACTTTTATATATTACAGTAGAGTTACAGGCAAAATAGGTGATCGTTAAGTTTGTAGAGATTAAATATTTAGGTTTAAATATATTAACCTCTACAGTACCCCGCTCGTAGATGAAAACCCCCGCTTAATTTGCTGTTCGTTCGAAGTGAACAGCCTTGTGTGTTCGAGAAGCTGGTGAACGATCAGCTGAACACAAGATACCATACGCTGGCTTCAATCTGTCGATCGATACAGATTGTTGTTTGCCTTTAATCTCGATGACGAACTGTTTACGGAGACGTCGTATGATTCTGAATGGGCCTTCATATGGGGTTTGTAAACCTGTGCGTATCCTATCAACTCTAACGAAAACGTAGTCGGTTTTCTAGCGACTTTGGAACAAATATGTCGTTTTGTTTAGTTTGTCGTGTAGCTGTTGGAATTAAATTGTGCATTGTATTTCGAAGTTGATCAATGACTGTATCATGAGTAGGCAGCTGTGAAAGAGGATTTTCAACGAAGAACTCACCGGGCAGTTTCAGTGTTTGTCCGTAGACAAGTTCTGCGGGTGAGCACTTCAGATCTTCTTTCACTGTAGCTCGAATACCTAAAAGAATGATTGGTATTTCGGAGCTCCACTGAGTAGTGTTCCCTCTGGCCATAAGAGCAGCTTTAAGTTGTCGATGAAAACGTTCTACCATTCCATTCGCTTGTGGATGGTAGGCAGTTGTACGTATCCGATGTGAGCCCAAAAGTTTCGTTAATTCGGAGAAAAGTTTTGACTCGAATTGTGTTCCCTGATCCGTTGTGATATGCAAAGGAACACCGAATCGTGATACGTAATTGTTGACAAATGTCGTGGCTATGGTAGCAGCAGACATGTCAGACATAGTATAAGCTTCTGGCCATCGAGTGAATCGATCAACGCAAGTTAGAATATAAGAACATCCATTAGAAGGAGGAAGCGGTCCTACAATATCTATATGGATGTGTTCGAAACGAGATTGTGGAACTTCAAATTGTCCAGTAGGACTTTTTGTGTGTCGTTGGACCATAGAGCGTTGGCAAGCTAAACAAGATTTTGTCCAGTGATTAATATCTTTATTTATACTGGGCCAAAAATATCGAGCTGTAATCAATTTACGTGTACCGTTAACACCAGGATGTGACAAGTTGTGTAAAGTGTTGAAGATTGTTTTACGTAATGGTTCTGCGATGTATGGGCGATTGTTACCCGTTGATGTTTCGCAGACTATTTCAAATCCTGGAAGTTTAAAAAGCTCTAGTTTCATTGATGAACTAGCGTGACATACGGAACCAGAAAATAAATTCTGAAGTTCTAAGTCTGCTTTTTGTGCAGCGATGATAGCATCGTAGTTGAAGTGAGTCTCAACTGATGCAGTTTCGTTGTCGGATGCACGAGATAATGCATCCGCGACTGTGTTGTCTTTACCTTGCACATGCTGGATATCGGTAGTAAATTGACTAATAAAATCTAAATGGCGAGATTGCCTTGGATTTCGTTCCGTTTTAGATTGTATTGCACGAGTGAGAGGCTTATGGTCGGTGTAAATTGTGAATTCGCGACCTTCGACAAAATACCTGAAGTGTTTTATAGCTAGGTAAATTGCGAGTAGCTCTCGATCGAATGCAGAGTATTTAGTTTCAGCGTCTGAAAGTTTCTTTGAGAAAAATCCCAGTGGTTCCCAACAATCATTATTACGTTGTTGCAACACTGCTCCGACAGCAATGTTCGATGCATCCGTAGTGATACTGTATGCAGAATCGTTATGTGGATGCACTAACAACGTGATATTGCCCAATTCAGTTTTTAGCTTGGTGAATGCGAGTTGACATTCGTTTGGCCAAGTAAAATTTTTCGGAGTCTTGGGCTTTTTCAGTAAAGCAGCCAAGTGTGTGTGAATTGGGGCAAGTGTTTCAGCTAGTTTCGGTATGAATCTATGATAATAATTTATCATACCGACGAATTGCTGAATACGTTTGATTGATGTTGGTGCTGGGAATTCCGTAATGGCATTAATTCGTTCTTGAGAAGGCAGAATACCATTAGGTGTTATCGTGTGGCTGAGGAATTCGAGAGTGTTTACGCCAAAAACGCATTTTGAACTCTTTATGTGAACGCCAAACTCGCTTAGTTTCTGGAAGAGTTGTTCCAAATGGAGTTTGTGTTGTTCCTCATTTATTGATGCCACTAAGATATCGTCGATATAGACGAATACGAAGTCTAAATCTCGAACGATTTCGTTAATGAAACGCTGAAACGTTTGTGCAGCATTGCGTAGACCGAATGGCATTCGAGTGAATTCGAAGAGGCCAAATGGAGTTGTGATAGCCGTTTTGTGGATATCTTCATTCGCGACAGGAATGAGATGATAGGCTCTAACAAGGTCAATTTTGGAAAAAAATTTGCAACCATACAAATTCATCGAAAAATTTTGTATGTGCGGTATCGGATAGCGATCAGGAATCGTGACCGCGTTTAACCTGCGATAATCTCCACATGGTCTCCAGTCGAGATCTTTCTTTCGAACCATGTGAAGCGGACAAGATACAGAAGAAGAAGAAATGCGACAAATTCCAAGTTCAACCATATGTTGAAATTCTGTGAACGCAGCTTTTTGACGAATTGGATCTAGTCTGCGTGGTCTTGACACAGGCAAGTGACCGGTGGTAACAATATGATGTACCACGTTATGTTTGACCGGTAAGTTGTAGTTCGGCTCTGCTGTTAGGGAAGGAAACTTCTTTAGTAGCAGGCCGTAATCGTTGTCGATCGTATAATGGATGGGTGTTGGCGTATCAACACTAACCATTGTGGCATGGATTGACAGCTGAGTAGCTGTATCAATCAGCCGTTTTCGTTTCAGATCGACTAAAAGGCCAAATTTACTTAAAAAATCAGCGCCAATGATCGGACGATTCACTTGCGCTAGTACGAAAGCGTGTGTGAATGTTCGTTTTAATCCGATGTCTACCTGTAGGAGTTTTGTTCCGTAGGTATTTATTGTTGAGCCATTGGCAGCTGATAAAACTAGATCCGTCGATTTAGGGCTATTTGTTATTAATCGATTGTTATTGACTGGGAGCACCGAAAGGTCTGCTCCAGTATCAATTAGAAAGGTCTGCCGATTCAATCTGTCGTGTATGAATAGACGGCTGGACTGTTTGGTGTCGACTACAGCCGTCTCGACCTCGATATTTACCCGTTTTTTGATTGGTTTTTTTGATCTATCTCCATAACAGTTTTGGATTGTGATTGTCCAAACGTGCATGGTGCTCTGCATTTACGAGCTTCCGATCCAAAGGTTTGGTGGTAGTAACACGGACCAGTTCTATTTCTCGAGATACTTCGTGATCTCGACCGTGGTCGAAATCGGGCTGGTGATCTGCCACGAAATTCAGCACCAGAAGGAAAGTATCGACTCCTTGAAGATGATTGGCGCAACCTTGTAAGTTGTTCTAGTTGTTTTTCAATCCTAATTAAACGCTCTTCAAATGTTGCTTGATTTGAAGATGGTGTTTGGTTGTTAGAGCGCATTGTTGAACGAGATGGTCGAACTTCGTGCACTTGGTTTTCAACTGTGCGGAGGGCCATCGCTTCGAACATCTTGTCCGCCATCTTTGCCATCGCTTCTGTTGTCGTTGTTTCCGAGAGAGCCGCCAATGGAATTCGGATGACTTCTGGAAGTTTACGCACCCAGAGTGATCGTATAATTTTTTCCGCAAAATTGGATCCGGCCAATTGTTTGATGAGACGCAGTGCCTCTGAAGGTGTTTGGTCACCGAGCTGTTGACCACGAAGGAGTGTTTCCAGGCGTCTCTCATCAGAAGGTGTTAATCGCTCTAACAATGTTTGTTTAAGCGCTTCATATTTATTATTCTCCGGCGGTGAAACCATGACATCTGAAATCATTTCACATAGCTCAGGAGTTAGCGCCTGTAGTACGTGGAGATACTTTTGTTTATCCGATTTTACATTTTGGATCTCGAACGTCGTTTCCGCAACCTGAAACCAGGTTTGTGGTTGCCGTGCCCACAATGGCTGTAGTTTTGTTAGGGACGAGGCACCGAGTTCTAATGGGGCCTCTGGTTTTTTTTCTTGAGCCGGGCTCATGTTTTCGTCGTCCAACATTTTGTAATAGTGTTAAAACAATTAAATTGTAAAAATATTTTTAACAAAGATTGATTGCCGTTTAAACGAGAATTGAATTGATTTTTTTTAAAACCAATTGCACTGTTAATACTGTTGTAATACGTAAATAGTAGATAAAAAGAATAAATTGTAAAAGAAAATGGTTAATGGTATCTTTACTAAAACCACCGCGGTTTTAGTTAGGGCGCGTTACCGTGCGATTATTAGCTTTCCTTATGAATTATAATTTTTAAGAATATGTATACTTGCATATGCATATAATATATTATTCGTTTTATATTTGGTTATTATAACAAGAGTAAATGATTTTGCAATTCCAAACAAAAAAAATAAAATCAAAATCAAAAATGATAATAATAATAATAATCAATTAAATTTAAATTTGAAATGAGATAAAAATATTGAATGAATTTCAAAAAAAATTAAAATTAAATAAATTCAAAAAAAAAAAAATTTCTATTGTATGTATATTATAGTAATAAAAAAATAAATATCTGTTTTAATTGCTGGTCCAACGGTGTATGATAAATGATAGCGGCAATTATCAAAACAATAAAAATCCAATAATTAAAATATCTCTTCGATGATTTCTTTGAATGCTTGATGATTTGGTTGTTTTTAAATAAGTTTTTGATTTTATGTATTTGATGTAGGATAAATTCTTCTTTATTTAAAAGATGAACAAAAAGAACTGAATGATGAATGTGACGAATATTTGTTTCAAAATAAATCCTTTTTATTAAATACAAAATGTTGATGATGCGAAATATTCGTTTAAGAAAAATAATGATTTATCTTGAATGTTTTTTTTCTTCAATAACTTTTCGTATTTTAATATTTGCTGTTGTTGTTATGCACCTTTGTATTTTACATGTGGTTATGCGAAAAACAGCGAAAGAAACAAATGTTATTAACACGATATATATTTGTATCAATTTTATGCAGCGCTACGTACCTTTTAACCTGGCACAAGAATGTGCCAGGCTGTCCAATAACTGTGCTTGAATATTCTGCTATTCACGGTAAAAACCGTCACCGGAGTCACCAATGATATTTGAAGGTTATTAGTAGTTACTACAGGTCGATGACACAAATATATAACTCAAATAGTTTAGGTATAGTTATTAGGATAATCCTATATATATTCACAATTATGTTATACACACAGTTTTTAAAATACAAATTGTAATTAACTTTGAACTTAATTATGCAAATTTAAATAAAGTCTTTTAACAGTATTGAACTTTTAAATATAAGAGAGGAAAGTTAATGATCACATGTAGAGTGTTCGATAACGAGTGATTTTATTAATTCTTTTATCCGATCGGAAACCAAAATTTGTCAAAAAAATACCTTGAACTAAAATTGAATTTTTTTCGAGGTTTGGTTATTTATTTTCGAATCAATTAATTAATAAATTAATTGATCGTTACGGCGCTGTAACTTTTATATATTACAGTAGAGTTACAGGCAAAATAGGTGATCGTTAAGTTTGTAGAGATTAAATATTTAGGTTTAAATATATTAACCTCTACAAGCTATGCGTTGCAGGTTATTATTGAATTGTAAAGTAAATGTTGCATTAAACCTAATTTTAATGCATATCTATAAAATTTAAAACAACTCTTGCATCATAATTTATTTCTATAGAACAGCTAGAAGTTTTAATGCACCTTGCTACAATTTAATACATTAAAAATTTAATGAAATTTAAAATTCACTAGGATATTATCCATTTTAGAAATATATAGCTAAAACCGTTTCATGTATGTTTTAGTTATCGCTTCTCAGCTGAAAGTCTATAATAATAGTGATTAAGGTGGTATGCATGTTTTAATTTTTTCCGTTGTAATTTTTTTATTTTAATTTGATTAATTTAGGCAGCTGCGTAATAATCAAAGTAACTCGAAATTATGATGTAATTTGAATTAAAATATCATACTAAAAAAATGTTGCGCGTAATATTATTTAGACAAATAACAGACATTTTTAAACAACAAGCTTTATATTTTACTCCAAGTACTCTGTTAAATATTGATGCAAAGAGCATTCGTTTAACTTTATATAGCAAGCTTTGTATGATTTTGTAATGGAAACTTCTGTAGGACCTATATGTGTAGCAATTTGCATTACATATTCAGTTTTCTTTTAACTGTGTATGCTTTTCACACTAATCGCACTGCACTTTAAGATTAAGAGCATAGCTAGGGAGCGCATCCCTAGATTTTGCTTGACAGCTACGAGGAAGAGAAAGATCATCGACACCAAACATCGAACACAACTTTCCCAGTGAAAATCTCTGGCTTTAGTAGTTACTTTTTTAAATAAAATGTTTTGTGTAGTATAAATTACAATATGTGGAACAACAACATACCTTAAAATACCTTAGGATAAGAAAAACAAAAATTGGTTTGACTGAGATTTTTTTTATCAATCAGTGCAGTTCCCTAATTTTAATTTCTAAATAAAACAAATACTGAAATTTTTATTTTTTTATCTACTACTTCTGCTCTGGGTGATATTAACAGTCTTACAATTCCTTTGATTTCGACGTGGCATTTAACAATAAAATTTATAACTGTCTTGGGACTTTATTAAGTGCTAAAAAGTTATTAAAATAAGAATTAAGGAATGAATACAGTAGATGCAAGTTGTCCAAACCACCAAAAAAAAATTTCGTTTGCAATGCAATAAATGAAGGAAAATAATTTTATTCGTCAATTTCTTCAAAATTTAGAGATAGATATACGATATACCGAAAATATTTCACCTCATTCATGACATTGATAAGTTTTTTTGTTAAGTTAGGCTCTGTTTAACATTCTGACATAATTCCTTCATCTTGAATCCCGAGCTTTATTTTTATAGAAAGCCATGTTTCGAACCGCAAAAAGATAAGCCGCTTCGGTTGCTTTGGTGTGACGTGACGGATGAGATTTGCTAGTTCAGTTAAAATCAACTTCATCTTTGTGGCATTTCATTCATTCATATTTTATTTATGAAAAATTGTTAAATTATCATTCCATATCGAAACATATGGAAATGTGTAGTCACAAAACTTCAACAGTGTTTATTTGGCACGCAAAAAGAGCGATTAACACAAAAACAATTTTTTTCGATACACTTATCTTCATTCACTTGCGACCACTGGTGTATAGTCTTTACATTTGCATAAGAAAATGCTAACTGCATCAGTCAAATCAAACGCGGCTCCTGATTTTTGACGGTTTTTGAAAAACGTGTATTCACGTGTATGAATTGAAACGTATATGAATAGATAGCAATAAAGTATATTAAAAATTAAATGACTAATAAATATAATAATTGAAAACAAATTGAGCAATTTCACAAAGATTCAACAACGTTTTGACTTGACCCCTTTTAATTTTGATTAGTTTTTGTTTATAGATAGTCTTTGATAAATAAAAAATACAAGTTCTCTTAGAATTTTTTTTTCGACCAGGGGTCTTCACAGGGTGCCCCTCAATTTTTGTTATTTTGTGATGTGAGTGCAGTTTGACGAGCGATTGTAGAAAAACTACTCAATCGATTTTCATAACTGGTATGTCGTTGAATAGGTATTAGAACAAAGTTTTTAAAAATGTACACTGTTAATTTTTTGAAATAGTTTTTAATGGTGTAACATAAGAAAAAATTGGTGTAATTGAAAAAAAGATGGCATAGCCTTTTTTTTTTTAAAACTAAATTGAAGCTCATTTTATATCTAACAACTTGTGAAAGTTTAGGACTAGCATCATTTTTTGTTTTAGAGATAAAATTCGTTGTGCATATGACTGTCGGGAATCAGTTTTTTTTGTTGTGAAGGAAAATTATAAAAATGGCGATTTTTAGATTCAGATTTTTTTTTATGTTAAATATCAAATATTTTATTATTACATGAACTTTTTAAAAAGCAATTTCAGTCAAGTTCAGCAAAATTTTGCGACATTTTGACTCGACCCTTTTTAATTTGGTTTATTTTTAGTTTATAGATAGCCTTTGATAAATGAAAAATACGGCTTCAAGTAGAATTTTTTTAAATATAGACCAAAATAAACCAAATTAAAAAGGATCGAGTCAAAATGTCGCAAAATTTTGCTGAAATTGACTGAAATTACTTTTTAAAAAATTCATTTAATAATAAGATATTTGATATTTAACATAAAAAAAAATCTGAATCTGAAAATCGCCATTTTTATAATTTTCCTTCAGAACAAAAAAAACTGATTCCCGACAGTCATATGCACAACGAATTTTATCTCTAAAACAAAAAATGATGCTAGTCCTAAACATTCACAAGTTGTTAGATATAAAATAAGCTTCAATTTAGTTAAAAAAAAAAAAAAAAAAGGCTATGCCATCATTTTTTCAATTACACCATTTTTTTCTTATGTTACACCGTTAAAAATTATTTCAAAAAATTAACAGTGTACATTTTTAAAAACTTTGTTCTAATACCTATTCAACGACATATCATTTATGAAAATCGATTGAGTATTTTTTCTACAATCGCTCGTCAAAATGCACTCACATCACAAAATAACAAAAATTGAGGGGCACCCTGTGAAGACCCCTGGTCGAAAAAAAAAATTCTAAGAGAACTTGTATTTTTTATTTATCAAAGACTATCTATAAACAAAAAATAATCAAAATTAAAAGGGGTCAAGTCAAAACGTTGTTGAATCTTCGTGAAATTGCTCAATTAGTTAATTAATTTTATTGTTATATTTTTATTTTAAATAAATTTGGTCGGTAAGTAATTTTTTTAACTTCATCATTCAATTCATTAACAACAAATTAAAAATTGTCCATTTATAAATTATGTAAAAATAATAAATTACAAAAAACATGAAATCATTATCTAAAATTATAACTCAATCAATCATACAAATTTCTAAAATCTAAAAACTTACCAAAATAAAGCAAAACAAACCAAAATATGTATAACTACTAACTATGCGAGTTAGGAAAAAAACTAGATTTTATTTCTTTTTTCTTTTGAGCAAAATAAAATAAAACAAAATAAAATCTACAACACACAAAAATTTATTTTTAAAATAAAATTAAAATATTTGAAGAAGAAAAGTAAGAAAATAAAATTTAGATCTTTGAGAGCAGCTTTTTATTTAATAATAAAATAATATTAGGTTAATATTTAATAGTGCGTCTAGCAACCGTTGTTAAGGTTTAGGAATACATCACAGATTTCTCCTTTTGTCAGTTCACTTTTTACGTATTTAAATCCAGTTTCAAGAAGTAAATTTCGAGTGTTGATCGAACAATTTTATTGATAAAGAATTTTTGAATTGGTCCAAAGGGTCAACCAAAGGGTCAACTAAACTGTAGGCAAACCAAAACGCAGAGCAAAATTATGAAAAATGAAATGTTTAAGCTTGTTGAATAAACTACTTGAAGTGATATTAATAATAGATTAAAACAATTTCTCTTCACTGAAAAAAATAATTTGGTGTATTCTACAAAATGAACATGTACCAATAATTAAGACTTTATAATTATTGCCTAAATTTAAATAAATATAATTGTTATACGAAATAAAAAGTGTTACACTTCCCTGGCAAAAATTCTTGTAGAAATTTTCGTTAGGATCTTACATGAACTATAAAAGATCCTATGTAAATCTTGTATGATCTTGTATGATCTTGTAAACTTCTTGTGCCGATTCTCCACAAGAAATGGTCATGCTTATGTAAGTTCCTATATAACTTTCCTGCAAGAATTTTCTGTAGGGTTGTGTATAACAACATAGAGCAAATGAGTTCGAATTTATATGAGAGAGAAAGTTTTGCATTTGTTAATGATATGGGAACAAGTGATAGGGGTTGCACTGCCGTATTTTGAACTTTGATAACTAGCACGATCAAAGAAATATTAAATTCATTTCCATAACCCCTCAGGTAATAAATCTTTTATACCACTTAAAAGTTATCATTAAAAAAGAGCTCAGATAAAAAATATAAACAATGGAAACAAAAAAAATTAGGCAAACAGACTAGGTAGCCTAAATGTTCTTAAGACGGCTTGTTTTTTTCCAAGTCGACTACGAAAAAATAAATTGTCCCATTCTAAATTTGGATGTAGCAGCAAGATATGTTTTATCCACTCAGGCCTTTTTAAAGCGGCCGCATGGGGTGCTTAGAATTACTCTGCTGTATTAAAGATGTTTTGGAAATGATATATATCCTGTTGATATATCCTTCTCTAAAGGCTTGATAACGAGTGATATAACATGCGAGTCTAGTTATACACAACACATATGAACTCAAATGATAGTCTTTTGAGTTCATATGTAGAGTGTTTGAAACCACCAAATTTCTAGAAGAAAAATGCCAACCCGCTTCATTTAAGTCTCAAAAAATTACTTGTGTGCTGGTGTTAATTTTCTTATCTCTTTCCATGGTAAACAAAATAATTCATAGATATTTTAACGAAATGAAAAAGTGTAGGCTAATACTCAACGTTCTCCATATTGTATCGTAATACTTGGTACCTTTACTTCATTACTGCTAAAGATTATACATACCCCGAATTGCATTTACGTTTTAGATCACCCTGATGTTGAAGCAGTAATAAAAAGTGTATGTCTACGGGGGGAGAGGGAAAGGAGCTCAGGAAAGAGGTTTAAACGCTATATTTGTGAGTGGAGATATTACAACAGACTTTAAATAAACTTTGGTATAGGATGCTGGGTTACAATAAAAGAAAAAACTGATTTTCATTCTCTCAGAATTGGACATTGGACAATTTTAATCTTCAATAACTTTAAGATCTGTCAATTGTTTTTGATAAGTCTCGCAACAAAAACTTTTAGTACAGTTTCCCATAGTACTGCATCCCAACTGTCAGTTTGCCACATTTCGGTAATTTTTTTTTTGCTTGTTTTTTAGTTGTTGCGATCGACGAGTGAGGTTCTACTTGTCCGACTCGGTGTCTAGATTCAAAACTGCCATTGAGTGGCGTTAAAAACATGCTTTCGCTAGTTCTATTATGTTCTCTCGACATGTAAATAGTTGGTTTACATCATGTGGCGTATCTACACATACGAATATGTGAATAACTTCAGCGACAAATTTGCTTATTAAATTATTTAAGTTAAGTGGCCTATCAAATCTCGATTGCGTTAGAGTATATCTGGTGCTGTGGGGTAATATAATTTCTTCGCCAGCAATCTGTGGTAGCATACCATTCAGAGCTCGATTTAGGGCGTAGTTCATTATTATAGCTTGAACAGATTTCCTGTTTAATCGCATGCATTTAATTTGCATTGATTTTTCTCCTGGCGAAAAGCTCATAGGTTTTGTAAAGTCAGCATTTCACTATATTAATGACTCGGTAATATAATATATTCTTCATCATATTTTAATGAGTGTCAGGGACTTGATTTTAATACTTTCTTTTAGTTTTTTTCCATCTAGCCTGCTACAGTTATGAAGCTATATTTATGAATTTTCGGTAACTGGTTTTATTCAATATCAGAAGACAGAAGTGAGTTTTTGAATTAAACAATGCATAACCGGGAGGAGAAAAGGGGGAGAGGTGTATATCTACTGTAAAACTGTACATGCTTTTCTTGTTTGGATGCTATTTGCAATCAATTTACATGTAACTTTGCCACAAGGTGAATATTTGTAAGAAAAACACGGACAGGTTTTTGCATGGTATTATAGAAAGTGTAGAATGAAATTTCATTTAGTTGAAATTTCAATAACTTTAAGTTATGTAAGCTCTTAGTACTATTTTCAATAGTTCTGAAGCCCAACTTTCAGTTTACTTTCAGTAAACAAATTTTCTTTAATATTATTATTCCATAACAAAATTTATGGCTATTGTCAGTCTTCTCTTAAGAATCAATTTGGATTTGTACAACAGAAACTGATGAATTTTTGGGTGAAATTAAACAGTTGGTGGGAGCATTCTACGCATAGCTTGATTTTAACGTTTATTTTAATATTGTATCTACAACAGCTTTGGTGTAGCTTGTTCTAACCCTAATTTCAGTTACCAAAGGTCACCATCTAGGAGGCTCATTACATTTTTTTATATAAAAAATAGGTGTAGAGGGAAGTACAATAAGTGGCACAACAACACATAAAAGTCTTTTAACACCTAGGTCCCACAAAAACATGCGTTCTGTTTTTTTAAAGAATGGAATTAGAATGAAACTAAAGAATAAATCCTCTCATATATAAAATAAGATAAAGACCAGAATTTTACGATAGAGAAATAAGCTGGACGCACATTGCTTGATCATGTGACGTACTACATTCCTCAATAATTAAAGAGAACAATAGGTTTATATGAAGGTTCGATTCATAGAGAAAATAATAGCATACGTGTTACCGTTGACTGACTACAGTTCTTCCATCAGCAGCCCCCCTATATCACCTTGGTTAGCTATATCTCACTGCAATTGACGTTGTTATGTGATATGTCAGGATATCTCATATTTCAATAGCAGGGATTGTAGTACGCCGGGTTGTCACTCAAGGAGACAAAAAAAACTGCAAATCAACGAAAACTATCCTATGCGTTTAACCATAAAAGACAAGCACCAGTTCGGGCTTTGTGCTGATGTTACAAACAACTCACATTTGAGTTAAAACTTTTCATCTTTTCGCCCCTGAGATTTGTAGTAAGCCTAGAATTCACATCGGCTTACTTGGAAAAATACAATTCCTAAGCTTTATATGGAACATTTTGTCATAATAAACAAGGAGCCTGTTTCTTTACTAAGAATAATTAAAAGTAGCTTAAAACCAATAATTTTCAATTTTCAATCAGGTTGCATGCAGAAAATATCCAGAATTTTTTGTAACAGGCTAAATATGGGTTCCACTGAGATCGTCCAATACGTCCAAAAAGAGTTACAGTGTGTTCCACTGAGAACTTTCAAAACAGTTCAAATGCGGTTCAATAAAATCCACTGAGATCCCAAGTCTTTGAAATTAACTTTTCACAATAACTAACCCAGCAATTAATAATCACACGTTTTAAGATCATTTGATCACCCTCTAGAGATACTGTAGCTAAAAACACTCTTAACCAATGGATTTGAATTCAGGATAATTTATTGGTTTCAAATTTCAATCTTGGTGGCTTCCGTTTAATCTTCTTTATACCAACCTGAGGGCTACTTAAAGCTAAGACATCTTTTCCTTCATATTCTTATATTACACTAACAATGTGCTAGCATTAATGAAGAACCCGCACTTCGAAATGTTACCAGTTCTAGCAGCATTGCAAATAGTAATCTCAACTGATAATTTTAAAAATGTTAATATTACTAAAATGTTAACAGGCAGAGCTGTAGTGGGTTATGGAAGATTAATAAGAAAAAACTTTGCAAAATAATTTTTGCTCCATTTGATTTCTGGTTCTCCAATTTTGATTATTCATATCTTAAATTCGGTAATTCTAATAGTAAAATTGTTGAGTTGATTCGACAGAATTAGCATTTTCACTTTCACAATTTCCTTTATCTTAATTTAATTATTTTGTTTTCCTCTATTGCGTCACACACAATTTATTATATTATTTATTGTATCTTATAGAATTAAAGACGTCCTAAAGTGATAATTTGTTACATGAAGACGTAGGACGTCTCCCATCATCTATTATTAGGTTTTATAGTTGCTGAGTATGTTCGTGGTTTGCGTTTAAAGAGAGCTACTGTAATACGAACTAAAATTCATTTTACAGTAGGTAGCCTAGGACCAGCAGCATAGTGCAGCATAGGACCATGGTACAGTTGTGTAATAGGAACAACAACACATAATCATCTGTAGACTCCTAGGTCACATAACAACATGTATTCTGTTGTGGTGGTCCATCAATATTTTATTGAACCTTTGTATATTGGCGCTACTTGAGCCACTATTTCAAATATATGCAATTTAAACAAAAATGTCTTTAAGGCTGCGTGAAATTTGAATAATGAGACTGTCTGCACCAGCCAGTTGGGACGTGGTACAAGGAAATTAATTTATTTAAGGAATTATGCGTTCGATTTCATCTGAGTACTGTTGGAGGCGATTATTATTAGAACATCGAGATCCTGGCAAAAGCGTGACATTTTTTTTGGCCTCAAAAATAGAACTTTACAATTTTGATCAAACATAATTTGTAGCAAAATTTTGAATTTTTGAACAAAGTCCAAGGGGTCAGAAAAATTGAATAAGCAACATAAACGTAGAATATCTAAATTTAAACTTAAATATGGATATAATCAATTTTGCTCGAATGATAATCGATCTCGAGACAATTTTGATTCAATGTTACATAAAGCTCATATACGTTTATTTCAAAAACAGCGCACTACAACTGCAAACTCGAGTATGAAAACAAATATATGCACTCATCCATCCGCATATACGCAATATAACCAGCGACCAAAATGAATTTTGAGGAAGATATAAAACTTCTAAACACTACAATAAAACTATATACTAACCTTTTCTTGTTCTTGTGCGCCATTTAACATAGCTCTCGCATTTTCCAAATCTTCCTGTGATTTAACCAATCTCTTTTCCAATGTAACATTTGATTGATTTGTAATTTTAAAATCTCTTTTCATAACCTCCATTTCTTTTCTCAAGCTACAAATTTCATTATCACGCTCCTTCAACTTTAATTCGTTGTCTCTAAACTTTTCCTCCTGTTTACTAATTTGAGATTCCAATGCATTATTTCTAATTTGAAGTTGTTCTCTTTGATGATCAATTTGCTTTTGGTTTTCAGTCAAAACTTTAATTTCATCAATTTTCTTTGAATTTTCTTTTTGCGACTGGTCGAATTCTTCTTGTAATATCGTTACCTTTGATTTAAGAAATTTAATCAGTCCCTCAGAACTGATATTGCGTTTGGATAGTTTTTCTGGAATCGGAGTTTTAACTGATTTAACTGATTTTGACGATTTATTTATGTTTTCAGCATTTTCGTTATTCACATTATTTATTTCATCCAGATTAGAATATTCATGTTCCAGAACAGAATTCACAATATTTGCATTTTCAACTAAACTTTGATTTATGTTTTTCACTGGTTTTGAAATAATTTCATTATTTTCAGTTTTATTTCGATTCTTTTTTATGTAATTTGATTTCGAACTTGTACAAATTTTACGATCATATTCTGCACGTTTCAATGAACATTCTTTTTTAGTATTACCATCATTACTGAAATTATTAGTTACTTTAATAGATTTTAATTGATGTTCTAGAATTTTATTCCTCAAGTCTAATTCTTCATTTAATTTTAATAATTCTTGTTCTTTTAATAAATAAATATCCGTCATGTTGATACCGTATGTTGTGTTATTTAAAAAAAATTAATTTTAACATGATTGTTATAGCGACCGATTTAAGTTGCTTTGTTAATTTTGAGTAACTATGGGTTTTGTTTATTAGTAGTGATAAGGGAGGGGATAACTTATAAACGGAATACTATAGTAAAATGTTAATCAAGAATTGTATGGTAATTATTGTAAAAAATCTAAGGAATTTCACAAAGGTTGTTTAGGTTGATTTCATATAAAAATCTACCTATTGCAATGTGCGTCCTCTCCGAATTTCATAGCGGAATTTTGAAATTTAATTTGGTTTGTGTACTTTTGTTTAGTCATAAATATTTGCTTTTGATGTTGACAACAAACGATTTACAAAAACTAAATCAAACTTCAGTACACTCTTTTTCACGGTTGTTTCACCAGATATTTTGGAGAACTTCGGAGATCTCATTAAAATTTCATTCCACTTAATCTCCATACTGGGCTTTAGTCTATATTAATATAAAAAATACAAATTTCTAGTATGTCATGAAAATAAATAGTTTGAAGTTTAATAGCTATTTACGTACCATAACGCCGTAGTCTAGCCGAAGGAAGGATATCGCTTGATGGACGTAAAACCCAGTAACGCCAGTGCTGCATAAAAGGATTCATGCTTCAGTTAATAAGCTAAAATCTAAGAAACAATTTAACTTGTTAGTCTTTATTGATGTATACCAAATGGCTTAATCAACGCAGTGTGTTTAAAAGATCCCAGCGCCATGCATTTTTCAGATCCAAAGTATTGTTCGAATTTTGTAGTCGATCAGTTTTATCCTCAATGCCCGGTAATGAATATCCTTAGCAATTGCTTTATTCAATTAACGGTAGTTCACACATAATCAGTTGCTGCCATCTTTTTACCTGTAAAGGCCTTAAAGTATATAAAAGGGGCATTCCACGTGAACTGGAACAAACAAAAAAATTGTACCTCCAAATTTTGGGGATTGATAGTCTTTCATCAGAAAACAATTTTGGAAGTTTTTTAGATTTTTCGGCCAACCTCCTGATCATCCGTGAAGGACACAAATTTGAAATTTTTTCGTGAACGTCAAAAATCTTTATTTTGTAGCCAATTTAGGGCATATATAAAATGTCAGTTCGTTAGTATTTGTTTTCTACGTAACGGTAACAATAAAATTTGCGGGTAGTTTTTCTCCATATTGTGAGGGTAGCTCTCCTTAAAAAATTTTGAAGGTGGTTTTCTCCCTTATTTCGGGGATTTAAAATTTAGAATCAATTTTTCGAATGTATAACACGTTTTCTTTAATTTTTTTTCTTAAATTAGTTTAAAATATGCACTTTCAAATAATTTTTGTCGCGTGATGGAAAAAATTTCGATGTGAGCACTAAAAGGCGCTGGAAATAAAAAAAACACTGTTTTAACGTAGTGCTAAAACTTTGATTTTTTTTCTCGGAAACGGCACCATGTAGGAAGATTTTACACATAACAATTTTATTTTAAAAGTTTACGTTAGTTACAAATATATTTTTAGATTTGCAAAACTCAATTTAAAAATATTGGCCGCCAAATCGAAGCCACCATTTGAATTTCATAAATGTGACATTGGATTTGAATTCAGCAACTGTTATTATCTTATAAAACATTATTTGAACTTTAACTTCCGTTTTACAGCACAAGTAATAACGTAAAAGCTGGTTTTGAAGGTGATTTTTAACCTTCAGCACCCTCTAGCACTCACATTGATACAACTTCCATCACGCGACAAAAATTATATGAAAATGCATATTTTAAGTTAAATTTAAAAAAAAAAAAAACTAAAAAAAAACATGTCATACATTTCGAAAAAGTGATTTCAAACTTTAAATCCCCGAAATACGGGGAAAGCTATTCCCTCAAAATTTTTTAAATTTTTTATTATATTTTACGGGAAAAAATGCCAACCAACTAATATTTTTAAAAAAATTTTAAATCCGATATTAAATTGGCTACAAAATGAAGATTTTTGTCGTCCAAGAAAAAATTTTAAATTTCTGACCGTCACTGAGACAACAAGGAGTTTGGCCCAAAAATCTAAAAAAAATTACATAATTGTTTTTTGATGAAGCAATATCAATCCCCAAAATTTGGAGAAAACAAATTTTTGTTTGTTGCCGTGTGTGAGTTTTTATAAAATGAATGAAATTATTACGTGAGTAATTTAAATTAATTGAGTTAGTTTCAGTTGAAAATTTATTAAAAATATTTTTCATTGACGAAATTTCAAAAAACTATCTATGATATATAATCAAAAATGTAACTGTAACTGTAACTGTAACTGTTCTGTAAAAAAATGCAGGGAGTGAGAAACCATTATTTTTTAGTAATATGATTTTTGTTCTTGTAGATAAAAAAAAACGCAATAATTGTACAATTTTGAATCAAATAAAAAAGTTACGCATAATGGCTTCAGAAAACCACCCACTAACTGACTTGCTTACGAATTCCATCTTAAGCGGTGACTGTCCTGTTTTTGATAAATTGGAGTTTCATCATTTAACATAATCTTCATTGCAATATTGCTATTGTTTGTATTTTTGCTGAATTATAATTAACAGTCGACCATTTTATTATAGCTAATGTGTTTTAACATTTTTTATATGCCCAATATTAAAATCTATAGCTCCATTTTCAACCATTAAAGTAAATATATCCTCATAAATTTTTGTATTGTAATCCCAATCGGAGTAACAACCCTTATGATTTGCTTTGATAATTCCTAGTCATGCGAGTTTTCAAGCCTCTGGAGCCCGCACTATTGAATGCTGTGCTTAAATCAGAGAAATATGATTTTCCAATGCCACTATATTTTCTACTTGACATGAAGTTCAGGTCACCATTCCATACATTTCAAAACTGTAAACTTTTTGAGTTCAGAATTCTCACACTTTTCATTTGAACTAAGGTTTACTAATGATATTCTAGCCTCTGTAGCACCTTTGCAACCTGACGACATGTGAACAAAATTAGGGCACGTTTTTGTTTTTTTAATAAAATGTGCCGTGTAGTTGGGATTACAATATGTGTCATCACCCAACTAGCATTCTAACTTCTTTTAATACACTAAACAGTTTCACCGAAACTAGTTTCTTCACTTTGATAGTATCTTTAAAACTTTTGAGTGGTTTCGATAAAGGCTATTTGGAGAAATTTCCCCACCTTTAAAGAAGCTGTGATTTATAAAAGAATTCGGAAATAACTTTGGTATGGGCTTTTGCAAATATGTTTTGAAAGCTGAGTAAATCGGTAAAGTGCTTCTAATAGATATTTTTGTGACAAAATTAAAAAATATTACATTTTTTTATTTCCCACCACTTTTTTAACGTAATTATTGTGCTATGTTTTTATTTAATGTTTTAATTTGGGTTTTTGCTTAAGGTCGCATCAAGATTCGAACTCGTGTCGCTCGATCGTTTGTCTTGCACGCTATCCAATCGGTTAATTTAGATGTTAAGAAGAAACTAAATATGTTTGATAGTACATAGTTACAATAGCAATGGCTTCTATAAGACTTCCATAAGACTTCCATAACATTTGGTTATTAATTTGGATGTAGAAAAGTTAGTATAATTCAGGGGCTTACTTTTTATATAAAAAGGTATGCTATATGTAACTTTAATAGGTTTTTAAACGATTAGATTATAATCTGATATTTACATTCTAAAGAATAATGTCAAATATTTTTCTATTTGTTTTATTGATTCAAAGGTTTTAGACATAGCATCAAAAAGAGGTTATATTTTTTTAATCATCAACTTTCAGCGTTCTTAAAGCATTTTTTGGACAATATTTTTTTTTAATAAAAAGTGTTGTAATTGGATTTCTAATAGGTGTCACAACAACATGCGTACTAAGATGCTCAAACACAGTTATTTTTTAAGAATGTTATATAATTATAAAACAATAACAATACAAGCAATGATATATCACACCATCCGTTTAAAGTGACTAAATTGTGAACCTCTGTACCCCCCTTAGTTTTTCCTGACGACTTTGGCCCTCAGAAATTTAAAGAAAATTCATTAGACTAAATTAGACTAAATTTCCAATAAGCTACTATAGTTCAAACTATAGTAGCAATAATTTCCGTTAGTTAAACATATTTAGTTTTCACAAAACAGTCTCTATAAAACTTCTAAAGTCTTGATATTGAAGCAATTTTTGACTATGACAGCTGTACTTCTATTAGAACTTTAAACATTTACAACCGAACTGCTTCAATCCTAATCGCAGCTATAACTTCTACAAACTTTTTTTGGAAGCTGTATCTAGAGTTATGTAAATAAATTTCGGTAAAGTTCCTATTATTGAATATAGATGTATTTTAGAAGTTTCCACTCTAGTGGTGGATGGAGAGCTTCTCTGTGGATGTCCTATCAAAATTTTATAGAAGTAGAATTTAACTGGCTTCCACTTAGAAGCTTTAGCGAAGCTGTATTGAAGCTTAAGCTGGCATATTTCAAAATTGAGAAGTAAGTTTGCTAGTTATGAACGCATAAAAACCTTTAAAAACCTAGCTCTCCCAACAAGAAGCATTTTTAGGTGTTGCTGGATGCAATCTTTTTGTTTTTTTTAAAGACTGAATAACAAAACAATAAATCCTAGCATATAACAAAATATGACATAAAACAATTTTTTATGATAGAATGGAGGAACTATTAGTAAAATAAAAAATTAAAGAGGATTGGTAGTGAAGCATTTCTCACTTTATAATTCTGAAACCGTTATCTTTATTTGATTAACTCGCAATTGGATGTCTTTTTTTTTAAATTCCTTTTCTTTAAACAACTCATTATTTACAATTACCACTTCTGTTTAACGGAGATTTTGAACAGACTTTGATGGACCTTCTACGCTAAGTTCTGATGACGCTTGACATATATTCTTAATTCCATCTAGCAGTACATAGAGTTTTCATTCATGATACGTTGTGACTGATTTAAGTTTTGAATATCTCACGCAGTATCTTTTGTAACCGCGAACCGAAATAATTCCTTACTGTTCAAAACACTTGACCGATATCGACTCGAGTTTTTGATTACGTTTATTGATTATTGAAACTGTTCAGATCGACAAATTTTTTTTTTAAAACCGAATCCCGGTGGAGCCCCCATATGTGGGATTTGAATCAAAATTTAATTTAATATATGGTTTATGCAAAAAAGATCAACTTTTTTGTTGAAAATCGTAATTCCAAGTACCAAATTCGTTTTTATTTAATTACATTACATAAGAGTTTACAAATACAACAAAGTTCACCTAAATATTTTTTTGTAAACTAATAAATTTTTATAATTTATTTCCAAAATACTCTTTATCGTTAGTTAATTTTATTATTTTAATTAAGCTATGCAAAAAACGCTATGGTATTTTAGTTGAAATGTATAAAATAAAATTATTTTGATAAAATTACTAAATTTGTTGTCTGAAACTAAAACAATACTTATTTTTATGAATAAAACGACTTGTCGTTTTTTTTCAAATAAAAGGAATGCTGGTCCATTTAGTTGAAAAGAAGGATCAGTTCCCTTTTTCGAGGGAGGAGGGTAGTTTCTTAGCAGATCGTCACGGTTGGCTGACAAAAAATATAAACTAAGTCACAGAACCAAACAGCCATCAGACATTTCTCATGATACGTTGTGATACGGGATGGTATTCAAGTGAAGAGACAGCGAATAATTTTTCTCAATTGCAAATTTAGCATTTTCTCCCATCATAGTTATATATTTGTCATATAAAAAATCATAAAAAAATATAATATCTGAAAATGTAAAACTTTATATTTAAAATAATTAAAAAAAAAACTACAAGAAGACATATTTATTCCTTTTGGTAAAAATCAGATTAAACATTTGACTGTATTTGCTGCAAAAGCTTGTTGGTAGAAATGTAGGGAAAAATAATTTAAAAAAAAAACTACAAGAAGACATATTTATTCCTTTTGGTAAAAATCAGATTAAACATTTGACTGTATTTGCTGCAAAAGCTTGTTGGTAGAAATGTAGGGAAAGGCTTGGGCTATTAACAAAAGTTATTGTTATTATAACAACTAAGTTTGGACATTTCTTTCGCATCAACTTGTTTCGTTGTTTGTAATCCATTGATATCTACACAATAGCATAATCCTCGTCTGCATTGAACCTAATTAAAATAAAATCTAAAAGTAATTAGATGCATGAAAAAATTACTTGGGTATTGTTACTTTTTCGTAATCTCCATTTGGACAACAATTTGGCAACTCCATTGTTATTCCCCTTTCTATCATTTGGTTCAATGCCCGTATACAATCTACAGTTACAGTAAAATATAAATTAACTCAATAAATTTAATTTAAAATAAACGAATAAGCTTTATCTTACTACAATTGATATCTCTAAAAAGTACCGATGATCGAAGGAATGCATAATTATCGATTGGATTGCCATAAATGTCGGAACAATAAATATGCGTTTTGTTGATTTGAACACGTGCATAATATCCATCTGGTTGACACAAATCAATGTTATAATCCAGCAAAGTAATGCCATTATTTTCATATTCATATATATTTGAAATTCTTTCCATTTTGGTTATTTCACACGGCCGAAGATAGGTGGTGTTCTTATGTAGCTTTGAGTTAACTTTAAATGATAAAAACCAAATTTTATTATTGTTTTTGTTTTAATATTTACTGCATTAATTTGGTTTGAAAGGCGAAGTCTTTGAAAATTCACTCACTGACATTTGTTTTTGATCAAAATCTCTTCAGAAACGATTACTCTATTATGAAAACCAGACAAACGCAAAAATTCAAAAGCACAACTTTTTATGGAAGTCACCCGCCACTCTTCTCATAATCATCATCAAAATAAAATCAGTTTCTTCGTATACCAAAGTGTTATGCCCGCCAAATTATGTGTTGTTAAACATGTATCGTTTACAACTAAGGTTCTGTATAGGGTGTATTGACTGGAATTTAAGGCTTGACCCTCCAAACAACTAAACCGGTTGCATTAACAGCAAAGATTAGATTCTCGTTAATTCATTCTATAATTTTCATCCCTGACCTACCTAAATATACATTTTGCATTGTTGTATTTTTACATTTAACAGATCACCATACAAATAACTTTTTGCCTCACCCTCGGCTATAATATAAATATATAAAATATCAAGTTTATAATAGTTTTTGTTATTGAATTCTCTTTGCAAATCGTTTCGAATTTTATTTTGTTTGCTTAAATAAATCTCTTTGCTTAAACAAAAAATGAAATAGAAGAGTTAATAATGAAACCAATTCTACACTCTCCTGTTTATTTTTAATTTTAAATATAGAAAGACAATATGCGTTAAATAGAAAAACAATTTGCAATCTTGTTGAGTTATAATTTGCAATTAAAACAAAAATCATTGTCTTAGAGTTGTAAATTAAAATCTAAAACAGGAATGGTAAAACTCTTAACCATTGGAAAATAAAAATAAAGAAAAAAAAAAAGAAATTGTATGTTGTGTTGTCAATGTATATTTAGTTTTGTAAAAGGTTCTTTTTCATGAAATAAAGTTTTAAAAATGTAACAAAATAGAAAAATATTTTGCTGTTATTTTTTTTATTAACAAATGTGATGTTAAATAGTACATTATTTAATTAGGAGCTAAAGTGATACTTTTTGTGTTGAGTCTATAGTTTGACATTTGACAGTTGACAATTATTGACGAAACACAAAAAGTCACTTTAGCTCCGAATTAAATACACTATTTTTTCGGCAAACGTTTAAATTTTTTATAAATATGAAATTAATACATCAAACTTTTTATAAATATGAATTTTTATCGTCATAATTACTTCCAAAAAAGAGAAAAAAACATTTAAATTTGTATGAATAAAATTGTTTTACCAAAGCAGCCTTTTCAAAATTTCATAATATGAGAATCAACTTATTTTTTGTTGTCATGGTTATACAATATGTTTGAAAAACTAACAAACTAACAAATAACAAATGCTACTTTACAGCCTCCGTAATATAAAATAAAAATGGCGTTACTTTTGCTGTCGCTAGACGTTACTTTTGCTGTCAGGCTAAAAAGTAAGACTTTAGCTAACTCCCTGGCGGCAGTAACGTTAAACTTTACAGGCGTTTGCCGAAAAAGTTTCTTGTGCTAAAATAAAAACAATACTGATAACTGAAACAAAAAAATTTAATGTTTCAAACGATATGGTGGTGGTTCGAGAAAGGCTAGATGACAAAAATTTAAAAGGGCCCAACCTATATGAATGTGCATATTGGATTATTTGTTTGCACAAGGTGTTCCGGAATGTTATCGTTGTAGTGTTTTAAAGCAGAGGCGTATACCGTATGGTCAAACAACGATGATTGGAGGGGTGAGTTCATTCCATAATATGTTACAATTTTTTTTTATTGATATATGGAGTTGGAAATGGTTGCCTATAAAATCTATATTCATGTGGAGATCAGTACGTGGTATCATAATTAAACCACTAGACGAATATTTGCTTATTGCCAAAGTAGCACATTTTTGGTGCCTTGTATTTGCTGAAGATCTCTGCGTCCACTACAATATTGTTATGTTAAACTGCATTTTTTGGAATAAATATAATTGTTGGCTGAAGATAATAGCAAAAAATTAAACCTGGCGTATAATACCTAATGATTGGAAGTTCACACCAAGGAAGACAACAATCAACAGTAATATATTTTATCATTTCTCTCAATGTTAATTCTAGTTTTGCATATTAGATTAATAAATTATTTTTGTTTATTGTAAAGGTTATAATGAAACGACATATTTCATTGCATGTGGAGCAGGAGTTTAGTAAACGGAATATGTAGTTAGAGTTTTTCTGGTAATTCTGGTGCTGGTTATTTTCTCTGTAATAGTAAGTATAATCCCTTGGAGGTGAAAGATGATTTGATCTCAATACCAACCGCTACACCAATAATTGATATTGATTTATGTCTCGAGTATAGATGAAACATTTTTAAATCGTTCCATGGTTGTGTTGATATACACCCATCTATCGACTCATGAATACATTGTTTTTAACAGACTTCGATACAGGAAAGTTTAAATCGTAAATCAAAATAAAATTTAGGACAGCTCATTTCTAAAAAATCCGACTTTAATTTTCAACAAATTTAAAGCCCTTTATCAAAATCGAAAAAAAAATCGGACAATCGCGTTCTGGTTTGAAGTTACTGGCATCATAAAAATAAATAATATGTAAACAAAGTTACTATATAATAACTTACAACAAGGCAATCCAGATATCCCCAATGTTAAATTGTATACGTTTGAAGTTGGTGATCCTGAGATTTGATTCACACAAACGCATTTTGAATTCATACATTGAACAATATCGTAATTTCCAACTGCATCACATCGTGAAGAAAACATAGGATAATTGGAACCAATTAAGTTCGTTAACGATGCTGCTAGTCTTGCACATTCTGAAATTAATATAAAACAAATACACAAGAAGCAACATTTTTCTATTTTAATTACCGCATTTCATAGTTATATCAAGGTTTTGAATTTGTATGGCATCACCGAATATACGATTCCCTTCTTTATCGACACAGAAACATCTAACAAAAAAGAAATGATTAGAATTAGATAAGTTCAAAACAATGGTGGATTTGATTTCAGCTCGGCTGTGTTTACACTCTTAATTGCTCAGAAATTTTTAAGTTTACCTTAAATAAGACAGGGCATGTTTAAAGGCTCATGATGTTAAAATATCACAAACGCCCCGAGTAATATATGTTCGGGTTCAAATTAATTTGTAAATGCCAGAAATACACTTAGTAAATTTCAGTTTTTTCATTTAACGAAATAATCACAACACTGTGGCCTGTGGGTATACAGCTAAAAAGTGCAAATTCTGTCGGCAAACAAAAACAAAAAGTTCATTAACTTCTTAGATGGATTAAAATCGGCAGAAACTGGTCAAATCGAAACTCGGAATTTTATAATATCTTTACGTTTCAAGACCTCCTGAGGCTTTTAAGACTATTTTTGGCTGGTAGTCTGTATTGTGTGAGTGGGTGTATGTATGTGTGTACCGTTGTGTTTTGGACCAAAGTTTGTCCAATGCCTTATCAACAACTATATTTGGCTTTATTTCAACGAAAATGGTCACAATCGCTGTATCTTGTCGAAACTTAGAGATCAATTATTTTGTACTAAAATCGACTGATTGGTTTTTTAGTGGTTTCCAAAAATCTGAAAATCATCCTTGCAAATATCATGAGAATGAATAATACTATTAAGGTCGTTAACCTACAACTATGTTTATCATCATATCATGACGTTTCACTCAACCTGGGAAAGAACTAATTATTAAATTATAGCTTTAGTGGTGTGTTTCAAAAGGAAACGGAAGAGGGTAAAAGTAGAATATCACTACTATATTTTGTATGCTTGTGTGGCACTACAACCTTTCCTCATAGTCCAACTGTTTAACAGAAGATAGATATGTGTATACCAAGGAATAGCTTATTAATTTTTAGCGATATTGGGATATTTGTGAAAGTCTGCTGAAGATATATTTATTTTAAACTTCAAAAACTTTAGGCTATGTGATTATGTTGGACCTTATAACTTGTTAGCATATAACTTCTTGAGAAGAATTAAAAGAGTTCTGTCAACTTCCGATATGCAACTTCCATTATACAATTTTTTAGCTTGAATTGTAGTCAACAACATAATTATTATGTTTGTTTAGTATAGATATGGTTGTTTTGCTTGAATTAAAACCCAGTTGCCTGAAATTTCAATAATATTCGAGCTAAGTTTGAACAACTTACATTACTAAAATTATTTAGGGGTAGTGAATACAAATAAGAATGGGCATATATATACAGATTATAAGATAATTATATTATTATTGATTTTGTGTCTTTATGCACACATATGTCTATAATTGTTAATGTTTAGCTTAACGTGGAGTTAATGTCGTCACCACTAAAGTCACACCCCATCCTACTAGTTCTTGTCGTTTTTAGAGTGCCGCACTTTAACACAGTAAAAATGAAACCCTTTAGGTGTCCAGGGTCCGTCCAAATTTCTACAGTAACTATTTTCTCACAAACTATACATGCTATAAACTTGAAAATCTCTAGTTATAAAATGCGTTTTTCCACGTTTTTAGAGGAAAAAATTATAAATATGTACATAGATTTTCAATGAATAGAGTTTAGTTTCAAAAAATCGCAATATTTACTTGTGGCGAACATTTGAATTAAAACTTTTAAAAAAATTTTAAATACCGTATGCAAGGTTTTTCGTTTAAAAAACAATAAACGTTTTTATTATTATTTAGATTTTGTTTTTCCAAATCAAGTTCTTAAGTTCGTGTTAAATTAAAAATGTAATTCTCTATATAAATAACACTGTACGGCCTCCCCATCGATTTGATAAAATATGGAGGGGCTGAAATCTCACAGCTCTGAGATATCAAGACTTCGGTCTGGGTAAAGAATTTTTGATATAGTTTTCGGCAAAAAACTTTCACGAGGGGTTTTTAGTTATGGGCAGCGATGTATCTCAAAACATAACTCTTTGTTAAAGTACAAGTATTTTTTATATCTGTTTAAAAACTTATTACAAAACTAACACGAAATATCAATACGTTACCGGTAAATTATAATAAAAATTCCAAAAATATTGTTAAATTAAATCAAATCAAATCTTTTCAAAATTCCAAAAATATTCCAAAAACTAGAATGAAATCAAATATTTAAACTTTTTCTAATTCCGATAATATTTCAAAAATTCTTAACAATTCAAAATTTTCCCAAAATTCTAAAACTATTGCAAAAATTATTACAAAATCAAAAATTGAAACTTTTTTCAAAATTATAATAAAATCAAAAATTTAAAATTTTCAAAATTCTAAAAATATTCCAAAATTCTTACGAAATCAAAAATTAAAACTTTTCCGAAATTCTAAATATATTGCAAAAATTATTACAAAATCAAAATATATATATATATATATATATATATATATATATATATATATATATATATAATATATATATATATATATATATACATATATTATATATATATATATATATATATATATATATATATATATATATATATATATATATATATATATATATATATATATATATATATATATATACATATATATATATATATATATATATATATATATATATATATATATATATATATATATATATATATATATATATATATATATATATATATATATATATATATATATATATATATATATATATATATATATATATATATATATATATATATATATATATATATATATATATATATATATATATATATATATATATATATATATATATATTAGGGTGGCACTTATTTTCACATGGATGGTGGATTCCCATGGTGGATTTTATTTCCACAATGTTTTTTATTTTCCTTTGATTTTTTTGTTAAGCCTGCCGTTGTAATCACCAACACTAAATAACAATTATCATTAATGAAGAAGACAGTTAACCAAAATAAAAAAAAAACACTTTAGTATTTCAATTTATATATTTTTTGTTTTAAATAACTGAGTTTTTAATTTTTTCAATGTTATATTTTTTTTGGAACCCAATTTTATCCCGGTTGAGCCCCCAAGATTGTAGGAATTGGATATTCCAGACTAATGATGTTTTATTAAAACAAATAACTTTTCAGTTTCACGAAATAAAAACACTTGTTTCGTCTTCAAACATATATTAAAAACTAAAATTATGTTATCTGCAGATACATTTTATATGCCAAAAAATACCATCACCTAATTACTTATATATTATTATATTATATCCTTATATACTACTTTAATTAAAAATACTAATACAATATCGCCTTTTTAACCAGGAGCGTAATTAGATAGGGCCCACACATATATATATATATATATATATATATATATATATATATATATATATATATATATATATATATATATATATATATATATATATATATATATATATATATATATATATATATATATATATATATATATATATATATATATATATATATATATATATATATATATATATATATATATATATATATATATATATATATATATATATATATATATATATATATATATATATGTATATATTAATTATAAGACACTAGAAATGAATGTATTCAATTGAATAGAATGAAAAATTGCTTTGAAAAGTGAAAGATCCGTAACAAAAGTTTTATCTCAATTCCGGTCGGTTCGGGGAATCGAACCGGCGTCCCTCTGATCAAAGTTTATATGGTTAACCTTTAACCGACGATCTCGTCGCTGGTCGAGTTGGTTAAATGGTTAACCATATAAACTTTGATCAGAGGGACGCCGGTTCGATTCCCCGAACCGACCGGAATTGAGATAAAACTTTTGTTACGGATCTTTCACTTTTCAAAGCAATTTTTCATTCTATTCAATTGAATACATTCATTTCTAGTGTCTTATAATTCTAAACTACATAATGGTTAGATCCATTGCTAAACTCTTAATAAAATCTTGAATATGTATATATATTAGGGTGGCACTTATTTGTATGGGTGATTTTTTTTTTTGTATTTTGGCATGGCGCCGGCCGGAATTTTGTTCCTTTGGGTAATTTAAGGATACTGACAAAGTTTCACCACTCTAGTACAATTTTAACACGTGGCGACTTTGATTCTTAAGCACGCTTACATACAATTTTTTTTGTAATTTTCACATAGTCGAGTCTTTATTAAAAACAAAACCGTATAATAGTTTCTAAAGTATCATTTAATGTTTAAAAACAGGAACCTATTTTATAATGTTAACAAAATTCCTGCAATCCTGCAATGTAGCAGATTTCGGATATTTCTTACGGTTGTCTTGAACAGTCTGAAAATGCATGAAATAAAATTAATTCTCATTCTATATATGCTTAAATTATCTTAAATTATTGCTTATTGTTTACCTATAACAAAAATTGTTTTTGATCTTCATCTTTAGTTATTTTATCGTTGAACTCTTCCATTAATTTTATGCATCGTTCTGCTAGATCGTTGACTACCTTTAAACAACTTACAATTTTTTGCGCTTCTTTGTACTCACTTAAGTTACTCCATGTGCATGGATGTGATTTTAAAAATGTTGAGGAAATATTAAACCTTTTTAAAAAACATCCAGTGGCGCAGCGTTGTGCTTTGTCTTTAAATATGGAGTGGTAAAAACAAATGTCCGAATTAATTTTTAATTCTCTAGACTTTGATCTAGAAGTACTCCGACGGTTTTCACGAGATTTAGAGCGCGACCTATGACCAGCATTTACTATCGAGTGAATTTCACTCAGCGTTTGCGTTTTAAAATTATTAAGAATTTCATTAATATTTCGATTTTTTTTATGTTGAGAAGCACTTTGATGAAACCGGTTTGAGTTAGTTGATTGTGCAGAAGTAGAAGCAGTTCATTGCGAAAATTTGTCTCTGTGACAACGTTTCCATAAGATTGTCGTCACGTTCTGTCAACAACGTTAATGGCAAATCGTTTTCGAAAGACGATAAAACAAGTTGGATGCTTTCAGGAAGACGTGCCATCCATAGTTGTTTGATAATGCTATCGTTCATATCAGCACCGTTAATTTGGAATTCAGCTAGCAACTGTGTAGGTTTTTCATCACCTAATACTAATTTATGCAAAAAAATGGGCTGTCGCCCAAAATTTTAATTACCTCCGTGTTAAAGGTAGTATAAGGAGTATCACCTATCTCTTTAAAGAGCAACGGTCCCAATTTGTTGTACAATCGTGAATCAATTGCACTTAATACATGTGAATATTTCTGACATGTGAAATTTTCCGGTCATTTCCGACCTAACATTCGAACTAAAAAATTTTAGTTCCTACATCCTGAACTAAACAATTGCGTTTTGGTCAAACAAATTTTGCGGAGCTTTAAATTTAACAAAATTAATATTGCTCACTGTAGCTACATCTGGTTCAGTTGTTGGAGGTTGTGAGCAAGGTGGTGGCATCTGCCTTTGTGCCATTAACTGTTGATGGGCAAACTGCTGCAAGTTTTCTTGGATAATATCAGCTAACTATTGATGAGTCATTAACATGGGTGCTTCATTACCACCCAAGGCATTCACAGGTGAGGCAGGACGCAAGGGAGAATTGTTTGGGGAAGCCATATTTTTAAAATTAAACCAACCACAATAATCACAAAACAAAACAAACGATTTTAATAAAACAAAAATTTCAGAACAAATAAGAGATAATCCAGATACTGCTAGAGGCGATGAGAATTGCTGGGATGAATTTTGGTATTCAATAAATTTATCCAATGAAGCTCCCAAATTTTAAATTATACATTTTAAATTATACACTGTTTGCCGTTGGCACTTGGCGTAAGTTTTCAAATAAGATAATGTCAATCTCTTGACTACTTTACGCAAATAACTAATTTAATAAGTTTAATTGAAAAATTAAAGAAAACAAATTTTTTTTATAATTTTACTATTACTTTATATATATTTCAGCTTGTTAGGCCACCTTTTGGAGTAATCTGGATTACTCCAGAAGGTGGCCTAACAAGCTGATATATATATTTATGTAGAGAAACAGTAAAATTATAAAAAACTTTTGTTTTCTTTAATTTTTCTATTAAACTTATTAAATAAGTTATTTGCGTAAAGTAACAAGAGATTGACATTATGTTATATGAATAGTGTCTTTCAATTTAACATTGCGTCACACCTACAGATGTAAAAGTAATATTACCCATGGTAAAATTACCGGTAAAATTGGTAATATTACGTAATATTACTTAGGCTTGGTAAAATTGGTAAAATTGCAATAAAATTTGAATAATCTTTATTTAATAAAAATTAAAGTTTGTGCTTTTTTGTTGACACCGCCAATAATATCTCAGCTGATCGATTTATGTACTGCTGAACACCCATAAATGTAGGCAATTTTAACTTCTCTACGTGTTGCCACAGAGTACTTTAGGGAATCATTTATTTTGTCTACAGGTGTCGATCAGTAGGTTGGAATGGTTAGTTATTTCACCTGGTAGCAATAACGCAGCTTTTCTGGATGAGGCAAAAGCTAAATCTTTTTCATTTCGGGATCAAATTGCTGCCTTGCTGAATGTTTCTCGCAACGCAACGAACTATAATTAGTGCTTCGTTGTTAATTTTTGCGAATCGCACGTTCATATCTGAATATTCCTTGTGTTTTTGAAGGCAAATATCGTCGGCAATTTGAGATTTATATTTAACCATGAACGAGAAAGAAACAATGCATGAATTAGATTTTGAAGTGATGAGTTTCAGACGTTATTAATATATTTATCCCAGTGTCGGCCGTGGGAAGTGTTGTAAGCGAAAAGCGATGAAAGAAGCTTGATTGGGATCCATTGCGTACAACATAAATAAAGTAAGTCTTATTGAAAATGCTTGCAGGTTATCTGTCAATTTGCTCTTTGCATTTGAGCCATAGAAATGCATTTCTACTTCTATTCGATGTGTACCTAAACATTTTCGAATACCAAAAAAGTGCAGTGTTTTCAAAAACGCAAAGTTTTACATAACGTGAAGGAAGCATTTATCGTTGAAGCCAGTGTGTTCAGGATTTATTGCATTTTTGCAGCTGTGAAAATAGCGGCAGCCTGTTTTCTAGATGTCCTGCTAAAGAAACAACAGCTGAACTTCGTTCATGTATGGATCCCACATGTATGGTTTATGTATGGATGAAAGAATCTGCTTTTGTTGCATATGTATCTCCAGCTGTTTGTAATACTCTGCAAGTGAAGATATTTACACTCGATAATAATATATTTGATTTGCATTATATGTTTTTATAAACTAGAAATGATTGTGATAGTCATCAATTTTGAATTAAATGAAATTGGAACTATATTTAAATATTTTGAAATAGTTTTATATTTTATCAATATTACCAATTTTACCAATCTTACCGGTAATTTTACGGTAAAATTACCACAAATATATTTTACCGGTAAATTTACATCTGTAGTCACACCTATTGACAGACACTTTTTAATTATATAGGGACGGACAGGTTGCACGAGACCCAACTTGTTCTAGCAAGTATACTACAAAGGGCCACAGGCCATGTCACAGTGACGGACTCTTAACTTATTTTGTTCGAGTTTTCCAATTTTTAAGTTGATAAGAAATATTTTTTTTGAAATTTCTCAACTTTGAGCTAAAGTCGCCACGTGATAAAATTGTTCAATTGAGCCCACACTTCAGATTCTAGTTACACATATATAAAGGAACAAAATTTTGACCGGCGCCCTTCAAAAATGCAAAATAAGAAAATAAGTGCCACCCTAATATATATATATATATATATATATATATATATATATATATATATATATATATATATATATATATATATATATATATATATATATATATATATATATATATATATATATATATATATATATATATATATATATATATATATATATATATATATATATATATATATATATATATATATATATATATATATATATATATATTAGGGTGGCACTTATTTTCTTATTTTGCATTTTTGAAGGGCGCCGGTCAAAATTTTGTTCCTTTATATATGTGTAACTAGAATCTGAAGTGTGGGCTCAATTGAACAATTTTATCACGTGGCGACTTTAGCTCAAAGTTGAGAAATTTCAAAAAAAATATTTCTTATCAACTTAAAAATTGGAAAACTCGAACAAAATAAGTTAAGAGTCCGTCACTGTGACATGGCCTGTGGCCCTTTGTAGTATACTTGCTAGAACAAGTTGGGTCTCGTGCAACCTGTCCGTCCCTATATAATTAAAAAGTGTCTGTCAATAGGTGTGACTACAGATGTAAATTTACCGGTAAAATATATTTGTGGTAATTTTACCGTAAAATTACCGGTAAGATTGGTAAAATTGGTAATATTGATAAAATATAAAACTATTTCAAAATATTTAAATATAGTTCCAATTTCATTTAATTCAAAATTGATGACTATCACAATCATTTCTAGTTTATAAAAACATATAATGCAAATCAAATATATTATTATCGAGTGTAAATATCTTCACTTGCAGAGTATTACAAACAGCTGGAGATACATATGCAACAAAAGCAGATTCTTTCATCCATACATAAACCATACATGTGGGATCCATACATGAACGAAGTTCAGCTGTTGTTTCTTTAGCAGGACATCTAGAAAACAGGCTGCCGCTATTTTCACAGCTGCAAAAATGCAATAAATCCTGAACACACTGGCTTCAACGATAAATGCTTCCTTCACGTTATGTAAAACTTTGCGTTTTTGAAAACACTGCACTTTTTTGGTATTCGAAAATGTTTAGGTACACATCGAATAGAAGTAGAAATGCATTTCTATGGCTCAAATGCAAAGAGCAAATTGACAGATAACCTGCAAGCATTTTCAATAAGACTTACTTTATTTATGTTGTACGCAATGGATCCCAATCAAGCTTCTTTCATCGCTTTTCGCTTACAACACTTCCCACGGCCGACACTGGGATAAATATATTAATAACGTCTGAAACTCATCACTTCAAAATCTAATTCATGCATTGTTTCTTTCTCGTTCATGGTTAAATATAAATCTCAAATTGCCGACGATATTTGCCTTCAAAAACACAAGGAATATTCAGATATGAACGTGCGATTCGCAAAAATTAACAACGAAGCACTAATTATAGTTCGTTGCGTTGCGAGAAACATTCAGCAAGGCAGCAATTTGATCCCGAAATGAAAAAGATTTAGCTTTTGCCTCATCCAGAAAAGCTGCGTTATTGCTACCAGGTGAAATAACTAACCATTCCAACCTACTGATCGACACCTGTAGACAAAATAAATGATTCCCTAAAGTACTCTGTGGCAACACGTAGAGAAGTTAAAATTGCCTACATTTATGGGTGTTCAGCAGTACATAAATCGATCAGCTGAGATATTATTGGCGGTGTCAACAAAAAAGCACAAACTTTAATTTTTATTAAATAAAGATTATTCAAATTTTATTGCAATTTTACCAATTTTACCAAGCCTAAGTAATATTACGTAATATTACCAATTTTACCGGTAATTTTACCATGGGTAATATTACTTTTACATCTGTAGGTGTGACGCAATGTTAAATTGAAAGACACTATTCATATAACATAATGTCAATCTCTTGTTACTTTACGCAAATAACTTATTTAATAAGTTTAATAGAAAAATTAAAGAAAACAAAAGTTTTTTATAATTTTACTGTTTCTCTACATAAATATATATATCAGCTTGTTAGGCCACCTTCTGGAGTAATCCAGATTACTCCAAAAGGTGGCCTAACAAGCTGAAATATATATAAAGTAATAGTAAAATTATAAAAAAAATTTGTTTTCTTTAATTTTTCAATTAAACTTATTAAATTAGTTATTTGCGTAAAGTAGTCAAGAGATTGACATTATCTTATTTGAAAACTTACGCCAAGTGCCAACGGCAAACAGTGTATAATTTAAAATGTATAATTTAAAATTTGGGAGCTTCATTGGATAAATTTATTGAATACCAAAATTCATCCCAGCAATTCTCATCGCCTCTAGCAGTATCTGGATTATCTCTTATTTGTTCTGAAATTTTTGTTTTATTAAAATCGTTTGTTTTGTTTTGTGATTATTGTGGTTGGTTTAATTTTAAAAATATGGCTTCCCCAAACAATTCTCCCTTGCGTCCTGCCTCACCTGTGAATGCCTTGGGTGGTAATGAAGCACCCATGTTAATGACTCATCAATAGTTAGCTGATATTATCCAAGAAAACTTGCAGCAGTTTGCCCATCAACAGTTAATGGCACAAAGGCAGATGCCACCACCTTGCTCACAACCTCCAACAACTGAACCAGATGTAGCTACAGTGAGCAATATTAATTTTGTTAAATTTAAAGCTCCGCAAAATTTGTTTGACCAAAACGCAATTGTTTAGTTCAGGATGTAGGAACTAAAATTTTTTAGTTCGAATGTTAGGTCGGAAATGACCGGAAAATTTCACATGTCAGAAATATTCACATGTATTAAGTGCAATTGATTCACGATTGTACAACAAATTGGGACCGTTGCTCTTTAAAGAGATAGGTGATACTCCTTATACTACCTTTAACACGGAGGTAATTAAAATTTTGGGCGACAGCCCATTTTTTTGCATAAATTAGTATTAGGTGATGAAAAACCTACACAGTTGCTAGCTGAATTCCAAATTAACGGTGCTGATATGAACGATAGCATTATCAAACAACTATGGATGGCACGTCTTCCTGAAAGCATCCAACTTGTTTTATCGTCTTTCGAAAACGATTTGCCATTAACGTTGTTGACAGAACGTGACGACAATCTTATGGAAACGTTGTCACAGAGACAAATTTTCGCAATGAACTGCTTCTACTTCTGCACAATCAACTAACTCAAACCGGTTTCATCAAAGTGCTTCTCAACATAAAAAAAATCGAAATATTAATGAAATTCTTAATAATTTTAAAACGCAAACGCTGAGTGAAATTCACTCGATAGTAAATGCTGGTCATAGGTCGCGCTCTAAATCTCGTGAAAACCGTCGGAGTACTTCTAGATCAAAGTCTAGAGAATTAAAAATTAATTCGGACATTTGTTTTTACCACTCCATATTTAAAGACAAAGCACAACGCTGCGCCACTGGATGTTTTTTAAAAAGGTTTAATATTTCCTCAACATTTTTAAAATCACATCCATGCACATGGAGTAACTTAAGTGAGTACAAAGAAGCGCAAAAAATTGTAAGTTAGTAGAGCTCCCGGGAGTTGAGCATGGGGAACCAAAACCTGTTTTTATAATTGCCATGAAAGGCTACGACCTTATATAGTAGACTAGGTTAATATTTGACCTAGTTTTAGTTTCCTGTATTGGAATTAGAATGTAGGTTATTGGTTTATTGTTGTTTGTTGTTATTGTGTGTGTCTGAAGCCGGTTGCTAAAGGCCTTGGAAGGTCGTCAGGTAAACTAGGTTAGATTTGACCTAGTTCTGGTTGTCTGTAGTAGTAAAGGACTTTGATCTAGTTGTCACCTGTTTTATATTATCATAAATGGCTATGGTCTTATACAGTAGACTAGGTTAGTATTTGACCTTGACCTAGTTATCTACACTGGTAATTTCCGGATTTTAAATGCAGGTTATTGGGTTATTGTTGTTTGTTGTTGCTAAAAGCCTTGGAAGTCCGTCAGATAAAATATTCTGACCTAGTTCAGGTTTAGTAATTGACCTAGTTCTAGTTACCTCTGTTTTTAATTAAAAACTTTTGTGAAATGCATTTTGGATAAGAATATTTTGTAAATGCATGTACGATGAAAAACATCTTTCAAACGACCGGCGATCATAGAAATTAAATTTTAGATCAAGCCAGTCAAGTTTTGCACAAACACACCATTGTATTCTATCAGTCTTAAAAAATAAAGTATATTATAAATACGCAAACTTTTATCATTAATACAACAACAAGTTTTGTAGGCTCGGATTACAATTGTATCTAAAAAGTCTACTGTCCCTACATGAGGGCGGGTCATACAATATATTTTATTTTGTTAAGACTCGATACCCAGAAACTTAAACTGTTTTCACGGTGTTTTTAATTAAAAACTTTTGTGAAATGCATTTTGGATAAGAATATTTTGCAAATGCATGTACGATGAAAAACATCTTTCAAACGACCGGCGATCATAGAAATTAAATTTTAGATCAAGCCAGTCAAGTTTTGCACAAACACACCATTGTATTCTATCAGTCTTAAAAACATAAAGTATATTATAAATACGTAAACTTTCATCATTAATACAACAACAAGTTTTGTAGGCTCGGATTACAATTGTATCTAAAAAGTCTACTGTCCCTACATGAGGGCGGGTCATACAATATATTTTATTTTGTTAAGACTCGATACCCAGAAACTTAAACTGTTTTCACGGTGTTTTTAATTAAAAACTTTTGTGAAATGCATTTTGGATAAGAATATTTTGCAAATGCATGTACGATGAAAAACATCTTTCAAACGACCGGCGATCATAGAAATTAAATTTTAGATCAAGCCAGTCAAGTTTTGCACAAACACACCATTGTATTCTATCAGTCTTAAAAACATAAAGTATATTATAAATACGTAAACTTTCATCATTAATACAACAACAAGTTTTGTAGGCTCGGATTACAATTGTATCTAAAAAGTCTACTGTCCCTACATGAGGGCGGGTCATACAATATATTTTATTTTGTTAAGACTCGATACCCAGAAACTTAAACTGTTTTCACGGTGTTTTTAATTAAAAACTTTTGTGAAATGCATTTTGGATAAGAATATTTTGCAAAGGCATGTACGATGAAAAACATCTTTCAAACGACCGGCGATCATAGAAATTAAATTTTATACTTTGAATTCCTTTTTATACAAATCTAGTTTAATCAATATTTTAATACATATATCAGCTAAACGTATTTAATGATTTGCTTTCGATTTATTTGTTTGTTTTAAATATTAAATTTGATGATGATATGGTGATGACGATCAAATTTTGATCAATTTCATCTCAAAAAATTACAAAATATACCAAAATTTTGATAAAAAATCATTTTCGTAAACTTTAAATTTTTGCCCCCAAAATTAATATAAAAAAGAGATGCCATTACATAGAAAAGAAAAACAACAAACAGAAAAACAACAAAAACAAAAATGACGCATTTTATTAATATGTTTACATTGATTTTGGATTAAATTTTTTTGGCGAAAATATTTAAAAAATTTAGAACTTATTAATTGAAAAATAAATTATAATATCATTATTAGTTACCTACAATAAGAAATCCCTTCCTGAATATTTTTCGGGCATTTTTACACATCACACACTTCAAAGTTAATTTTTATTCTAAATTTTCACTTAATATATTTAATTTTTCAGTTAAACTATTTTTTTGGCGAAAATATTTAAAAAATTTAGAACTTATTAATTGAAAAATAAATTATAATTTCATTATTAGTTACCTACAATAAGAAATCCCATCCTGAATATTTTTTCGGACATTTTTACACATCACACACTTCAAAGTTAATTTTTTATTCTAAATTTTCACTTAATATATTTAATTTTTCAGTTAAACTTTTTAAATTATAATAAAATCACTAGAATTTTTTATATTTAGTATAAATTTGCCAAAAAAAAATCACTACGATAGTTAATAAAAACAATTTTTTTAACTACTAACTTGAGAAATCGTCATTATTTACTCGATCGAGGCGTTAGCCGAGAGAAACAATCACTCGAAAGCAAAAAAAGATACTTTATGCCTGAATTGCATACAAGATTTTTTGTACGAGTAAGATTCTGTATTATTTGCATAAATAAAAATGCATATGTTTACACAAAATAGTAAAATATTTTTTCAAAAATTATTTTATCAAAGTAGTCTTGCAAAATAATAGTAATATAATAACTTTAGGCACTGTTATTTTAATTTTAGGCATTGTTATTTCACTTTTAGCATTGTTATTTCAATAGGAAAAAAAAGGCCTGCTTTATGTCCAATTTTTGAATCGCAAAAGTGAATTTTACGGTTTACTCGTACAAAAAACAATTTTATTATAACCAAGCCAAAGAATGTTTAGTATAGTAATTTGTATTTCATTTGATTGTGTCCTTCCTACATTTCATTCATCGTTTTAAAAATAAAACTTAACAATGTTTGTTTGTTAATTCTGTTTTTCATTTTAAATAAATTTCAGTGAAAAGGATTTAAACAAAAGTAAAAGATAAACACATTTCAACCCCTCCAAATAAGTTTAATTCATCTTAAATTTATTTGCATTCTTAAGCATACAAATATTTTATAAAACAAGTTTTACTAGATCGTAAATTTGAATAGACTTTGAGATAATCTTTTCAATCTTTTTATATTAATTGGCAAAGGAAACTTGTTTCGGTTTTGTGATAACAAAATACTACAAGACAACACAAGACAACAAAGAAAAATCCATAATCAATTAACAATAAATAATTGAATGAACAATAAATGATTAATATATAATATTTATTTTTCTATTCGTTTCTTCTATCCAAGTTCATTTTTATTTATTTGTTTGATTAGTTGATTTAATCTTTGGTGGATTTAATATATTATGACTAATGAAAATGCATCAGGTTTTTTGTTTTTATGATTTTACAAAATTAGCTAGCGATGCTAAAAATTTTTCCATCTAGACTTATAAATAATCTTTTTCATTACAACAAATAAATTAAATGCAATTGTTGTTGCTTTTCTGTAGTTTAAAATAAATGGGATATTGTCTCACAACCATTCTCGTAATAAACTATATAAATGCGAAATGGAGTGCTTTAAAATATCAATAAAGTATTCTAATAAGCGTAAGATAACAACTCAAGTTAAGTTGAAAAATAATGGTAAGTATATTTTACTTTCTTTTACTTTTCTTTTCATATTTTACTTTCTTTAAAATTCTTTTATATTTCTAATTCTCAGGATCAACTTTTTTTTGATATGCTCAATAGCCTTAACGAAAGTACACCTATCAATCCAGAATGTCTGGATTCAAATATTTTATATAGGGTAACAGCATGGCGGATGAGACCTACATTCATGGGGGACAGGATGCAGGTGCATCTTTTAACGAAGGGGTGGGTTTGGTTACCTGAACAGCCATCAATGCTGTTCACAATCGAGCACTTGAGCCAACACCCCCCCTGCATCCCTTAGATTGAGGTTTCTGGGGAAAGACCCGCAAAAGTTAAACAACCCGCAATTTGAATTTGTTTGCTTAAACATGGAAAGATCTGCATCAGAAACACCACCACCAACTCACTCTCCTTCACCATTTCCACCTGGATGGGGACCAGTGTAAATTTTATTTTAATAATATTTAATTAATTATTTAGTATATATATAGTATATAATAATAACATAAACTAATGTAAACTAAATAAAAATAAAAATAATGAATTAAATTTTTAATTTTATTTTTTAATTTTTAATTTTTAAGTTTTAATTTTTTATTTTAAATTTGTAATTTTTTAATTTTTAATTTTGTAATTTTAAGTTTTTATTTTTTCAAATGGTTTTATAGAAACATTACAGAAAAAAATAAAAATAAAAATAAAAGACAATTGTTTTATTTTCGTACAATTTTGCGTTTATTGTTTAATATTACAGGTATCTCGAAAAATAATCTAGAAAAATTACACTGCACATTGATCCGCTGCTTTGGGGTTTTAATTTCTTCATGCAACTTTTCCGCCTGTTTTTCTTCACAGGTTTTTATGTATTTTTCAACATACGCTCTTATATTTTGTTCGGAATTTTTATAGTGAATCTTAGATTATAAAATGCACATGATAAGTAATATCTTTTAAGTTGAAGTTATTTTTATTTACATAAAGTAGTGTGCGATTTTAACGTGATAGTATTTGCACTGAAAAAACACAGTAGCCTAGAAATTTAAATATCATCGAGGTTTACCCTTGCTTGACCAAATATATGCTTACAAAATAACAGACTTATGTAGAAATTTTGTATTTGACATTTTTACCGATTGGAGAATGACCAACCTAATTCAATTTTATTTTATGTTTGTCAAAAGTATTTCGGTTAAAATAAAACTGATAATATTAAAACTGAAAATTTGATCCTAACTAAAATTTTATCATGTACGCTTTGGTTTTGTTTTCATTTAAACTAAATTTAAAATGAAATGGATATTGTTTATATGGTTTACTGTTTCAGGTTTTGTTTTAATTTAGAATGAAATTAAAATGAACTATATATTATTTGGCGGTTACTTCTTTCTGGCAATAGAAGAATAATAATATATTTTTTTCTATAAATGGAAAGAGATAAAAATGCTGCATGGGACCCTGTATTTTTGTATTTATTTTTACAGGAACCTTTTCTTTTGTGGAAATTATTTTCAATGCGAAATTTGAATTTAAAAACAGCCTCAATTTTTTATAGTTTTATAGTGTACATACACAAATATTACTTATCCTGTATATTTTATAATCTAAGTAGTGAATCATTACAGCATGAAGAAAATCAACAAGGTTGTTAAATATATCGGCCTCTTCCCTGTTGACACTAAGAGATTGACTACGAATAGTTTGAATTCCTGCTTGTAAACTAAAAATTTTTTCTAAGTGGCCTGTGTAGCTCTGAAACAATTTGTGCTCGTGACATCCTATACACAATATACACAATATTTAGTTTCTCTTTCTATATTCTTTTTCTATATTTCTATATAATATTTAGTTTCTCTTTCTATTGAGGCAGCTGATTCTGAAAAGTATAGATTCTGAAAAGTATAGTATAGTATACATAATAGCTAAATTTTTGTAGAAATCCTCAGTCTTCCTACAGAAATCAACTTTTAATATGGAAGCTGATTCGACTTCGTTTCCGTTTACCAACGAAAGTAATGAAAATTGTTTTTTAAATAAAATTACACAAGAAAACCAAATTAGTTCAACCACGAATGATTATGATGTTGATGTTGACGAGGTGACCTCATTTTTTCAAGAATTTATACCACCACCATCACCACCACAATTACTTGAAGAGGAGGAAGAAGAGGAATGGCAGGATGGGCAAAACTGGTTTGATTCTCAAACAGATGATCTGCAGGTTAACGAAGAACAAAATATCGAAGTCGGGCAAGAAGGATATTTCGAATGGTTTTTTAGTAACATTATAGATAGATAAAAATAAAAATAAAAATAAAATAAATAAAAGACAATTGTTTTTATTTTCATACAATTTTGCGTAGTTTATTGTTTAATATTACAGGTATCTCGAAAAATAATCTAGAAAAATCACACTGCACATTGATCCGTTGCTTTGGGGTATTAATTTCTTCATGCAACTTTTCCACTTGTTTTTCTTCACAGGTTTTTATGTATTTTTCAACATACGCTCTTACATTTTGTTCGGAATTTTTATAGTGAATCATTACAGCTTGAAGAAAATCAACAAGGTTGTTAAATATATCGGCCTCTTCTCTGCTGACACTAAGAGATTGACTACGAATAGCTTGAATTCCTGCTTGTAAACATAATTTTTATTGTTCGACTGCACAACAGCTTTTTGTATAGATGGTAAAATTCACACCAATCACGATATTTCAGAACAATTACTTCTTTCCCATTACGATGGAATATGGTTGTGGCTTCAAATGATTCCCCCGTAAAACCAACAGAAATTCTAAAGGTCCGGTTTTTATTAAGAAAGTATGTATAGTTTAATAATAAAGACTTCGTGTTTTCATGTCGAATTTCCATTTCTTTTTAACTTTCCTCTAACTCTCGGGTTACAAGACTGTAAAAAGTTGTATTTTCCAAATATTTTATGAAATAGTTTTAAAATCAACCTGTCATTTTCAATATGATTTGCTTTACTGAATTGGTTCAAAAACTTTTCATACTTAAACCAAAACATCTAAACCAAACGTAAACACAACAATACTGCCCACATACATCTGTAAAACTACTTTGCAATTGTTTATCATTAAAAATTAAACAATGATTCTTCAAATATCTTAAAATTTCAGGTTTAGTTGGTTTCTGCCCCAAAAGAATCAAAGTATTCTATACACCCCTTTTTAGGAATATAAATAGCTAACCAGTGTGTTCCAGGGGTCCTTAGCCTTATCCGTGTTGACGATTAAAAGAGATGGTTTTTCTTTTACTTTTGGAATTCTATCCAGAGCGAACACCCCCTTAAATTTTTTGTTTGTACGCTGGTTACATTTTAAAATGTTAGTTATTTCTAAAGTGTTCATAAAATAAATTGACTCAGATCATAAACTTTGCTCGCTTCCTTTACATAGTTTACTTTTGTTTGTACGCTGGTTACATTTTAAAATGTTAGTTATTTCTAAAGTGTTCATAAAATAAATTGACTCAGATCATAAACTTTGCTCGCTTCCTTTACATAGTTTACTAAAAACTCTTTTTTAATTAGTTTGTTGGTAATGATTATATCAAAACTTTCTAATATTTGTTTAAACTCTTTAGTTATATTTTCGTTAGTCACAGTTCCAAAAGAATAATTTTCAATGTTTTGATTTGTTAGCTCTTTTGTTGGAAACTTGTAAGTAAACTCTTTTACGAACTTCTTACAAGGCTCTTTAAATCCTACTATACTAATTTCTTTCACAAACAAACTGTTTTTGTCGTTACAACAAAATGTAACATCGACAAGTGCACAGGATGAAGACATGATGTAAAATATTTAGACTCACGTTTTTTTCATCCTATTTATAGGTTTGTGAATATATTCCGATTTTTATCGATTTGAATGTTTGCATTCAATTCCCCATAAACAATTGCGATTAATGTGGACGGCAAGGGGCAAAAATTTAAAGTTTACGAAAATGATTTTTTAGGGAGGGGTTGAAATGTGTTTATCTTTTACTTTTGTTTAAATCCTTTTCACTGAAATTTATTTAAAATGAAAAACAGAATTAACAAACAAACATTGTTAAGTTTTATTTTTAAAACGATGAATGAAATGTAGGAAGGACACAATCAAGTGAAATACAAATTACTATACTAAACATTCTTTGGCTTGGTTATAATAATAGTACATTATATAACAAGGTAGAGAAGTAAGCTATTATTGACCGAGAACTTTTAGATCCTTAGGCGCAGCGCCGAGGGATATAATGTTCGAGGTCAATATTAGACTTCTCAACCGAGGTATATATAGAATTTTTAACTACTAGCACTAATCATCATATTTGCTTTCATTAGATTTTTATATTAGTCATTTTCCATTTCATTTTTTAAATATCTTAGCATATCAAGTAGCCTGGAAGTTTAGTTTCAGCATTTAATTTATCTGTTGTAACGAAAAAGATTATTTATAAGTCAAGATGGGAAAAATTTTTAGCATCGCTAGCTAATTTTGTAAAATCATAAAAACAAAAAACCTGATGCATTTTCATTAGTCATAATATATTAAATCCACCAAAGATTAAATCAACTAATCAAACAAATAAATAAAAATGAACTTGGATAGAAGAAACGAATAGAAAAATAAATATTATATATTAATCATTTATTGTTCATTCAATTATTTATTGTTAATTGATTATGGATTTTTCTTTGTTGTCTTGTGTTGTCTTGTAGTATTTTGTTATCACAAAACCGAAACAAGTTTCCTTTGCCAATTAATATAAAAAGATTGAAAAGATTATCTCAAAGTCTATTCAAATTTACGATCTAGTAAAACTTGTTTTATAAAATATTTGTATGCTTAAGAATGCAAATAAATTTAAGATGAATTAAACTTATTTGGAGGGGTTGAAATGTGTTTATCTTTTACTTTTGTTTAAATCCTTTTCACTGAAATTTATTTAAAATGAAAAACAGAATTAACAAACAAACATTGTTAAGTTTTATTTTTAAAACGATGAATGAAATGTAGGAAGGACACAATCAAATGAAATACAAATTACTATACTAAACATTCTTTGGCTTGGTTATAATAAAATTGTTTTTTGTACGAGTAAACCGTAAAATTCACTTTTGCGATTCAAAAATTGGACATAAAGCAGGCCTTTTTTTTCCTATTGAAATAACAATGCTAAAAGTGAAATAACAATGCCTAAAATTAAAATAACAGTGCCTAAAGTTATTATATTACTATTATTTTGCAAGACTACTTTGATAAAATAATTTTTGAAAAAATATTTTACTATTTTGTGTAAACATATGCATTTTTATTTATGCAAATAATACAGAATCTTACTCGTACAAAAAATCTTGTATGCAATTCAGGCATAAAGTATCTTTTTTGCTTTCGAGTGATTGTTTCTCTCGGCTAACGCCTCGATCGAGTAAATAATGACGATTTCTCAAGTTAGTAGTTAAAAAAATTGTTTTTATTAACTATCGTAGTGATTTTTTTTTGGCAAATTTATACTAAATATAAAAAATTCTAGTGATTTTATTATAATTTAAAAAGTTTAACTGAAAAATTAAATATATTAAGTGAAAATTTAGAATAAAAAATTAACTTTGAAGTGTGTGATGTGTAAAAATGTCCGAAAAAATATTCAGGATGGGATTTCTTATTGTAGGTAACTAATAATGAAATTATAATTTATTTTTCAATTAATAAGTTCTAAATTTTTTAAATATTTTCGCCAAAAAAATAGTTTAACTGAAAAATTAAATATATTAAGTGAAAATTTAGAATAAAAATTAACTTTGAAGTGTGTGATGTGTAAAAATGCCCGAAAAATATTCAGGAAGGGATTTCTTATTGTAGGTAACTAATAATGATATTATAATTTATTTTTCAATTAATAAGTTCTAAATTTTTTAAATATTTTCGCCAAAAAAATTTAATCCAAAATCAATGTAAACATATTAATAAAATGCGTCATTTTTGTTTTTGTTGTTTTTCTGTTTGTTGTTTTTCTTTTCTATGTAATGGCATCTCTTTTTTATATTAATTTTGGGGGCAAAAATTTAAAGTTTACGAAAATGATTTTTTATCAAAATTTTGGTATATTTTGTAATTTTTTGAGATGAAATTGATCAAAATTTGATCGTCATCACCATATCATCATCAAATTTAATATTTAAAACAAACAAATAAATCGAAAGCAAATCATTAAATACGTTTAGCTGATATATGTATTAAAATATTGATTAAACTAGATTTGTATAAAAAGGAATTCAAAGTATAAAATTTAATTTCTATGATCGCCGGTCGTTTGAAAGATGTTTTTCATCGTACATGCATTTGCAAAATATTCTTATCCAAAATGCATTTCACAAAAGTTTTTAATTAAAAACACCGTGAAAACAGTTTAAGTTTCTGGGTATCGAGTCTTAACAAAATAAAATATATTGTATGACCCGCCCTCATGTAGGGACAGTAGACTTTTTAGATACAATTGTAATCCGAGCCTACAAAACTTGTTGTTGTATTAATGATGAAAGTTTACGTATTTATAATATACTTTATGTTTTTAAGACTGATAGAATACAATGGTGTGTTTGTGCAAAACTTGACTGGCTTGATCTAAAATTTAATTTCTATGATCGCCGGTCGTTTGAAAGATGTTTTTCATCGTACATGCATTTGCAAAATATTCTTATCCAAAATGCATTTCACAAAAGTTTTTAATTAAAAACACCGTGAAAACAGTTTAAGTTTCTGGGTATCGAGTCTTAACAAAATAAAATATATTGTATGACCCGCCCTCATGTAGGGACAGTAGACTTTTTAGATACAATTGTAATCCGAGCCTACAAAACTTGTTGTTGTATTAATGATAAAAGTTTGCGTATTTATAATATACTTTATTTTTTAAGACTGATAGAATACAATGGTGTGTTTGTGCAAAACTTGACTGGCTTGATCTAAAATTTAATTTCTATGATCGCCGGTCGTTTGAAAGATGTTTTTCATCGTACATGCATTTACAAAATATTCTTATCCAAAATGCATTTCACAAAAGTTTTTAATTAAAAACAGAGGTAACTAGAACTAGGTCAATTACTAAACCTGAACTAGGTCAGAATATTTTATCTGACGGACTTCCAAGGCTTTTAGCAACAACAAACAACAATAACCCAATAACCTGCATTTAAAATCCGGAAATTACCAGTGTAGATAACTAGGTCAAGGTCAAATACTAACCTAGTCTACTGTATAAGACCATAGCCATTTATGATAATATAAAACAGGTGACAACTAGATCAAAGTCCTTTACTACTACAGACAACCAGAACTAGGTCAAATCTAACCTAGTTTACCTGACGACCTTCCAAGGCCTTTAGCAACCGGCTTCAGACACACACAATAACAACAAACAACAATAAACCAATAACCTACATTCTAATTCCAATACAGGAAACTAAAACTAGGTCAAATATTAACCTAGTCTACTATATAAGGTCGTAGCCTTTCATGGCAATTATAAAAACAGGTTTTGGTTCCCCATGCTCAACTCCCGGGAGCTCTACTTAAGTTGTTTAAAGGTAGTCAACGATCTAGCAGAACGATGCATAAAATTAATGGAAGAGTTCAACGATAAAATAACTAAAGATGAAGATCAAAAACAATTTTTGTTATAGGTAAACAATAAGCAATAATTTAAGATAATTTAAGCATATATAGAATGAGAATTAATTTTATTTCATGCATTTTCAGACTGTTCAAGACAACCGTAAGAAATATCCGAAATCTGCTACATTGCAGGATTGCAGGAATTTTGTTAACATTATAAAATAGGTTCCTGTTTTTAAACATTAAATGATACTTTAGAAACTATTATACGGTTTTGTTTTTAATAAAGACTCGACTATGTGAAAATTACAAAAAAAATTGTATGTAAGCGTGCTTAAGAATCAAAGTCGCCACGTGTTAAAATTGTACTAGAGTGGTGAAACTTTGTCAGTATCCTTAAATTACCCAAAGGAACAAAATTCCGGCCGGCGCCATGCCAAAATACAAAAAAAAAAATCACCCATACAAATAAGTGCCACCCTAATATATATACATATTCAAGATTTTATTAAGAGTTTAGCAATGGATCTAACCATTATGTAGTTTAGAATTATAAGACACTAGAAATGAATGTATTCAATTGAATAGAATGAAAAATTGCTTTGAAAAGTGAAAGATCCGTAACAAAAGTTTTATCTCAATTCCGGTCGGTTCGGGGAATCGAACCGGCGTCCCTCTGATCAAAGTTTATATGGTTAACCATTTAACCAACTCGACCAGCGACGAGATCGTCGGTTAAAGGTTAACCATATAAACTTTGATCAGAGGGACGCCGGTTCGATTCCCCGAACCGACCGGAATTGAGATAAAACTTTTGTTACGGATCTTTCACTTTTCAAAGCAATTTTTCATTCTATTCAATTGAATACATTCATTTCTAGTGTCTTATAATTAATATATACATATATATATATATATATATATATATATATATATATATATATATATATATATATATATATATATATATATATATATATATATATATATATATATATATATATATATATATATATATATATATATATATATATATATATATATATATATATATATATATATGTGTGGGCCCTATCTAATTACGCTCCTGGTTAAAAAGGCGATATTGTATTAGTATTTTTAATTAAAGTAGTATATAAGGATATAATATAATAATATATAAGTAATTAGGTGATGGTATTTTTTGGCATATAAAATGTATCTGCAGATAACATAATTTTAGTTTTTAATATATGTTTGAAGACGAAACAAGTGTTTTTATTTCGTGAAACTGAAAAGTTATTTGTTTTAATAAAACATCATTAGTCTGGAATATCCAATTCCTACAATCTTGGGGGCTCAACCGGGATAAAATTGGGTTCCAAAAAAAATATAACATTGAAAAAATTAAAAACTCAGTTATTTAAAACAAAAAATATATAAATTGAAATACTAAAGTGTTTTTTTTTTATTTTGGTTAACTGTCTTCTTCATTAATGATAATTGTTATTTAGTGTTGGTGATTACAACGGCAGGCTTAACAAAAAAATCAAAGGAAAATAAAAAACATTGTGGAAATAAAATCAAATACACTCAAGTAAGATCTTTCTAGTTTTATTTAATTTTTGTTTTTGTATCAAAATGCCAAAACCACATATACGCGACAAAAGAAATAGTCGTGTTGAAGAAGACGAGTTTTTGCAAAAATTTGAGGAAAGTTTGCGAAGGATTAATGAAAATAATGGTTTAGGCAACAGTTCTCGATATTTTGATGCTAATTTTGTTAACATGCGCAAAGAGCTTGATGATCTAAAACGTCGTGTTAAAGCTCTTTCTAAAGAAAATACGGTATTGAAAAAACAATCAACTTCAGTAACGGTTCATGGTGAAAGAAAAGATGAATCTCTTAGAGATTATTTTTTTATTATGAGAGAAATTGGAAATAGAGGAAATGTAGAAGAGCGTGCCATTATTGAATATTGTATAAATGGAATTCACGATTCTCACACCAATAAATTTTTACTTTACGGTGCAACGAGTTATAACGCTTTTAGAATAAAACTTGATTTATATAAACAATTCAAAACGGCAAATAAATTAAAACATGAAAATAAACATAATGCACAGGATGTTGAAAATGAATTCAAAGAGCCTGAGCATAAGCAACCCGTCTAAGGTTGGAGTGAATAAGTTTAAAATGTAAGACGTTATATGTTTGGTGTTTATAAAACATAATTGTAAGAAGTTTATATTTTTGTAGGATGCTTTTATTCTGTAAGACGAAATCGAAAAAAAATTGTTTTTTTTTGCATAGTGAATAGTTAAATGTAAGACTAATATCGAGATGTAAGACGAATAGCGTACTGTAAGACGTTGAAATCGCTTCAAATTATTAGATGAATAGCTAAATATAAGACGAATACTGAACTGTAAGGCGAATTGCGTTCAGTAAGACGTTAAAAATCGCTTCAAATTATTAGTTGATGATTCTTGACGGCGGATCTCACGCATGAAGAATTCAATCGGGTCGATTGAAATTTCAGGATGGCCGATTTGTGGGCCCTATCTAATTACGCTCCCGGTTAAAAAGGCGATATTGTATTAGTATTTTTAATTAAAGTAGTATATAAGGATATAATATAATAATATATAAGTAATTAGGTGATGGTATTTTTTGGCATATAAAATGTATCTGCGATAACATAATTTTAGTTTTTAATATATGCTTGAAGACGAAACAAGTGTTTTTATTTCGTGAAACTGAAAAGTTATTTGTTTTAATAAAACATCATTAGTCTGGAATATCCAATTCCTACATATATATATATATATATATATATATATATATATATATATATATATATATATATATATATATATATATATATATATATATATATACATATATAAATATATATATATATATATATATATATATATATATATATATATATATATATATATATATATATGTATATATATATTTATATATATATATATAATTCAAAAATTCTATTTTTTTCAAAATTTTTAAAATAATGCAAAAATTATAACAAAATCAAAAATTGAAACCTTTTTCAAAATTCCAAAAATATTCCAAAAATTAGAATGAAATCAAATATTGAAACTTTTTCTAAATTCCAATAATAATCCGAAAATTCTTAAAAATTCAAACTTATCCCAAAATTCTAAAAATATTGCAAAAATTATTACAAAATCAAAAATTGAAAATTTTTTCACAATTCCAAAAATTATAATAAAATCAAAAATTAAAAATTTTTCAAAATTCTAAAAATATTCCAAAAATTCTTACAAAATCAAAAATTACAACTTTTTCCGAAATTCTAAATATATTGCAAAAATTATTACAAAATCAAAATTACAAACTTTTTCAAAATTCCAAAAATATTTCAAAAACTATAACAAATTTCTATGTTCAATTTCATTTCCAATTACATTTACGTCATAAAAACAGCTACATTTTTTGTCCAAAAAATTGGCTAAAAAATAAATGAAATTATTTTTTGACACACTTGACAACATTTTTTTGACAAACTTATAATGCAATAATCTAGTTTTTGATCTCACATATCAATCCCTACCATCAAGATTTCTCCAAATTTAATGTTCCTACTCGTAATCACTTAAAATGAACGTTTTTTAAGCCAAAAATATGAAAATTTGCTATTTTTGACACACATAATGATTTTTTGACACACTTCCGGTACAGTTATCGAACACAGCGTCCTTTCGGATCTGTCCCTTGAGTATACCTATTTTTAGAAAAAAAAAATTTTCAAATCCCTCCAGCGGTTTTCCCTGCAGCGTAGGTAATGACGGCGGCCGGCCGGCCGACAGACAGGCATATTTTTTTTTTTGCTTTTTTAGAATCAGGAGGTCCTAAAACGTCGAGAAATCTCAAAAAAAGTGGGGGTAAAAATTTCACTTTGAGCTCATGAATGTAATACTTAGGTCTTTCAGACCGAAGTAATACAAAAAGGTAAATTTCATGTAACTTGTATAAGCTATTTCGTATCAATACAATTAAACTCTGTAATGTTTTATGTGTTATTGTGCATTGAGGGAATCTAATTTATATTCGTGCTACTTAATATGGTGCAAGACCGATAGTGAATGTGGAAGCTACTGCACCTAAAGAATTTGCGAAACAAATTTAATTCATTATATGTTTGATACAACAACATCTCTGCTGCCTTTTGTGTTTGCTTTACGTGAACCGTATAATTGCTGAAGCATAACCGAAGATTCAGCTTAATCAACGCATTTAATTTTACTTAATGAACACATCTCGTATCATCATATTCATCTCCTGAACAATTCAACGTCACTAGCGTCCAGCCTCTATATTAAAATCTACCTGCACTGAACCCAGTATCATCAGTATCCCAAGTTATAGTATTTAGTTTTTGAGTTATTACGAAAAAGGTCTGTTTTTTACTGACACTCGCCCTGACCCCGAAAAGTACAAAACAAAAAATTGAAAAAATTTACGGTTATAGGAAATATGTCTTGTAAAGATTGAGCGAAAACTATAACTTGTCGGCTTATCGTTTAAATATTCTTTAGAGGGGGATGATGGGAGAAATTTTGAAAAAAGTTGCTTATAACCTTGACAAGTTGGATGTCATATGAAAGGTAATTTTTTTTTAATTCCATACAAGTTTGTTTTTTATTTTCGAAAACACATTTTTGACTTATATTCAATAACGTCAAAGTTTTTTGATCTTTTAAATGAAATAAACATAAACCAAAATTATAAAAATATGGAGGGGCTGAAATCTCACAGCTCTGAGATATCAAGACTTCGGTCTGGGTTAAGGATTTTGATATAGTTTTCGGCAAAAAACTTTTATGAGGACATGGTTTTTAGTTTTGGGCAGTATGTATATCAAACATAACTTTTTTTTAAAGTAAAAGTATTCAGTGATAAACTCTGTTTAAAAATTTATTACAAAACTAAAACGAAACATCAATACAATGTTATATTAAATAAAATCAAACTTTGTCAAAATTCCAAAAATATTCCAAAAATTAGAATAAAATCTTATATTTAAATTTTTTCTAAATTCCAATAATATTTCAAAAATTCTTAAAAATTCAAACTTTTTCCATAATTCTAAAAATATTGCAAAAATTATTACAAAATAAAAAATTAAAACTTTTGCCGAAATTCTAAAAATATTGCAAAAATTATTACAAAATCAAAAATACAAACTTTTTCAGAATTCCAAAAATATTTCAAAAACTATAACAAATACAAAAATTTCCATGTCCAATTTCATTTTAAATTATTTTTACGTCATAAAAACAGCTACATTTTTTTACAAAAAATTGGCTAAAACAATAAATGAAATCATTTTTTGACACACTTGACATTATTTTTTGACAAACTTATAATGTCATAATTCTCTATAATAATAATAAAATATCATGTCATACAAACTATTAATTTTATTTTTTTCTAAAAAAATTGGGTAAAAATAAATAAAAACCTTTCTTTTGACACACTTGACAACATTTTTTGACTAACTTATAATGCCATAATTCTCAATAATAATAATAAAATTTCATTTCATACGTCATAAAAACAGCTACATTTTTTTTCCAAAAAATTGGCTAAAAAAATAAATGAAATCATTTTTTGACACACTTGACATTATTTTTTTGACAAACTTATAATGCCATAATTCTCTATAATAATAATAAAATTTCAAACAAACAAATAATTAATTTTATTTTTTTGGGTAAAAAAGTAAATAAAAATCTTTCTTTTGACACACTTGACAACATTTTTTTGACAAACTTATAATGCAATAAGCTAGTTTTTGGTCTCACATACCAATCCCTACCATCAAGATTTCCCCAAATTTAATGTTCCTACTCGTAATCACTTAAAATGAACGTTTTTTAAGCCAAAAATATGAAAATTTGCTATTTTTGACACACATAATGATTTTTTTGACACACTTCCGGTACAGTTATCGAACACATCGTCCATTCGGACCTGTCCCTTGAGTATACGTATTTTTAGAAAAAAATTTTTTGAAATCCCTCCAGCGGTTTTCCCTGCAGCGTAGGTAATGACGGACGGACGGCCGGACGGACGGCCGGACGGCCGGCCGACAGACAGACATACATTTTTTTTTTTTTGCTTTTTTAGAATCAGTAGGTCCTAAAACGTCGAGAAATGCCAAAAAAAGTGGGGGTAAGAATTTCACTTTTGGCTTATAAATGTAATACTTAGGTCTTTCAGACCAAAGTAATGCACATGTGAAAAAATTCGATTTGACTAAGGGCTTAAAATTTATAGTCAACTTAAAGTAAGTACAGTAAATGTGATAGGGCTATTCTGACAGTCGTATTTAGTGTCGAACGATACGACAAAACGAAAATGGTATTCTGACAGTCGGTTCCATACGACAAATTTCTTTAAATACGACAAAGGTAAACAAATTGATATTCTGAGAGTCCTACGAGACGACTTGAAATGTCAAAAACAATCAATGTTTGTCGTAGCCAATTTTAGCTACGACTCTTTAGAAAAAATATTGAAATTTAAAATTAAAATATTTGTTTTAAAATCAAGGCAGAAGATGCTAGAAGGCTAGAAAATTGTTTTAAAATTAAAACAAAACGTAGAAATTAAAATAATTTAAATAATATTTACATAATTAATAATTACTTCGGTCTGAAAGACCTAAGTATTACATTCATGAGCTCAAAGTGAAATTCTTACCCCCACTTTTTTTGGCATTTCTCGACGTTTTAGGACCTACTGATTCTAAAAAAGCAAAAAAAAAATGTGTGTCTGTCTGTCGGCCGTCCGTCCGTCACAACCGACGAAATCTAGAAAACCGCTGGACGGATTTCAAAAATTTTTTTTTTCTAAAAATAGGTTTACGCAATGGGAAGAGCCGAAAGGACGATGTGTTCGATAACTGTACCGGAAGTGTGTCAAAAAAATGGTCAAGTGTGTCAAAACAAGGAAATTTGCATATTTTTTGCTTAAAAAACGTTCGTTTTGAGTGATTACGAGTAGGAACATTGAATTTGGAGAAATTTTGATGGTCGGGATTGGTATGTGAGACCAAGATCTAGATTATGGCATTATAAGTTTGTCAAAAAAATGTTGTCAAATGTGTCAAAAGAAAGATTTTTATTTATATTTTTACCCAATTTTTCGGAAAAAAAATAAAATTAATTATTTGTTTCAAATGAAATTTTATTATTATTATTGAGAATTATGTCATTATAAGTTTGTCAAAAAAAAGTTGTCAAGTGTGTCAAAAGTTGCCAAGTGTGTCAAAAAAAATGTAGCTGTTTTTATGACGTAAATGTAGTTGAAAATGAAATTGGACATGGACATTTTTGAATTTGTTATGGTTTTTGAAATTTTTTTGGAATTTTGAAAAAAGTTTGTAATATTTATTTTGTAATAATTTTTGCAATATTTTTAGAATTTTGGAAAAAGTTTTAATTTTTGATTTTGTAAGAATTTTTGGAATATTTTTAGAAAGTTGAAAAATTTGTAATTTTTGATTTATTATTTTGGAATTTTGAAAAAAGTTTCAATTTTTGATTTTGTAATAATTTTTGGAATATTTTTAGAATTTTGAAAAAAGTTTGATTTTATTTAGTTTTCACAATATTTTTGGAGTTGTGAAAGAAATATGAATTTGTGATTAATATTTTCTCGAAACGCTAAATGGAGAGGTTTTTGAGTAGTTGTAGCTGAGTGTATCATCTTTTCACTACATTATGTTAATTTATGATCTGTTATAATTTTCCGGCAACGTATTGATGTTTCATGTTAGTTTTGTAATACATATCTAAACAGAGATAAGAAAATATTTGTACTTTAACAAAGAGTTTTGTTTGATATACATCGCTGCCCAAAACTAAAAACCATGTCCTCATAAAAGTTTTTTGCCGAAAACTATTAAAATCCTTAACCTAGACCGAAGTCTTGATATCTCAGAGCTGTAAGATTTCAGCCCCTCCATATTTTACTTAAATAATCCACCGTTTACAAAATATAGTGAATAAAAATAATAATATTTTTATAATTTATTTCTATTTAAAAATACAACATTTAATTTTAAAACACAAAAAATAATAGCATTGCACCAAAATAATTTTTATTATTATTAAATATTCAAACAAAAAATTCAAAATAAACAAAAGTTTTTATTTTTGATAGATTTTATCTGTCAAATTACAATTTTTATTAGTGGTGAATATTATGGTGATGGTGAAAAATTTGTCGTTTCGTACGACTTACAGGGGCCCTATTCTTGAACCATTACGAAAATTTTAGGTATCTAAAATTTTCGTAACGCTATTTTCGTAATCACAATGGAGAAATTATAAATCAGTATTCTTGAAACCATTGCGAAAATAGAAAAGTGGTGAATAAAAAATAATGACATTTCGTAATGAGGTGATTAAATATGTCAAACTATTTGATATGTTACTGGAACGTTGATAAAACTTTTTGAAAAAATTTATATAAAATAATCAAAATTAGATATTTTTAAAATTATAGATTTGATTTATTTTAAAAATTAAAATATAATAATAGTTTCTAAATTGTTTTTAATTAAATAATATAATTTATTTGTTTTAATTTTTGAATGAATTCTTTGAAAGCTTTGATTTCATTTTATCTAGAACCATTTTTAAGAGTTCTATTAAAAGCCTTTAGAATTTACTTTTAGGCTTATGTAATTTTACAATAATCCCAACAGTCCAATAACCAAATTTTGGGTGGCTAGCAATTTCCTTTATTCTACCTACCGATGTGAGATAAATGCTAAATGATAGACCATAAACTGATATCATTTTTGTTAAGACAGCCGAGAGCTTCTTTTGATTTCAGAAAAGTGTTTATTCTTTTTGAATAAAATAAAATTTAAAATTGATAAATTACAACAAAATTGACAAGAGATTAACACAAGCCCACCTTACAGCTACGCACGATAAAAAACTTAAATGTATGTATTTAAATGCAGACACAAAGATTTTGTAGATATTACATAGTTTTGTATTTCATATATTTCGTCCTGTAAATAAGTAAATATATGACTGTAGGGGCTGATTGATGATGGATAGAAAAAGATACGAGTATAAAGCTATATCTTCATCCGACAATTTTACTTTTCGTCGATTATATGAACACGGCTGGAATTTTTTGTATTTTTGTTTTTACTGCATTTTTATAGCAGTACTTTATAAGTGGTAATACTTATTCTTTTACTTTTCTATTAAATAAATTTAATTATAAATTAAAAAAAATTATTTGAAAACTTAAATTAATTATACTTGAATACTATTAATTTATATCAAAAAACAAATTTTAGAAACGCAAAAATGCTAAAGATGGAAATAAACAAAATTATCCTGCTATGCGCATGTCAAGGAAAATAAAATCAAATTGATCTACAGTTCTAAACAAGAAAAACCGCAGATAAAACAGAGAATAGAAGAATATCCTTGGAGTCTTTTTTTGTTCTATCGTGATTCATCATACAATCCAAAAGGCGTTACATCCGAGGGTATATCTTCTATATGCGTTCATACAATCGGCTCTAAAGAAAGCGTTCTTATTAATTCTACATTAAAAAAAAAAATGTAATATATTGATGAGACGCTATTGCTTCCTTGAGGAAAAGAGCCTTCATATAACTATGTGTGGGCTTTAATCCTCAAGAAAGACAGCGCGTCACAGGATCAAGGAATATGCAACCGGCTGGATTATTGGCAACTACATTTTTGTTTTGTTTCAGCAAATTTTTGTAAAAATTTGCTATTTACTTTTTAATTTATTTTTATTTTCTCTATTCTATCATAAAATATTGGCCTATGTAATATTTTTTCAGTGATAGGATTTTTTGTTTAGTTATCCATTCTTTAACAAAAAATATAAAAAAAACAAAAAAAGAAAGATTTACGTCCATCAACACCTTTGAACGTATGTTGTTGTGGGACCTTTGTCTTAAAAGGGGTTTATGTGCTATTGTGACACATATTGTAATTCCTACTACACAACACATTTTATAAAACAAAAATATATCTCGACAGTACCTTAATAAACTCTCATCTCAATTCGAGCTCGGGAGATAAAAATTTTTTTTTAGACGATCGACTTAACGTCACAATTTTTTACCTAAATTTTATTGTCTTGTCTTATTATCTACTCTACGAACACGTTTTACCGTGCTTCATACTTCAACTAAGTTGACATTGAATGAAGAACATTATGGTTTTACGAATATGGTAGACAAATCCCACCTATTCACTGGTCGAGTGCGTTATATGGTTAACCAATATCTCTGATCAGAAGGACGCCAGTTCGATTCCGAGCTGGAATTGGGATAAGAGTTTGTTATGGTTTTTTTCACTTTTCATAGCAATTGTTCATTCAATTCAAATTCATGCATTCAGTTCTAGTGACTTATAATTCTAAACTACATAATGGTTACATTCATTGCTATCGTATATATATTATATAAGATAAAAAATCTTAATAAAATCTTGAATTTAAATTATTATAACTATCCCATTCTTACTCATGAAAAATTTAAAATTGAGATTTTTTTCATGTATATTTTATTACGAAAATGAAATAAGGAACGAAAAAACCATTATCAAAATTTTAGTAACATTTCATTGCGAAAATTTTCGTAATATGTTTTCAAGAATACCATTTAAACATTTTCGTAATACTTTGACATTAACTCGATACCGAAAATTTCCGCAATGGTTCAAGAATAGGGTCCCAGAATACCATTTTAGAGTCGGTACGATACGAAATAATATTTTGAAGTTAGATACGACACGACTATCAGAATAGCCCCATGAGGTTTGTGAAATAAAAAGCATAGATCTATAAAAAAAATGAGTGAAATTTTAGTGTTTACCAAATACATAAATAATTTAAATGTTCTAAAAAATTTAAGGAAAGCAAATCAATAGTTTTATCTTAACGATGTCTATAAAGGTAAATTTTGTTCATCATAATTTTAATTTTTAATAAAATAATTTTAGACAAAATATAAGTGTATTTAATAGTATACTATAACATAATCAAACTAATTGTTATTTATGGAAATATTTGATAAAATCAATAAAATCCTATGCCACAAACGTGCTCGTTATTTTAACAGCCTGGTTTGTTTCTTAATAATCAACAAACGTGCCTATAAAATTTACAAACTGTCCGTTTAAAATTTGTTGGGAAAATAAATTTAACTGACATCAATTTGTTGAATACAACGAACAATTTGTAGGATCAAAACAAACAGAAATGTATATTTCTGTAAATTTTACAAACATTTTTTTTTGAGTTTAGAGGAGATAGTAAATTTTGCAACAAGAGGAAGAAAACGCCTATATTTGTGAATATTTGAATAATTGTTCACAGAACGCTATAGTGTCGAAGGGTACAAGTTCATAAACGAAAAAATTGTTCACCTTGCGTAGGAAATGTCATTTTTGTTGCGTTGTAATTAATAGTTTTTATTTATTTATTTATTTCAATTTAAATACTAGCAAACGGAAATATTTCCAATAACATGCTAATATAGAAGTACAATTTAAAGACAATATTAAAAAATTATATAAAAAATTACAGTAAAAAGCTTAAATTTAAAAGTAATACAAATTAAAGACAGTATTTAAAAAATAATATAAAAAATTACAATAAAAAGTTTAAATTTAGTTTATAAAAAGATAATGTTAATGTAATAAACCAAGCATGTTTAACACAAGATAAAATGAATAATATTAGAATTTAAAATATATATATGAAAATAAAATTAATTTAATTTAATTTAACAATTTGTAAAAGGCTTCTTTTAAACTGGACTAAGTTAGAGCAAAACAAATTGATTTGATTAAATTTAATGTTGTGGCTGTACTGTAATCTAATTAACGTTGAATGAACTCTTAGATTAGTTAGAAAAGTATTATAATACAGAGTGTACGAATGCCTAGTATTATAACAAGGTGTGGTATTCAAACGAATTAGACTAGCCAAATCTGATTCAATACTATGGTTAAGAATTTTATAAAGGGTTGTTTGATCAGCAATAGTACGTCTTTGTTCCAATGATAATATATTATATCGTTTTAATCTATCTTTGTATGGTTGATATGGGAAGCTTAATTTAAAGTTCAGAAATCTAGTAAACTTCCTTTGAACCCTCTCAATATGATCAATATGAGTTTGATATTTTGGATTCCAGACCGGCGAGATATATTCTAATGAAGAACGAACTATTGAATTAAAAATTGTAATAAGTGTTTTAGACGAACGAAAATTTGAACACACTCGCACAACAAAACCAAGCATTTTGAAAGCTTTGTTAACAATGTCTTGAATATGTATATTAAATTTTAATTTGTTATCCATAATAATGCCTAAATCACGAATACTTTCTTTTTCGCATAGAGTTAAATTGTTAATATTATAAATAAATTGTAATTGAAAAGATCTAGGCTTAAGCTTAAAGGTAAAACATTTATTAAGGTTGAGATATAGATCGTTACTTTTGCACCACTCATATATTTTATTAAGATTATTTTGAAGCACTATACAGTCAGCTATGGATTTGATTGATTTAAATATTTTCAAATCATCAGCAAAAAGGAGTGCTTTGCAATCCAAGCGTAAGCAAATATCATTAATAAACAAAATAAACAATAAAGGCCCCAAGATTGAACCTTGTGGTACACCCGAATGAGGACAGAAAGAAAATGATTCATAGTCATTAATGCATACAAATTGAGATCTTTGTTTTAGATAAGATTCAACCCACCTGATAAACTTTAGATTCAGACCGAAATTACGTAATTTTTGAAGGAGAATATTATGGTTAACTTTATCAAAGGCCTTTGAAAAATCCATATATATGACATCAACACCAGCGCCAGAGTCAAGCGATTCATAAATATATTCCGTATAGTTAAGCATATTAGTAAGAGTTGACCTACTCTTAAAAAACCCGTGTTGGTTTTTAATAATATTAATATTAGTAAAGTCAAACAGTTTGTTGTGAACAATTCTTTCGAAAATTTAGCTGAAACAATTCAATGTTGCAATTGGTCTATAATTTTCTACATCAGTAAAAACATCAAAAAGACTTATTAAATAGAATGGCTAATGGCTGACAGATCAATGCAGAAGTGTTTTTTAAGAAAATAGGAGGAATTAGATCAGCTCCAAAACCTTTATTTAGATCAAGTTTATTTAATACCGCTAGTACTTCTTCTTCCGTTACAGAAAATAAAAAATCTTCCAAAGAGATATCACTTATTGCAAATGTTGGTGTGGAATTAAGATGGGTACTGGTGTACACAGATTGAAAATAAGTCGCAAAAAGATCACAAATTCCTTTGGTTGAACTTTCTATATTGTTTTTAAAACGCATTGACGCTGGGATAGCATTAGTTTTTTTTAATTTTTTTGTAAAAGACCAAAACTTTTTAGGATCTGACGAAATGGAACTTTCAATATCACTTAAATAATTTGCATAACATACATTAATTTCCCTTTTAACAGAGCTCCGCAAAGAAGAAAACATATTGTAATAATCAAGATCACCAGTTTTTTTAAACTTTTTCTGAATTAGATTTTTAAATTCAATCATTTTTAACAAACATTTTGAATACCAGATGGGATATTTACTAGACTTAATTTTGAATTTAGGGACAAATTGATTGATTAACTGATAAAGAACATCATAAAAAGCATCAACTGACTGATCAACATCTTTATTGCCAAACATGTGACACCAATTAATTTCAGATAGAGCTACGTTAATTTCATCATAATTTCCTTTGTAAAAATTAAAGCGTACAGATTCATCGGCTTTTAAGAGATCAAATTTTTTAAGATTTATTGAAATTTCAATTGGTGGATGATGTTGATCAATTTTTGATGACACATCCGTAGGATTGCTTACCGTAACATTGCTTACATGCAAATTGGATAAAACCAGGTCTAAAATTCGATTAGATTTGTTAGTTAAATGATTGAATTGGGTAATATCAGTGAAACTCAATGTTTCGATAAGTGCTTGAGCTCGTCTAGTGACACTTAAAAGGCTTGGTTCCAAGATATCAGCAACAAATGACCACTTAATATTAGGTATATTGAAGTCACCAACAATAAGAAAGTTAGAATCAATTTTGTGTGTATTTATAATATTGTTGATATTTTCAAAATAACCATCATAATCCAAGATAGTTGCATTAGGATAAATATAAGGTACGTTCAAATATAATTTTTTGTGTTTAAACTTAAGACATACCCATATTTCCTCCAAATAAACTTCCCATAATGGTAAACGAAAGCTTTGAAACTTGGAATTAATTGCTATCAAACAACCCCCACCATCTTTTTTATTAGGAAAAAGATTAAGATCTCTATCCCTTCTATAAACAGTGTATTGATTAGAAAATAATTCATTATCAGAAATGTTATCATTTAGGTATGTTTCAGTAAGACATATTACATCATAATTAGACGCAAGTAAGTTTTTAAAAAAATCATTTGTTTTGCTTCTAAGACCATTAACATTTTGGTAGTAAATTGATAATAACATTATAAAAAACTATGTATATAATGAATAAAATGAAATAAAATAACACTAAACTAAATAATATTAAAAAAAGGAAATAAATTAATTATCTCGTAAAAATTGAATTATTTCAGCAAATGTAATTTTAGTGATTTTATCATTATCGAACTTTCTTACCAGGATATCGCCATTCTGAACCCATACATATTTAGCTAGTTTATCAGTTAATAACTCTCTGGCTTTCAAAAGTAGTTGTTGCTTGTATGGGTTAAGATATTCGGTAATGTAGAAGTTGTTACGACCATTATCAAATGATAAATCATAGCCATGATATTAAAAATTACAACACTATCTAACAAATTCTGATAGTAATTATTCTTAACAGTGTACAGTATCGTTCTACATTTTACAATTGTTACAATTCCTCAGAAAATTACTTAAAGTTCTCATTCTATTTTAGCAAGAAGAACAGATCAAAAACTCCAATCGATGGACGGCCTTATAGTTTTACATTGTTATTACCAATCCAATCAGTAATTATTTTATTCTGCATTTATTTAAATTGAAACCAATCAGGCACGAATCCTCTATATATTGATTTGAATGAGTGCTTCCGTACTCAATAATTTTCAATTTGTTACAAATTATGAATTTTTGTTAAAAATATGTATATCAAAATCTTTTTAATACTTTACTCATTTTCTCAAGAAACACACGACACAATCAAAACAAAACAAAAATCTTTCATAAAATACACCATTCAATGATCAAACAGTCAAAACTATTAAACAGAATTCGTATATGAAAATTAAAAAGAATGATAAGATTCAACTCATTCTTCTATCCATACAAAATAAAAAAAAACAGCAACAACAAACGTAAAATTTAATGTTCATGAAAAATGTGTTCAGGATGGCATTTATAAAATCAATCCAGTGCAATTTAATTTTTAAAATTTTTGTTTTATAGCGATTTTGACGAATTTTTGGGAAGAGATTCGGTTTGATACATACCAAATGATTAGTTTATGCTAAAAATTGGACAAAATAGTAAGAAGTCTTTCGAGCAGCTGTTTATTTAAAATTTGTAAAATTTACGATCCCAATTTGAAAGAAAATTTAAAGCAAGACATAAATCGGCATTATATTAATTAATAATTTTTATTATTAATTAACGGTTGTTAAAGTTAGCTGGTTAGCTAAATTGTTTTTTTTATGTTACTTCAAATGTAACACTAAAGTTTGTAGTGATCAAGCTGTTTTGATGAAACTTTGGTAGTTGATTTGAGCTTACACAAAAAGGAACTTAGACAACATTGCACAGTTTTGGGAAAAATCAAACTACGTAGAATTCGTCTTTCAAACATATGTTTATTTACATGGCAAATATTTGAAAATTAAATATTGTTTGCATAACTTGAAGCCCGAAGATTCTTTTCTACTTTATTTTTCATAACATTTCTTCCATGTATTATTGAGACATATTATCACAATAGTAGACTATGGATTCAAGCCTTATATGGACAAATCTTACTGTTTTTTTATAATTTATAATAATAATTTTGAATCAGGCTATAAAGTTTGCTTGGAGTAACTTTGAGTAGATCGCCGAGGGAATTTTAAAATAAATAAAATATCAAAACAAATTTTTCCTGGCTAGTGTAGATGGCAGTTAATTTGAGCAAGTTTGATCTGCAATGGCGCTAATATAGTGTTCATAACAATATTTTTAGAAGTTCAGAGTTAGAGTTAGACGTGATCATACATTTTGCATCTTATCAATTTTCAGAATATATTATTGTAACTAAACAAACTGGAACTGACACAAAAACAAATAATAACGATGGGGAAATTTATATTACAATAAAAAAACACAAAAACAGCTGATAACGGATTCGTTATGTCCAGAAAAATAAAAATAAAAACGGCGGTTGATAATAAGGTCTTGTTTTACAATTTCAATTTCAGTTCATTGACCGATCAAAAAAGTCAATTTGTTACTAACTAATACACACATTTTTAGATTATTGTTAGCATACAAAAAAATTTTTAATTTGTTTTAATTCGATTTAATTTAATTTAGTTGTAGAAAAATTCTTTTAATCTGTTCTTGTAATGGTCTTAATTTATTTAAATGGTTTGTTTGTATACAATTTTACAATTTTACTTTTATCGAAAAGACGTAAACTTAATGGTGTTTTATATGTATAAAAACTGAAATGCCAAGAAACTTAAAAATTTGTTATTTATGTAAGCTTATATTAATTTTAATATTTTGTAACATTTTTAAATTCTGTTCTCATTTCGATTAATAGTGCACTGATGAGGAGGTCACAAAACCTCGAAATATTTGCAATAAATTAACAAAATAAGCAATTAATGATCTATCGCTTGGTGTTTTCTTTGGTTTTATTTATTTCAACACAAATAGAGAAAAAGAAAACACAGGACAGTATACATATATACATTACAGATCAGTTTTATGATACATTTCCAAAAAATTTGTATCATAAGCAAAAACCCTTACGCATGATTTGATATGTTTTAAATTTTATGATTAGTAAATATCCAAGAAGTTTTCCAATTTTAAGTTAAAATTATTAATTAATTATTCACTGGAAACTTTGATATAAACAAATTTTCTAGTAAACACAGTAGATGCAGTTGAGAAATATCTTTATGTCTAAAAATATCACTTAGGAAACAATTTAGGACACTTAGGGGCATTTGCGAACAAATTTCGGTGCAAACAAATTAATTTTGTCAAGTTGTTCTTATTTTTATCAACGCAAGAAATCGTTTCTAAGAAACTTATACGGTAACTAAGTTCACAATTAGATATATAATATTTTGTTATATCCATAATTATTATTAAAATGGTTATTTTATATTGTAATTTTTAACGATGAATTTTCTTTTTCAATTTATAAAAATTTCTAAAAATTCTTGAAAATATTAAATAAATATTTAAGAAATTTTTGTGTTACTAACTACCCAAGTGGCTTAATTTGAATGTATACAATAATACACATTTATAAACACATTTCATGTACATTTATTTTTTTTTTAATATAATGAGCTTCTTTTTAATATAACGAGAGTCCTCAAAATTGCTTAATCAAAGGCAATGCGGGCTCCGTAAAGAAAGGGCGACGGGAGATTTACTTTCTTTTGTCACTGATGTCTGGAATAAATTTCTTGAAAACTATGGTGAAACTTTCGGTTGCCCTTGTCACCAACTAGCTTTTTTATTTTCATTAACGATTTGTTGAATGCAATGCAACTGTTAATATTATTCATAGTTTTATTCCGATGATAGCACACTTCATGTACCACACGAAATGTGTAATATACATTGGGGAAGGGGATCAGCGAGGATGGGGATCAGATGGTGATCAGCGCTTAGTGACTGTAGGTCAAATTTGATAAATTCCTTAAACGATGATCTAACGACAATTATGAATTGGGGACTGGGGTTTTGTCAACAGTGTTGTCATTTAATACAAATAAAACACAGGCATGCTATTTTTCTAGGTGGTCCGCACCCAATCCGTTTTCATTAAAATTTGACTCCAAAGATCTTGTGGAGAAAGAATTTTTAAAACTTCTGAAATGAAATTCTCATATTTTTAGCCTAGCTAAGAACACTGTTAAAAATTTGGCTTTTCAGGAGAATGTCGCAAGTTTTTCAATCGCGAACATTTTTTTGAATATATAATTCATTTATACGTCCCTGTATTTCCGCATTCATTTATACGTCCCTCACATCTGGGTTGGTGTATATTTTAGTAAGTTTGAAGTGTCTTGATTCTGTTCAACGTAGAGCTGTCGAACTGATTGGTAACTCAATTCTTACTAATGTGCTTGATTCCTTGCAGCACAGAAGAAAAGTTGCCGATTCGATAATTTTCTAGAAATACATTATGGATGAAAAAAAGGATGAACAATTCCACTAAGATCACATCATTTTTACCTGAACTAGCAAACCTATCGCGTTACACCAGAGCAAATGTTGTAGCCCATCCTTTTACACTTCATATAAAAAGGTGCAGAGCTGTTGCTGCTCAGTGTTATTTTTTCAACAGAGTTTATCATCTATGGAATGTCTTACCTACATTGGTTTTCCTTGATAGATTTAATCGTCAAAATTTTAAAGTTAACGTCCAGAAATTTCTTAAAGAAGCTTAATTTATTCAAACTTAATCCTAATCCCTAGTTGGGCATGGTATCTTCGGATATTCAGAGACGTTAATTTATAATTTATTATGAATTACAATTATTATTTATTACAAAACATGCCAAACTTTGAATAAAAAATAAGATCGAAATTCGTATTTTATCAAAACCGTGCTAATATAATATTAATATTATATATTTATAAAAATATAAACAGAATAATCGGAGGCGTTTACACATTTAAACTGAAATCTTTTTAGAAAGAATAAAACTAAAAAAATATTATAATACGCAGTGGTAGCGAAAACGTACGAAACGCAATCCCTATGCTTTAAAAGCAAATAAGGCAATGTGCTTCCGTTATGGAAAAACTCAAGCTTCGTGCCTGAAACCAATTATATGTAATTGCAATCATAAAGAGTTTTTAGTTAAACATTTTTAAAGGCGGAAGTTAGTTTTTAAATCTTTAAAGAAGATATTTAATCTTTTAAGAAGATATTTACCTCATGATTTTTTTATTCAATGATGTCATAACTCAATTATTGACCATTCATTAAAAAAAATAAAAATTTAGAGTTGTTTTGAGAATATAAAAAATTTAAATTAAAGATGTAAGAATAATTGGTTTTTACGTTTAACTTAACATGATGAATTAATGAGATTAATAATAAGTTGGAAACGTTATTTTAATTCCTACGTAGTATTTTCTTATTTACTATGGATGTCTACGTTTTCTCTCTGATTGATGAAAACTAATCCTGTTAAGTATGATCTTAATGTACATATTCCACACAAATTTCTAACAAAATGGTCCCTAATGTATGTTGCCACGCAAATTTGTATATAGCATGCCGTTAATCATAATTTCGGATAACATTTAATTAAATTGAAAAGAACACAAGATAGATATTGAACCATCCATAAGGCTCTATTCCCGACCACATAAATGTAATCACAATATTGTAAATATACACAATTTGTATATAATAATTTGTGATATAATAATACAATAATAATATAATATAATATTGTGAATCTGACAAGAACACAATATAAGCCGTGTTCAATTTGACTGAAGCAACTGATACAACTGAAAAATTGAATTGCAGTTGTTGTTGTTTCAGTCAAATTACCTATAGTTACTAACAAAACACAATTTTGTTTTGTGTTTGACTTTATAAATACAAATTTCATCGATTGGCGTAAAAATGAATTTATATTGTAAAAAAAGTTTTTTATAATATTAATTAATTATATTTTTATATATATAATTTAACTATATTTATTTATTGAATATATTTTTATTTTATTTTGCATATTGAAAAATTTAAACAAATTAGTTGTCAAAAAGTTTGCTTAAAATAACATCTTTTATTAGTTTTATTTCAAAATATTCATGCAATTTTGTACCAAAAATAATTAAAATTATTATACTTTCGTAACTAAGACACAAACCTATATGAAACACAAATTTGTGTTATGGATTACGATATTTACACAAAACAAATATATGTTCGGAAATGGGGCTGTCAGCTTAACATTTATATTTTTTATTGAAATTTCTTTTAATATTACATATTTTCAAAATTGGTTAAAAAGATGTAAAATTAATAATTGATTAATGATTAGTATATTTAATTAGTAATATTTTAGTTTACTTTATTTTAAATGTACATGACATATTTATTTTGGATTTAACTCCAAATGTTATTATTTTGTGTTTTAACATTAGTTTTTGGGTTTTCACCTACAAGAAATCGTATTTTTATAATAAAACATTTCAATATTAGGTATTCATTATTCCGAACACATATTTGTCAATCGACAATATTGTCAATTTAACCAAAATGCTTAACAACTTTGTACAAAAATGGTGTTCCATAACCACAATTTGTGTATCCTTAGACACAAACCTTAGTTACAAAATTATAACATATTTTTGGTAATAAATAAAACAAAATAAAACAATCGACGAAACGAAATAAAACAATCAAAGATGTCGTTGTTAGCAATTTCTTTGACAACTAATTTTTTTAATCTTTAAACATGCAAAATAAAATACAAATATGTTTTAATGGTATATATATATAAAAATATAATTATTTAATATTATTAAAGACTTATTTTTGCATTATAAATTAATTTTTACGCTGATCGATGAAATTTGTATAAAAAAATCAACAGAAAAAACATAAAACCAAAATATGAAGGGGCTGAAATATAACAGCTCTGAGATATTAAGACCTCGGTCTGGGTTAAGGATTTTGATATAGTTTTCGGCATAAAACTATTATGAGGACATGGTTTTTAGTTTTGGCATCGATGTATCTCAAACATAACTTTTTGTTAAAGCACATGTATTTTTTATCTCTGTTTAGATATGTATTACAAAGCTAACACGAAACATCAATACGTTGTCGGAAAATTATAACAGATCATAAATCAACATAATTTAGTGAAAAGATTATACAATCAGCAAACTACTCAAAACCTCTCCATTTAGCGTTTCGAGAAAATATTACAAAATCACAAATTCATATTTCTTTCAAAATTCCAAAAATATTGTAAAAATTAAATAAACTCAAACTTTTTTCAAAATTCTAAAGATATTCCAAAAATTATTACAAAATCAAAGATTAAAACTTTTTTCAAAAATTTTAAAAATATTGCAAAAATTATAACAAAATCAAAAATTGAAACTTTTTTCAAAATTCCAAAAATTATAATAAAATCAAAAATTTAAAAATACTCCAAAAATTCTTACAAAATAAAAAATTGAAACTTTTTTCAAAATTCTAAAAAATATATAAAATTTAAAAATTCTATTTTTTTTAAATTCTAAAAATATTGCAAAAATTATAACAAAATCAAAAATTAAAACTTTTGCCAAAATTCTAAAAATATTGCTAAAATTATTACAAAATTAAAATTACAAACTTTTCTCAAAATTCCAAAAATATTTCAAAAACAATAACAAATTCAAAAATTTCCATGTCCAATTTCATGTTCAATTACATTTAAGTCATAAAAACAGCTACATTTTTTTTTCAAAAAATTTGGCTAAAAATATAAATGAAATCATTTTTTGTCACACTTGACATTATTTTTTTGACAAACTTATAATGCCATAATTTTCTATAATAATGATAAAATTTCATGTCATACAAATAATTAATTTTATTTTTTCCAAAAAATGGCTAAAAAAAATAAAAAATATTTTTCTTTTGACACTCTTGATAACATTTTTTTGACAAACTTATAATGCCATAATTATCTACAATAACAATAAAATTTCATGTCATACAAATAATTGATTTTATTTTTTCCAAAAAATTGGGTAAAAAATAAATCAAAGTCTTACTTTTGACACACTTGACAACATTTTTTTGACAAACTTATAATGCAATACTCTAGCTTTTGATCTCACATACCAATCCCGATCATCAAGATTTCTCCGCATTCTTTGTTCCTACTCATTATCACTTAAAATGAATGTTTTTTAAGCACAAAAATGCATATTTTCTTGTTTTGGCACACTTGACGATTTTTTTGACACTCTGCCGGTACAGTTATCGAACTCATTGTCCTTTTGGCTCTTTCCATTGAGTTTACCTATTTCTAGAAAGCAAAATTTTTAAAATCCCTTCGGCCGTTTTCTAGATTTCGTCGGTTGTGACAGCCGGACGGTCGGCCGGCAGACAGACATACATTTTTCTTTTTTGCTTTTTTAAGAATGGGGGGGGGGGGGGTAAGAATTTCGCTTTTAGCTCATGAATGTAATACTTAGGTCTTTCAGACCGAAGTAACTTATATTCTAGTACTCTATTGTCTTGCCACATAATTTTTTTTCACAATAGTTGTTTGTTTCACTAGGACAAAAAATGGTGGATTTTGGGACGAGTAAAAATGTTGCGGTGCGACGCGATAGCAGACTACCGCAATTTTACAAGTTCCAAAATTCATTTTTAGTCCAAACAAAACATTAATTTTTTTCTCCAACCGTTGTTTCATCTATTATGTAATAAAATATTCAATATTTAAATTATATTTAATTTATATCTCAAACTAAATCCAAGTAACCATTTCAATTTTTTGTCAAATAATAATAAATTTCCTATTCAAACTTTGACTTTTTATTTGAAAGAAATATAAATTTGTTTACTTTTTGTCCTAGGACAAAAAATGTTAGTTTTTGAGACTGCTACCATGACAACTAGATGCAATACACGAATGGCATATTTTTTTATTCGCCTACATATTAAAGTGTTCCTTTATTACTGTGATTTATGGCCTTTAAGTGTCACTTTTAAAGTCTGTATTTTGTAGCCATAGTTACGTCCAAAGAAGAAAAAAACATTTGTATTTGTTTAAATTCTGTAAAAATAGAAATTTTTATCACAGCATACTTTCAATTAAAAATTTCATAATCCAATTAAAATATTTGTTACTATTTGTTGTCATAGTTATACCATTATTTTGAAAAAAATAACAAATATTTCGCCAAACTTGTTCAACATATTTTTATTTCAAAATTTATGCAAATTCATATTTCGGATTTAGAATAAACATTTTTTTTAAATATTTTGCTTGTGGCGGATAAAAAATAGTATATGACGCACGGACGTAAGCTATTTTGGACTTAATTTGGGTGCAAATCTCTGCTTGCGCTTCGATTTGCATACTCCACATACGTCCAAAATCTTTAACCTTACAGCCTTGCATCATAATGTAAAATATTTCCACTCAAAAAGTGCAAGTTTTGTCCGGTTGGAGAAAAATTATTTTAATTATAACCATTTTAGTTATTCGCTAGAAAGAATTTAATTAATTGTGAAACTGTAAATTATTGACACGATATTTTTAAAATTATTGAGGACTGAGTACTTGAATAATAATTAAAAACGTGTAGTCAAAGACATGCACTGAGTGCACTGGGTATATAAACGAGACACAACGTGTTGGAATTTTCTCTTATAAATTCCATATATAATTCAAATGCAACATATGTAATTCAAATGCAAACGGTTATGCATTTATTCCTACATTCGACTTAAATATTTGTAAATCTGAGCAACTGTATAAAAAATATCAAAGTTTGGTGGTTTCTCGCAAAATGATATTAGCTTTTAATAATTATTAACTTACGTTTGCCCTGGTATACACTGAATAGGTCCGTAAAAACCCTCACCATCACAAGTTGGTCGTTGCATTAAATGTCCCAATGTGCCATCGCCTCTTTTTACATCATATTCAGCTTGTGCTTTTATGCAAACCCCATCGGTCACTAAAACACAAGGCAATTTAATTTTATATAAAATATCTATTATAGAATTTCACTAAACTGGGCTGACAAGATGCATGTATATCTTCATCTTTTAACATGCAAGCTAAACCTGGTCCACATATTTGATCAGGAACTGGGGCTCCAACTAATCCCATTGTGCAACCATCATCTTGTTTTAAATTTTTCAAACAAACACTACAACAACTACATGGTGTTTGAGATGGTAATGTCAAACCATTATGTGTAGAATTCTGAATATTGCACGATAAATCAGTCGGAGGACAATCATTTGTAAGTTTCCATGCCTGTGTTATAAAAACGAAACAATTTAATATTTTATTGCAATATCATTGCCCATGTTTGTTTTATAGTTACACCACAAAAATCCTCAGAACAAACGTAATTATCAACAGCTGAATAAGGCTTGATTACACTTAATAATATTACGAAAAATAATAATTTTAATGACAGCATAGTCATATTTGGAATTTTTGTAATAATAAAGTTTTAAAAAATTTAATCCAATCGTAATGAAATTTTTAATTGAAACTAAAGTGATTTTCTGCTATGTGTTTATTTTTTGTTAACATATAACAGTATATGTAAGCTTATCAATTGAATAGTAGATAAAGTTTTAAAATCAATTAATATATTTGAGTAATTGATAACATAATTTCGTTTGTATAAGTCAGATCACCTGTTATTTTGCTAGTTTAGTAGCCATTCAGCATTTATGTGTGTGACAATATCATAATCTATCTATAAACTGTGTTCGATTTGACTGAAGCTACTGATACAACTGAAAAATTTAATGCAATTGTTGTTGTTTTTTCAGTTGTTCCAGTAAATGTAATGAATAATGATATAAACTCGGCAATTTCCAATTTACTTGACACTTGGGTAATCGTTAGAATGTTAATATGTCTTTTTATTTTTCCCTAATTTTGAAACAGGGTCGCTCGAAATTTGGTAGAAACTTTAGAGACAAGAAAAGTCTAATGGAAAATTGTGATCGAACGGGTTAACCGATTTTAATATATTTTTTTGTTTGAAAGGTCCTCGGCCAACGGCCTCGTGCTTTTATCAATATACTTGCTTTTGAAATGTTTGGCAAAAAATTATTTCGAATTATCTCCACCCTTGGGAAATTACAACTGAAAATTGTTTGCCTTAGTTTTATTTTAATTTAACCCAATGAAATTCTCTAAAACGTAATGACATCATTCAATTTCAAAAATAACATTTGAATTATACTAATAACAAATAGTTATACGCAGTAGGCTTGCGATATTAAAAATTATCAAATAATTTTTGAAATAATTCAATGATATCGCAGTAGGCCAACGTATAATTCATAAAAAATATATAAATAAATGAAAAATGGCAAATAATTTCCTAAACGAATTCCCTTCGTTCGTTGATAAATTCTCACAATTTTTTGGAAAATTCCTTAGTAGGTGGTATTGCAAAAAATTGAAATATTTGGCTTACATATAAAAAAATATTAAATAAATATGTGTAATAATTTTTTTGAATCACTAAAATGAACTTATCAAATTGCCTGTTTGTTTTCGTGAATGTTTTCATTAACCTTCACCAAAAAATTTCTTTCGCACATAATTTAAGATAATGAAAATAAAATAAAATTCATCAATTTATTATTACGGAAGTCATATTATCTCATAAAAAGTTAAATGGAACCAGTCATTTTAGAAAATGTTAAACTACTTTTTCACTATCAATTTTTTTATTCTTTGTTTATTATGTTTATCATTAAATAAATTTCGTTTCGCTTCGTTTTTTATTATTCGTGAAACATGCGGCTAACGTTTGTGTGCACACATGTGCTAAGTTGTTTTGGTGCACATAATGTGCATGCCATGTATTATATGCACAATTTTGTGCTCGGGGATTTTGTAATATGCAGAATTACACATTTGCATGCACTTGCTTCAAAATTGTTTACGGGCAAGCAGTTTAGCATTATCTATCTATAGGTGACAGATCGATAGAGTTAAATGTGAAAATGAAATTCGATGAGCTCGCTCGACAAGGTACCTTTCGTCACGATTTACATAATAATATAATAAAATATGCCTTGTATATAAACGGTTGCACTGGAACAGCTATCTAGATTCTAGAATCTAAACTGAACTGAACCGACGTTCTCGACGGTTCTTCAGAAACTTTGGAAGGTTGACAGAGCGTACGTTTTAAACTTGAAAACAATTGGTAATAATGACATCCATAAAATTTCAAATTCATATACGTGGAATTCAACGAAGGAAGTTTTACTGAAACCATCGCAAGTGTAATACAATTATCGAATCAAAATTTATAAATTTCGTACTTTGAATTTTTTTTTTGCATATTTTTGAGTTTAAATAATTAATTTATGCACAGCGTTGTTGTTTTTGTTTACATTTGCTTCTAACCTAAAATTTACAAATAAAAACAATAACACAAATTGACAGCAAACCATTAAGAATATTATATGATGATACAAAAACATTATAAAAAAATAAAAATTAAAATAATTGAATTTTCAAGAATTCTTTAAGATTTTTTATGTACATACAGTTTCTACCCTTCAATTTGCTGCTATTGATTAAATTTTCAGTTTAGCCTACGCATAAATTTATTGAGATTTTCGTTTTATTTTGAAAAAATCTTAAAATATCCGGTAAAATTCTATTTGATTTTTAAACGTTTTTTGAGAACGAAAATTTGAAGGTTAATGGAGAAGTATATATATGTGATTGGTAAAAAAATATCGTATTTTTTGTAAGTTTTGTTATTTACAAAATAAAATTAACGAATTCACGAATCACGAGCCTCAATGATTTTCATACGAAAAATTTAAATGAGGAAAATTTTGCTTTAATGATACAGAATATATTCGCAAAGCATGACAAAAAAATTTTCTTAGCCTCATTGAAGGATATGAAGTTCAACACTTGTTTGGTAAGTTTGAAATGTATATTGTTGTTGACACTAAGCTTGGTTGTGCATTTTCAACCACATTCAGAGTGTAAAACATTAGGAATTTACTCAAGTTATTGTCATTCACATCAGTCAGTCAGTCACATCTATTGTCACCTTAATTAAAAAATGGGAGAATCTATTGAAAATATGTTGAACCAATTGGGAAGGTGGTATAAATTTATATATTCTAAAATGTCATATATCGCTTAAGTATATCAAAAAACTTACACTTTAAAAATCTATATATTTGGAATAAGAGTTACCAGGAAGACGAAGGCGTATAGCCGAAACACTTGCACTTCTTAGAAGATTTTGTACGGTATGTGCTACAAATATATACTATCAAATACTACATATTCTATGTCTTTTCTCATAATTCCTATCAATCAAATAAACGAATTAATAGCGATGTATTTAAGGTTGCATGGCTATATGGTAAGGCCTAAAGTACCACCTTGTCGAAAATCAAATTTAAAAAACTGTTCAAAAATCTTAAAACAAATCAAAACAAAAATAAACGTTACCTGTATCACTATATAACCAGGGACCTAGACTATCACTTTCTGAGGAATGAGGCACAAACATACAGGATGAACTTCAGATCAGGGATAAATCAGCTTGTCATTAGCTCATGACTGCTTTGATAGAATTGTGATTTGGTTGTATCAAAGTCGGTTCGCATGGATTGAGTTAGCCAATAACAATGAAAACCAATATTTTGATAAAAACTCTCAAAGTAAAAAGAATGCAAGCCTTTTTGAATGGTTTCACTATATATAGGATTAACCCCTTGTGCATCAATCACGAGTCTGACTCGTGGACATTTATTTTGCTTTGTGAAACAATCACGAGTCTGACTCGTAATAATTTATTTTGCTTTCTAAGACAATCACGAGTTAGACTCGTGATAGCAAAATAAATTAAATTCATGAAATCACTTGACTTCATTTCAAAATTGTGATCGATCGGGTGAACTGATTTTAATTGTTTCGTTGTTGAATTTTTTTTTGTTTAAAAAGTACATAGTGACGCCTTATGAAAATATTACTTTGACAAAAAATATTCATATTTTTAGATGCTTTTTAAAATTTTATTTGTTCAAACATGGTGATTTCAAAAAGTATCGTTTTCTTCTCTTTCATAAATATATATATAAAATGGCGGAATCAATATGGCAGCTACAGGCTTACGGCCTCACTCTGAAAGTATAGAAATTTGGCTACCAACACAATTTTAAAATATCAACAGATATGTTGTTTTACTTAGAATGTTGATAATTATAAGTAGTATCAAAAAAAAAATAATTTTCTACAAAAACCTTCAAAATAAATAAATAAATAAAAAAATAAATAAATAAATTAATAAATAAATAAATAAAAATAAATAAAAAAATTAAAATATATAAATAAATAAATAAAAATTATTAAAATAAATAAAAATAAATAAAAATAGATAAATAAATAAAAATAAATAAAAATATATAAAAATAAATAAATAAATAAATAAATAAATAAAAATAAATAAATAAATAAATAAATAAATAAATAAATAAATAAATAAATAAATAAATAAATAAATTAATAAATAAATAAATAAATAAATAAATAAGTAAATAAATGAATTAATAAATAAATAAATAAATAAATAAAAAAATAAATAAATAAATTAATAAATAAATAAATAAATAAAAATAAATAAAATAAATAAAAATAAATAAAAATAAATAAAAAAAATAAAAATAAATAAAATAAATGAATAAATAAATAAAATAAATAAAAATTATTAAAATAAATAAAAATAAATAAAAATAAATAAAAATATATAAAAATAACTAAATAAATAAATAACTAAAAAATAAAAAATAAATAAATAAATAAATAATTAAATGAATAAATAAATAAATAAATAGATAAATAAATAACTAAATAAATAAATAAAAACGCAAGTAAGTAGGCAAGTAAGTAAATAAAAAAATAAATAAATAAATAAAAATAAATAAAAATAAATAAAAATAAATAAACTACCAACATTTTTCGTCCAAGAACGCATATGTTGATATTTAAAATTTGTGCTGGCAATTTCAGAATGAGGCCGTAAGCCTATATCAGCCATATTTATTCCACCATTTTGAATTTTGAAAAGGGGCACACGACATTGGAAACAAGAGACAATAAGCTACAATTTTTGCCCATAAACCTTCTGAAAAACCTAAATCATTCTGAAGAGCAGGGGGTCTCCAAGTTGCAAAGAATGCCTCATATATATAGTTATTACTTAATTCAAATAAATAAGTAATCATTTCAAACACATAATTTATTTTAACACATAAAACTATATGTTTTATGTATTAAAATTTAATACCTTTAAAACAAAAAAAGTTCAATAAAATCCCTGCACTAGGTTTTAGTAAATCCAAATTTACAGTAAAATAAATCTTTCAAACATAAAAAAATAAAACAAAAAATTAAGATTTTTTTTTAAATCGCAAGGTTTGAAAACTTAAAACTAATATAAAATATAATTTTTTTTTTATCAATATAGTACTTTTAAAAAGCCTAACTGAAGTACCTTTCAAACAAAAAAAAAATTATTAAAATCGGTTCACCCGTTCGAGCACAATTTAACTTTTAACTTTCATGTTTCTTAAAAAAGTTCGAGCCACCCTGTAGCTTAGAACTAGTGAGAAAATAAAAAAATAAAAAACACGTGTTAGTTTTTTTTTATTATACTAACGATCATCAAAGTTTCAAGAAAATCGGAGCATTTTTTTAAAAGAATTATTTTCGGCACAAAATTTTTCAAACAAATAGTTCAACCAAACATAAATTTTTTTAAACAAATAAAACCTTAAGGGGTTAACAGTATTTTTGAATAATTTTATGCAGATGCAGACATATGAAGCCCAGGACAGGTCGTGTTGTAAAAGATATATATGCAAGCTTAGTATATATGTACTCACTAGCAAACATTGAAGTTATAAAAACAGGATAAGAGTTTCGTCTATATGAGGATTCTGAGTCGCATCTTCATTTAGTTACAGCACGACATCTTCGCGTGGCCCAGATAAAAGTCCATAACAGGACCATGTGTGGTGGAAACTACGTGTACTAAGAAACAAGCGGGCCTGATGTATCATGGCCATACAAGAGCCATGGCTTCATTAAACTAGATTTTGAGTTTAATTAGTAAGAACATTAATGTATTTTGATTTTCAGATTTTCTTACCAGAAAGCCGGTGGTTATACAAATTGTTACCATAATTGGCGGCATTCGTAGTGAGATATTGGTATTGGTGGTATTGATATCCAGTGATGGGATCTGATGTGTTGGGTCTGGTAATTAAATGTGTTGACCTTGTACAGATAATATAAAACTGAAAAAATGAGCCCGATTTTTCGGATCATAGAATGCCAAGTGCATGCAGTTACCATTATAAAAGAATTAAAGGGACACTACTTTGTGGAGCAATGAATTATCCAAATGAAGGACAGACATACAGAGACTCTTCCACGGAGCTGAACACTCTTGACACTTGGTTAATTATACGAAGAGGCTTGGGCAAGCTGATGATATGGTAATTATGTGAACGTTTAAATCTAATAGACATATGTGGTGCAGTGGGTTTGAAACTCAATCTGAGTAAAACGACGCGTTATGTTTAATATATTAACAAGGAAAAGATAGCTTATTAGCTTAACACAAATCCTATATCATCGTATGATGCTCAGAAGTAATATGTCAATATACTAAACTATCTAGGATTAAATTCTGTGGAGAAGATGTGGATGAAGATGGTGGCAGACAAAGCCACAGGTACTGTTATGGGAAAACCCAGCGGGTATAGGAAACCCCAGCTGTTCTAAAATGGGTGGATAGCATGCTAGTGAAACCAGCAATCTGTATGGAGCAATTTCGTGGAACAGGAGAGTTCTGCTTAACTCTGAGTAGAATGAGTAACAGAAAGGAAAGAAACTTGATTTTTTCTGGATCACCAGAACAATGAAGTCAAGTACTACCATGCCAATAGAAATATTGTTATAATTAAGCCCTCTCCATTTGTAGGTTTAGACCATTGTCACGATGAACAATCAGATATTCAGTACTCGCCATAAGAAGGAGAAAGACAATCGAATAAGAATTTCCAGAGAGACCTCGTGCCTTTAACTACTTAAAAACAGAATAATTAGGTAGTTCTTCGAAAGGAATACACAATTCAATGTAGTGCAATAAAGCAAAGTGAAAAAGTGGTTCCACTTTGTATACTATTTGAGGAATAATGACATCAAATATTCCACGAATGGTTCAAAAATTCAGTTAAGTCTTGCAGCAGGGGCATTTGAACCGAGAGCCTAATACTGTAGTACTGAATTAACCTCTATTAACTTCTTAACTTCTAGCGATTCTAAGCTGAAACTCACGCAATTGAGAGATGCGCAAACTTTAGTCTGAGGAGAAATGATCGAAACACAAGAATTGCTATCTTGTCGGAAAGTCAAACAGCCGTGAAGAATCTATTAGCACGTATATCTCACATTCAAAATAATTTGAGAATGTGTCCAAATTCTCAACAAGGTTGGGAAAGGTTACAGTTTATTACAGTTGGTTAGGCGGGCATCCTGGTTAATAAAAAAACCAACAATAACACCTGTTGTTGTATACCAGAAACCTTTTTGATCTAGATCTAGAACAATCGATTCTGAACCAAATCTAGAGGATGAGGAATGAAATTATGACGGAATGGTCTAATTCGTATATACACGAGCTAAATAGAGTCTATTTAATTTATCTCTTTGTTAGAAAATAAAAGCTTAGCATACTATATATAGGTAAACTAGGCTTTCGCCGAAGCTGAGGAAATAAGAATAAAAAAAGAATAAAATTAAAAAAAAAAAAGGAAAAAGGAAATTTGCTTAAAAATTTGCAGGTAAAAATTAAAATGGGGTTGCCAATAATCCAGCTGCAATGGTGTATTCTTTGATCGTGTAACGCATTATTTTCTTCAATTACACTAGTTTATAAGAAAAATCTCCCGAAATAAAACCCATTTTTTCTTATAGATTTGGACCTCCTGAACACGATTATCATATTCATTTCTTTTGGTTAGATCTTGTTTTTGAGATATTCACGAAAAACCAATTTTTTCGGTGATCAAAAATGTTGTTTGGGTTTTTGGATCTCATATTTTACAAAACAAAAAAATTAAAAATACTAATGAAACAAGTGCATAGTAAATATGCTAACAAACATTTTAAGCTATATTTTGTAAAAATCCATTAAGGATTTTGGAAATTACAGTTGAAAAAAGTTGAAAAAATACGAAAAATTCACGTTTTTTTTTAAATTTTTCCATTTTCAACGCCATAAATTTTGAGCAAATAAAGACACTAATTTTTTTTTATTTTCTTGAAGCCTATAGTAGCTTCAATTTTCTTTCTTTTAAGTTAAAAGACACGAATATTGGTGCAGTTTGCACCAAGTTATTCAAGTTTTTCCAAAGAAAGTCAAAACTCAAAATTTGGAAAAAATAATCGTTTACTTAATTTATTATACTATAAATAATAATTTTAAAAGTTCAGTCATTCTCAAACATCAGTAAAGATTTTATTTTAAAATAGTAAAGTATAATTTCCATTTTTGTTTTCGAAGTTGGGAATTGAAACGATATGAGACGTATATAGAAAAATATAAACAAAAGATTATGAATTGTGAGGAGAGGCAAAACATCATAACATCAGAACTATGTTAGCTCAAGCACCATAAAGTTAAGCCCCTATTTATGTCTATTAATATCTGTAAGGTTAGTTTCTTTTCTTTTGTTTTTTGATAATGTAAATTTTTGCTATCACCACCCACCTTGTGTTACTCCTTACGTTTATGATCATTTTAAGTTTAATTTAAGAAAGCAATTACATACTTCTACTTTTTAATAGTTTTTCAGTTTTCCCAACTTTTGTTTAATTAGTTTAAAGAGATTTCTTTTTAAATAGATAATTGTCTTATGCTTAGTTGCAAATATAATCTCTCTGAAGATAAATTTAATTCCAAACATTCAAGTGAAAATATTAATTAAAAAAGAAAAAATATTACAAATATAAATTTTAAATAGTGTATTGTTTTTAAAAATCAATAAATCAATAGTGATACCTGCCTTGTGGAGCAACATAAATTGTTGGTAAAGTGTAAAGTCAAGTTTATTTAAACGGCGTCATAAAGAAGTTTCAAGTGTAAAAATAGCCCAAATTCATTTTGTTTTATTTGTGGAAGTTACATAATACATACTGCTAAAAGAATCACCCCATTTATAAGAACTGCCTATCTTCATTACCAACTGGTATTTTTCAACTCCTAAAATAAATCCGAGGTGGGAGGAGCTAGATCATGTCAAAAAACTTCACAAAAAAAATCTCAATTTCGAGAAAAATCATATACAAATAAAATACAACTTTTGTCAAAAAAAGACATTTCATTATCAACTAACTGATATTTTCCAACTCCTAAAATAAGTCCGAGGTGGGTGGAGCTAGTACATGTCAAAAAAACTTCACAAAAAAAATCTCAATTTCGAGAAAAATCATATTTTTTTTTTTTTTTTAATAAAATGTGTTGTGTAATAGGGTTTAGAATATGTGTCACAACAACACATAAATACCTTTTAAGACCTAGGTCTAGACCTGGGTCCCACAACAACTGGCGTTCTGAGGTGTAGATTAACGCTTTTTTTAAACATCTGTGGGTTGAAGCCACCTGAGACTAAGTGTTCCGGCAAACTATTCCATTTGTACGCAGTTCGGGTCTCTCTGCGATCTGCCAGTATGACAGCGCGGGATCTTTACCGTTTCACTGGTTGCGGCAGCCGATTGCCGAGTGGAACGGGGGTAAGAATAAGTTTGAGGCATGATGCCGCTGATTTCATCTGAGCACTGCTGATGACGATATTTGTAAAAAACAACGAGGTCAGCAACAGTGCGACGATGTTGTAGGGAATCAAGTTGTGATGTCAAAGTTCGATCACCTACAATTCGTATAGCTCGCTTTTGAACAGAGTCCAAGAGGGCCAAGATGGAAACAGAGGCAGCACCCCAAACTTGACAGCAGTACTCCATACAGGGACGAATATAGGACTTATAAACATGGAGCAATTGGTATGGAGTGAAAAATTTTTTGCATCTATTTAGGAGGCCGAGTTTTTTAGACGCGCTTTTTGCCATCGCCATTACATGATCGTTCCAGAGTAGGTCATTTGAAACTGTGACACCCAATAAACGAATGTTTTTACATTCACCTATTGGTTCATCACACATACTAAATAAAATATCTTTGGGGAACTCGGTCTTTAATCTGGAAACAATCAACAGCTGTGTTTTGGTGGAGTTGAAATTGACAAGGTTTTGGTCACCCCAGTCGGCGACTTTATTCAGGTCTTTGTTCACTATTAACAAACTATTTATTGGGTTGCTGGTGATTTTCAACAATTCGTTGATATAAATCAAAAATAGGGCTGGGGACAATACTGAGCCTTGGGGTACACCAGCGTTAATTAGTTTAGACTCAGAAGAATATCCGTCTAAGGTTACCGAAATGTATCGGTCGGATAGAAAATTTTGAATCAGCTTCACAACATTGGGATGAAAACCGTACGCAACGAGCTTGTTGATTAAGTTGGCATGCCAGACTCGATCGAATGCCTTGGAGATGTCTAAAGCGATAACGTATGTTTCACCACCTTTATCAAGTATGCTGTTCCAACAATGCGCTACATAGTTTAATAGATCGGTAGTTGATCTTTTGTTTCGAAAACCGTATTGGCTGTCGGATATTAAATGATTTTCTTCCAGAAATTTTGAAATATGTGTATTAATATAATGCTCATAGACTTTGGATAGGACCGATAGTAAAGCTATTGGCCTATAATTTGAGATATCGGATTTTGGTCCCTTTTTGGGGACGGGCTGGACATTTGCCAACTTCCAGCACGAGGGAAATATACCAGATTTGTAGGATTGGTAGAATATTTTAGTTAAAGTTGGTGCAAGTTCTTTGGAAAAGGTTTTTAAAATAATGGGTGGAATATTGTCCATTCCTGATGCTTTGTTGATGTTTAACCCCTTTAAAAGTTTAGCGACTATTTTGGGTTTGAAGTGAAGTTCATTCATATTAACTCCTGAAGACTGGATTTGGGGTATTTCTTTAGGAGTTTCCAAAACAGTGGAGTTCAGAGCAAAGCGTTCAGCGAACAAGTTAGCTTTTCTTGCGGGATCATTGACGATTAAATCACCATCAATAATAGGGGGAATAGAAAATTTTGTACCAGAATTTAAAGAATTAATGGCACTGTAGAAACTCTTGTCAGAAACAGACATAGACGTAAGTTTTGAGGCTTTCGCTCTGTCAATTTCGGACTTTTCGTTTGAGATAATCTGATTAGATATTTTGTTGGCCTTTAGATATTGGGATCGATTAGTGGGAGTTTTGTTATGAATCCAAATATTAAATGATCTACGTTTGTTTCTAAGTGCCGTTTTGGCAGCTTTCGAATACAAGTATTTTTGTTTGGGTTTTACTATGGAGAAAGGGACAAATTTATTTATAGCAAATTGGATGGTTTCTGTAAAGTTTTGAGCAGAAACATTTACATTGTCAGTGTAAAAACAATGACGGTCGAAAGGGAAACCATGGAAAAAATTTTGAAGACCACTCTTATCCATTTTTGAGTAGTGAAATATTTTACGGGGTTTGGGAGCTGTAGTTTTAAGTAAATCAGTTTTGATAACTGAAGAGATTAAATAATGATTAGAATTTCCAATACTACCTTTCGCAACATCGACACTCGTAATATCTGGCATTGTGGTAAGATAGAGATCTAGTAGAAAACTATTATCACCGCCATTACGGGGAGTGAAAGTCGGGCTTTTTACAATTTGGAATAGGCCCTGAGACGCGGCAAAAATTTCTGCCAGTTTTCCACTATTGTCAACATCGTCGGTCGATTTGGAGAATTCCAACCATGATTTGTTGTGGACGTTGAAGTCACCGGTAACGATAACTTCACAATTAGGGGACTTTGCTCTAATTTCGTCCATAATTTTTGTCAGTATATTAAAAAAGTTTGGGTTACGTTTGTTGGGGGACCGGTATAAAGCTATTGTAAAAAAAGTCATTTCTGGAAGACAAATCTTTAAAACCATTGTATTGAAGCCGTCACCGTGTAGTTCAAAATTTGGAAAGCGCGTGTACGCAACACTCTCATGAATGAATGCGCATACGCCCTGATGGAGTTTGAAAGCTGATTCGAGCCTATATTTGGAATTAAGCGATTCTATAAAGAGAAAATTTTCAGAAACTTGTGTTTCTGTAAGGAATAGAATGTTCGGTTTGTCGTGCTCAAGATGATGTTGCACGTGGTCATGGTTAGCGTTCAATCCGCAGATGTTTTGAACATGTATTTTAAAATTTTTTATTGATTCATATATGTTTTGTCCCTGCAAATTCCGTGGACATGCCGCTTTATGGGCGGGTGGATTGCGCAAATTTGCTTTACCACTTGCAGACTTATTTTTTTTCGGTTGTACTGCCATATATATATCAAAATGTTTATACATACAATACAAATAAAATACAACTTTTGTCAAAAAAAGACATTTCATAATCAACTAACTGATATTTTCTAACTCCTAAAATAAGTCCGAGGTGGGAGGAGCTAGATATACCACGAAAACATAAATCAATTATGTTGCAGAATTTAAATTATTCTTGTAGTTAAATTTTTTGTCCAAATTTTGAGTTTTGACTTTCTTTGGAAAAACTTGAATAACTTGGTGCAAACTGTACCAATATTCGTATCTTTCAGTTTAAAAGAAAGAAAATTGAAACTACTATAGGTTCCAAGAAGTTAGAAAAAATTAGTGTCTTTATTTGTTCAAAATTTATGGTGTTGAAAATGGAAATTTTTTAAAAAAACGTGAATTTTTCGTATTTTTGCAACTTTTTTTGACTGTAACTTTCAGAATCCTTAATGGATTTTTACAAAATATAGCTCAAAATGTTTGTTAGCATATTTACTATGCATTTGTTTCATTAATGTATTTAATTTGTTTGATTTGTATAATATGAGACCCAAAAACCCAAACAACATTTTTGATCACCGAAAAAATTGGTTTTTCGTGAATATCTCAAAAACAAGAGCTAACAAAAAAAAAATAAATATGATATTCGTGTTCAGAAGGTCCAAATCCATAAGAAAAGTTGGGTTTTATTCAGGGAGACAAAAAAAATTCAAAATTTGTAAACTAGTGTTATTAATACCCCCGATATAAAGTTATATGGATGTTAGTTTCTTCGGGTAAGTATAGTTTGACATCATGAAGGAATAAAATTGTGTTTAAAATAAAATTCGCAAAAGTGAACCGTGAACCATATAACATAAAATATAAACAAAGCTATGATAACAATTATTAAATCTAACGGCACTTCCTTATCCTAAAAACAATAATAAAATTAATAACCACACACAAACAAAATCACAAAAACCATAGAGCCGCAATTAAACTATTGCAGAACTCTGCAATATTTCTGCAATGGTAGTGTGTAAAATATTCATTGCAGAAAAGTTTGGCAATGAATTAATTTTAAAACATTGCAATGACTCATTGCAATGTTTTGCAATGAGTTCATTGCCAAACTTTTCTGAAATGAATATTTTACACACTACCATTGCACGACTATTGCAGAAATATTGCAGAGTTCTGCAATAATCTAATTGTGGCTTAAGAAATAAAAATACAACTGCAACCATACACTATATGCACCTCAAAACAAATCAAGTGTTAGTTTCTTTATGTTAATGCCTCCCAAATATGTTCGTCTGTTCCCTTCCCGAGATGATTAAGGTGTTAAGAGGAAGTAACATATATTAACCTGTTCCAGTTGCCTTTGAAATCATAATACTCTAGGCTAGCTGGAGGGTGAATGTTTTTTCCTCTGATCACTTTTCTTGTTTCCTATTGTTTATCTGATTATAATTTCAGTCTTGTCGTTTGGTTTTAGTTTCTACCAGAAACCGAAGTCCGCAAACAACTCATGGTTTGATGAAGCCTGCCAATCAGCAATTGACTCCAAACATACAGCTCATGTGCAATTCCAACAAACACCTACTGCCAACAATCGTGAACTTCTGATAGCTGCTCGTGCTAAAAATGCCATAAACAATGCTAAACGATTAGACGACCTGAAAACCCATGACAAAATCAGATAAATCCTGAACGGTAATAACAACGCCAAATCGTTCTGGTCATTTGCTGGCTTGGTCCAAAGAAATTTTATGGGTAAAAAAACATCACAAGTTCCTCTTCTCAAATCACGCAATATAATTCACTCCACACCCAAACAAAAAGCAGATCGTTTAGCTTCTCACTTTGCAGCCGCCTCACAACTGCCAGCCTCTAATCAGCTGCCGCCTTCCCTCTCAATTGGCAAATGCTCTATTCCGTCTATTTCCGCAGCCGTGTTGTATCAAAGATCCTTAAAGAACTAAATGAGTAAATGTGAACAAATCAGCGGGTCCAGATAGTATACCAGCCATTGTACTTAGAAATTGCGATCAATCTTTAGCTAAACCCTTATCTAGACTATTTCACCTGTCTATGATAACTTACACTTTTCCCTCATCCTGGAAACCCGTCATTGTCCACCCAATTTAAAGAAAAAAAGGAAATAAAACCGATTCTGCCAACTATAGGCCGATTGCTATAGTCTCCATACACTCTAAAGTAATGGAGTCAATAACAAATTTTCATCTAATGAACTTCTTGGAGGATTGCAATTAACTGTCAGATCGCCAATATGGATTTCGAAGAGGCAGATCTGCTAGTGATTTAATGGTGTATTTGACTGACTTATGGAACCATAATATTGTAAACTGATTTGGACTATTATACGAATTACATTACACCGGAAAGCTCAAAAAAATATATGAAAACTGAATCTACGACAAACTAAATTTACACTTGGAAATCTCTTATATTATGAATCACAGAAAAATTGTAAAGAACTTATTATTTGACCAACACATAAAATAATTTTGCTAAAAACAAATCAAAAATTATATAAATTAAAATTAAAAACGGCTTACATTAATTTATTTCTTGAATGTTGTCTTTATAGCTGGTTTAACTACTATATTATATTTCGCTGCGTGTTCACTGTTGTTCCACCAGGATGCGTATAGTTGGATAAAAATATTTTTTTCCGATTCAGCCAGAAATAAATGCACTGAACAACAAAAAAATGATATCCACAAATTGTTATATATCAACTATGTCTCTTAATTGAGATACGGATCCATCTTTAATAATCTGATGATTTCAATATGATTTTTAGTGCAAACTCTTTGTTCGTTTCTCTTTCAATAACACAAAAAACTTTTCCAAATACTCCACGAACTACAGTAGTATTATTTACAAATTTGTTATCAATATTATTATTATTAAATTTGAAATGTGGTAAATATATTGATTCAATGTAAGGTACAGACTAGCATGTTTTTGATGAATTTAAAGAATCTGACAGTGTGACGTCATTCCATTTGTGTCGAGATACATGACTCCAAGGTCCACTATTTTGGCTATACTCTATTTGAGACCAACCACGATTGCTAGAGTTCAAACTATTGGTTGTAAAACTAATTAAAGAAAACTGACTATTGTATTTTAGTTATTCTTGAGATTCTACTTTAATTTTATTAATTTCAATAGTTGAGATTTTGGTATTTTAAATAATCAAATTTCACATTAATAAAATAACATTTTTAAACTTAATTGAAAAAACAATTCTTTTGTAATAAGTTTTTTCTTTTTTTAAAAGAAAACTAGATGGATAATAATTTCTAAGAAAACTAGATAGAAAAATTGTACCTAAAATTTTATTAATCTATTGCTAAAAGATTGAAACGAAATTAAAAAGGATTTTCAAACTAAATGCAAACGCTTAAGTAAAAAGTCACCACATCTTCTTCATGTTTTATTTTACGTCTTCGTTTATCTTCTGTGATAACTCCCTTTATTAACGAATTCCCCAAACATTTGATCAAAAATAATACGTATTGCAGTTTTCTTAAGACGGATCCTTAACGGTGAACTTCGATCTAAACAATTTTCCTCAAAATGCTGCGAACAAATTACATCATGTTTCTGCGGTTTCCAAGGTTATGAATTTAGTGCTTTGACCATCCATTTAAATATTGTGTATTGGTTGGAAATCTGTGACATGTTATTTTATTTCTATTATGCTTTTCGTAACGATTTGAGTTCACACATTAGCATATACAACATTTCATATTTATTGTTATATTTAATTAAACTTGCACAATTTTAATGTTTTTAAATTGTAAATACTGCATGTCCAAATAAAACACAAAACGTCCGGATAACATTATTTTTTCTTAAAAAACTTAAGTTTTCTATTTTTTTTTGGTTCTGTCATATTTATATATATAAATATTTTCTTTAGGCTTAACATCTAAATTCAAATTATCACTAAAACGAATTATGGTTTTGAAATATCACAAAATGCAAACTCAACATTCTGGTATAAAATTTATATATTTTTAAACAATTTATAAATAAATAAATATTTAATTAATCACTAATCTCTTTGATTCAATTTTATATACTAAGTGAACAATTAAAAATTATATACCAACTGCCTCGATCCAAACAATTTGATCATTTTTATATCATATTCTTCCAGATCTTCTGTTTCATTTTTTATCATGTAACAGCAATTTCCACTAATACAACCAATCATTTATACAAAACTTGTATTTTTAATTGAAATTGAATTTATTTAAATCATCAAAAAAAAAGTTTAAATGTTTAAATGTACAGTGGTACAGATAAACGCCTATGTTTACCACAATTGAAGAAAATTAATAAAATTATTATTGAATTTGAAAACTACTATTTTAGAGTAAAAATTGAAAATAGTCCGTCGTTACAATTGTGAATAAAGGTGAAACGCAAATAGTTGCCTTAGATATTTCTAAGGCCTTTGACCGTGTTTGGTATAAGTCACTGTTTGTTAAACTAACAGCAATGGGCATTGCAAGTTTCTTAGGCTCCTGGATTTAGAGCTTTCTGAAGAACAGCATAATACAGGTAGTTGTCGATGGCGGCACCTCTAACTCCCATATTCTTGACGCTGATGTTCTTCAAGGATCCGTTTTTTCCCCCACTCTATTCTTGATTTTCAAAAACGATCTTTTGCTATCCACTCTTAATTTAGTCCATTCGTACGCGGATGATAGTACCTTATCCTCTGGGTACAATTTCTGCAGCCGTGCCCCCATCTATTCGATCACAGTTGCGTCAAAACGAGATGAAATGATGTCGTCTTTGTCACAGGACATCAATATCATCTTCAAATTGGAGAAAGCTTACCGGGTCGAATTCAATGCATCTAAATTTCAAGCTTGTCTTTACACACATAAACGCGACAGACCGGATTTTTCACCCTGCATTAATGATTTCCCAGTTAACAACTCTCTATCGACTCACATGCTCGGTCTAGAAGTAGATTCCAAACTTTCTTGGAAAGAACATATTTACTCAACAGTCAAAAACGCAGCTAAATGTTTAGGTTATCTAAGAAGAAGTAAATTCTACTTTACTACTTCTGAATTGCTGATTATATATGAGGTTTTTATAAGACCCATATGGAATATAATTCCCATGTATAGGCAGGAGCAGCAAAAACTCATTTAGTCGCATTAGATAGAATTCAAAACCGGGCATACAAGTTAATTGATGACGCTAATATAACAAACTCTCTGGATTTCCTCGATCATAGGCACAAAATATGAGCCCTCTGTGTATTTTATAAATACTATTATGGTGAGTGTTCAGCTGAGATAAAAGCGGTAATGCCTGTACGACGTCAGCTCTCGCGCATAACTCGTCTACCAACAAACTCCCATGAGCACTCGCTTGAACCATTCTTTGGCCGAACTGAGCAATGTGTCTCGTTTTTTTCCCACGAACGACCGCTTTATGGATTTCTCTAGAATCCGCTGTTTTTCCGCCTAGTTACAACCTTCAAAAATTTAAGCTAAACATAAAGAAACTAACTCTCTCACATTAAAATTAAATACACCAACGCTTTACACATTTCCTTCTTTTTCCTCATCTCTTTCTCTTTCCTTCAATCCCCTTGCATTTCGTGCTCCTTCACTTTCCACTCCTTTTCTCCAAAATGTTGTACCTGGATTAAATATTAAATTTTTTAACTGTGCATTATGGATACATGTAATCTAAACAAAAACAATATTAAAAAAAAAAATTAAAAAACTGATCTCTCCCCGTAAAACCATTTTGAAAAAATTTTGAGAAATGTACATTAATTGTACATGTTACAAAATCCCCATGCACAAAATTGTGCATAATACATGTTATGCACATGATGTGCACCATACCGTGCACATGTCGCAAAACGCCTTAGCACAAATGTGACACAAATGTTAGCTGCATGTTTCAATAAAAAACGAAGTGAAATGAGATTTATTTAATAATAAGAATAAAAACATAGGGAGTGAAAAAGGAATTTAACAATGTTTAAAATGACTAGTTCCATTTAACTTTTTATGAGATACTATGACTTTTGTAATAATGAATTGATGAATTTTATTTTATTTTCATCTAAAATAAGGTGCGAAAAAATTTTTTTAATGAAGGTAATAAAAACATGCACAGATAACACACGGCCGCTTTGGATAATTAATTTTAGTGATTCAAAAAAATTACTATATATTTTTAATATTTTTTGCTTGTCATTTTTCATGGCACTTTACTGATATACAAATTTTTTTTTTATAATACTACGAAAATTGTGGAAAATTAATATAATCTTTTATATGTGAACCAAATATTTTAATTTTTTGAATTCAGATTTTTTTTTTCATTTAAATTGTATTGTTAAAAAAATGGCGAAAAATGGACGCTTCATTTACAAAAACAATCACACACATATATTTTCATTTATGACCTTAAAAATACTAACAGTTACACTGAAAAAAAACATGTCCTATTTCCAATGGAAATGCAATTGTCTCAACCTCACCGGTCACCGGGTCAACAACTCTACTATTATAAATCGATGAAGTTGAGACAATCACACGAAATATTTATTTGATTTATTTTTTTTGTAAACCATCTATGGCTAGATGTCGTCTTACATGCAAAATTTCATTTTGATATCTTTAATAGTTTGGGAGGAGTTTGTCTTCAAACGAAAGTACGAATCGGGGAAGAATGGAGCTTCGCTCCAAATTAATCTCAAATACTTAAATTTTAAAATGAAAAATTCATGCTATAAGGCCAAAGAAAACTTTTTTCAGGGAAATAGTTATTATCTTTTTCGTGTACCATGTGGAAATGCCTACTATTCTTTGACTCAAAACAGTAAAGAAAAGTGTTTATTTTCCAGTTAGCAACACTTTTCTTCTTAGCAACGCGATTGTCATTATTTAATTTACAAAGAAATATAATAAAATATATATAATTTATATTCTGTTTAAGACCAGGATAACACGTTATTTATTCTTTAGAATTAGTATAAAAGTTAAAGGTACAATTTTCTAAATTACTGAATGATATTCCAGAAACTGAAGATAACTGAAAGTCTGCAGAGGTCACATTTGTCGCACTCACTGTACCACTTGATATTGGTGCTGAATTACTTGGTATAACGCTTGATATTGATTTTGCAGTACCTAATGACGAAGAAGTTATAGTTGATGGTTTGGGGTTTACATTAAAAACCTTCCGAGATGCTTGGATTTTGGTTTCGATACTTTCTTCTACATATCCTTCAGCTACCTTACTTGAGCTCCATCCTCCATGTCTCTTCAATGACTGTTCATCCGCGCCGCTATTAGCTAAAAGTGTAGCGGATGTTCTTCGAATGCAATGACCTGTGTACTTTTCAGGCTCTGACAACTTCAAAAACATTGCAATATTTCGGGGAATGCTATAAAATGTATTGATGCCGACCGGCTGCACAGTACATTTATTATTTCTATAGCACACAAACACACGATTATGACTTGTCGTTGCTGGCCGCATATTACGATATTTTCTGTAAAGCTCAACTCCGTTAACTGGAGTTTCATCATTTGTAATTGTGAAAACTCTTTTTTTTTTGTTTTTTGTGTCATTGAGTGTTATAACTATAACAGATCCAGTATCTTCCACATCATTCAGCGTGAGCAATCGCAATTCATCTCCTCTACAAGCTCCATTTAACCCGAAAATCAAAACAACTTTCATAAATAAAAATTCTCGATCAGGAGCTGAAGTCAAAAAACAAGATACGTTATCGAATGTCAAAACTTTCGACTTTTTTGGCGTATAAGTATCATTTTGGCGCTTAAGAAACGCAATCACTTTTTTGAATGTAGATATATCTAAATTTTCGTTTAGTTGTATCATACATTTTAACATGGAATAATTCGACCACATTGTTGACGCCTTCAAAGTTTTCGACTGTAATCATAAAAATATATATTCCGATATATTCTATTTATATAACATCATTGTTTATATCTATATATTATATACAATTAATATATAGAAATACCTTCTCGTGAAAATATGCCAACATAACGATTTCATCTAATTCTTTAATATTTTTTTTCATTCTCCAATCGTTGAAAAACTTATAGCTTTTCTCGTACTTCGATTTAGATTTCGATGGAAGTAAATTCGAAATAGCCTCCTCTGCTTCTTTCATAACACTAGGATCCATTTTTGAAATTTGTTTCACAGAATTTATTATTTATCCGCTTATCAAAAAAATATTGAGACGTTCAAATCGTTTATAAATTTTCGAATGAAAAGTTAGAACAAAAAAGTTCAAAGGCAACTCTGATAAACATGAATGCATTAATTTTTATATACATACAATTTTAGAAATTATTTCATTTTTCTTTTTTAAATTTTATTCTGGTACACGAAAAAATAGCATGTTCAACTCGAAAGAAAAGTGATTTTTCCACCTCGTTTAAAATTAATTTACTCGCTACGCTCGTAAATTAAACATTTCACTCGGTGGAAAAATATCACTTTTCTTTACTTGTAGAACAATCTACTATTATTCAACTACTGTTATATTGGATATAACACTTTATATTTTAAACAAACCTCATTCTGTTGTTAGGAAAATGTTATCGTGTAGTTGTCCCAATCGCAGTGAGATTGCTGCAAACTGCCAACTTCGAGATGAGGTTGTCATGAACTTCAATTTTTTTTTCAGTGTACCAAAAATATTAGTCCAGGCAAAATTCATAACCTATTGGAAGATCCTAGTCATAAAAGTCATACATCAAATATTTATGTATTTATGTCTGAAAGTTCTATGCACATTTTGTATACATGTTTACATAATTTAACCCCTTAAGGTTTTATTTGTTTAAAAAAATTTATGTTTGGTTGAACTATTTGTTTGAAAAATTTTGTGCCGAAAATAATTCTTTTAAAAAAATGCTCCGATTTTCTTGAAACTTTGATGATCGTTAGTATAATAAAAAAAAACTAACACGTGTTTTTTATTTTTTTATTTTCTCACTAGTTCTAAGCTACAGGGTGGCTCGAACTTTTTTAAGAAACATGAAAGTTAAAAGTTAAATTGTGCTCGAACGGGTGAACCGATTTTAATAATTTTTTTTTTGTTTGAAAGGTACTTAAGTTAGGCTTTTTAAAAGTACTATACTGATAAAAAAAATTATATTTTATATTAGTTTTAAGCTTTTAAACCTTGCGATTTAAAAAAAAATTTTAATATTTTGTTTTATTTTTTTATGTTTGAAAGATTTATTTTACTGTAAATTTAGATTTACTAAAAACTAGTGCAGGGATTTTATTGAACTATTTTTGTTTTAAAGGTATTAAATTTTAATACATAAAACATTATGTGTTAAAATAAATTATGTGTTTGAAATGATTACTTATTTATTTGAATTAAGTAATAACTATATAACAGGTCGTTCAATAAGTCCGTAGGATAAGTAAGAAAAAAACAACATTTTGACAAAACTCGATTTTTTTATTCAACATTGTTGCCTTCGAGGGCGATACAACGAGTATAACGATTTTCCAACTTTTCTATACCACTTTTATAGTACGATTTCTCTTTCTCGTCAAAATAGGCCTCAGTTTCAGCGATTACTTCATCATTGGACTTAAATTTCTTTCCAGCAAGCATTCTCTTGAGATCTGAAAACAGGAAAAAGTCGCTGGGGGCTAAATCTGGAGAATATGGTGGGTGGGTAAGCAATTCAAAGCCCAATTCATTCAATTTTGCCATCGTTTTCATCGATCTGTGACACGGTGCATTATCTTGGTGAAACAACACTTTTTTCTTTTGCAAATGTGGCCGTTTATTTGCGATTTCAGCCTTCAATCGATCCAAAAGTTCACAGTAATACTCGCTGTTGGTGGTTCCTTTTTGGAGATAGTCGATGAATATTATTCCGTTCGTATCCCAAAATACAGACGCCATCACCTTACCGGCCGACTGTTGCGTCTTTGCTCGCTTTGGATTCGGTTCGTCGACTGCTGTCCACTCAGCTGACTGTCTTTTGGATTCTGGTGTGTAATTGTGAAGCCATGTCTCATCCATTGTCACATATCTACGATATAATTCCCTTTTATTGCGGTTTAACAGTGCCAAAGACTCCTCCGAAGCATCGATTCGTTGTTGTTTTTGGTCGACTGTGAGCTCACGCGGCACCCAATTTGCACAGAGCTTTTGCATACCCAAATGTTCATGTAAAATGGTAAAAACACTACCATCTGCTACCTTTACAATGTCAGCTATTTCGTGCACCTTCAATTTGCGATCGTTCATAACCAATTTGTGGATTTTTTTTATGTTTTCTGGAATAACAGCCTCATTTGGGCGTCCACTGCCCTCTGCATCTTTTGTGCTGGTACGACCACATTTAAATTCAGCCATCCACTTCTCTACCATTTGTCTCGACGGAGCAGAGTTTGGATAATGTTTATCAAGCCATTGTTTGGTTTCCACTGTATTTTTTTCATCAAAAAGCAATGCTTTATTAAAATTCGAAATTCACTTTTTTCCATTTTTTTTCAAAACAAAAGTTGCTTCACACAAAATGCTATAACTCACGAATAAATAGTCAGATTGCTGTCAAATTTATACACGTATCGTTTGAAAGTTAGTAAAGTTAGTAAATAAAAATCATATGGAAAAAATTCTAGTAACGCCATCTATGTGTCATCCTACGGACTTATTGAATGACCTAGTATATGAGGCATTCTTTGCAACTAGGAGACCCCCTGCTCTTCAGAATGATTTAGGTTTTTCAGAAGGTTTATGGGCAAAATTTGTAGCTTTTTGTCTCTTGTTTCCAATGTCATGTGCCCCTTTTCAAAATTCAAAATGGTGGAATAAATATGGCGGATATAGGCTTACGGCCTCATTCTGAAAGTATAGCAATTTAGAATTGCCAGCACAAATTTTAAATATCAACATATGCGTTCTTGGACGAAGAATGTTGGTAGTTTATTTATTTTTATTTATTTATTTTTATTTATTTTTATTTATTTTTATTTATTTTTATTTATTTTTATTTATTTATTTATTTATTTATTTATTTATTTATTTATTTATTTTTTTAATTACTTACTTGCCTACTTACTTGCGTATTTATTTATTTCTTTATTTATTTAGTTATTTATTTATCTATTTATTTATTTATTTATTTAATTATTTATTTATTTATTTATTTATTTATTTATTTATTTATTTATTTATTTATTTATTTATTTATTTATTTATTTATTTATTTATTTATTTATTTATTTATTTATTTATTTATTGATTTATTTATTGATTTATTTATTTATTTATTTAGTTATTAATTAATTTATTTACTTTTTTATTTATTTATTTATTTATTTATATATTTATTTTTTTATTTATTTATTTATTTTTATATATATTTATTTGTTTTTATTTATTTATTTATTTTTATTTATTTCTATTTATTTTAATAATTTTTATTTATTATTATTTATTTTTATTCATTTATTTATTTTTATTTATTTATTTATATATTTTAATTTTTTCCATTTATGTTATTTATTTTTATTTTTTTTATGTATTTTTATTTATTTTTATTTATTTTTATTTATTTATTTATTTATTAATTTATTTATTTATTTTTCTATTTATTTATTTATTTATTTATTTATTTATTTATTTTTATTTTTTTATTTATTTATTTATTTTTAAATTTTTTTATTTATTTTTATTTATTTATTTATTTTTATTTATTTTGATTCATTTTAATAATTTTTATTTATATTTTTTTCATTTATTTATTTTTATTTATTTATTTATTAATTTATTTATTTATTTTTTATTTATTTATTTTTTTATTTATTTTGAAGTTTTTTGTAGAAAATTATTTTTAAAAAAAATCGGCTAATATATACCGAAAGATTGTTTTGGAAATTATAGAAGTTTTGTCTCTGAAACATCTCCAAAGTGCAATTTTCCAGGATTTTTGTAAAAAGTTAATGAATTATGGAAGAAAACAGGAGATCTGTTGTTTGTTTTTTTTTTAATTTTATATTTTTATATTTACGAGCCACCATTTTGAATAAAAAATTTAACACCACTCGGAAGTTGAAACTACTTATAATTATCAACATTCTAAGTAAAACAACACATCTGTTGATATTTTAAATTTGTGTTGGTAGCCAAATTTCTATACTTTCAAAGTGAGGCCGTAAGCCTGTAGCTGCCATATTGATTCCACCATTTTATATATATATTTATAAAAGAGAAGAAAACGATACTTTTTGAAATCACCATGTTTGAACAAATAAAATTTTAAAAAATCATCTAAAAATATGAATATTTTTTGTTAAAGTAATATTTTCATAAGGCGTCACTATGTACCTTTTAAACAAAAAAAAATTCATTAAAATCGGTTCATTCGTTCGAGCACAGTTTTGAAATGAAGTCAAGTGATTCCACGAATTTAATTTATTTTGTTACCACGAGTCTAACTCGTGATTGTCTTAGAAAGTAAAATAAATTTCTACGAGTCAGACTCGTGATTGTTTCACAAAGCAAAATAAATGTCCACGAGTCAGACTCGTGATTGATGCACAAGGGGTTAACATTATTAAATACAAACAAATAGGTATGACATTACCACTCAAATACTTTTCAATACTTCAACTTAATTTAAAACATGCACTAAAATATTTAAAAAAAACTTATTATTAAAATAAAAATAAGCACGAAATGTGAATAAACTTGTGCACCATGTACATAATGTTTGTTCGGTATGGAGTAGGAAAGCGTTTCCCAACGGAACAAGTGCTCAGGTGGTCGGGCAACGGCTGTCGTCTTTTGTTTGATTCGATCCGCCCGACCTGTTTAGTTGCCACGTCAGAAAAGCCGCTGTGACACTAAAATAATTCTAATTTTGAAAATTCTTTTTGAGAACAAATTCTTAAAGGTCTAAACATATAAGATATGTAAAAAAATCTACTCCCCTAAAATATAACGCATTTTTACGAGCAATGAAATGTCGAGTATATTATTGACAAGGTAATATTTTATTGTAGGCCACCTAATAACAGATTTTCTAAACATGGCTGCAGCGAAACATGCAGAGAAAACAACATGCAGGGAAAAATCAGTAAAGTGACTATCCATAAATTTAGAAAGTTTTTAAATAATCCCCATCAGTTAACTCATATACTAAAATCTGAATGTATTATAAGAACTACGTTCTCAATCATTAGATACTCAACTCATCTATTGCATTACGCAAAAAATTATGGAATATGTGTGCACAACGATTTGCTTTAACTATGTTTTTGTTAGCACTTTTCAGTGATGGCGCGACCATTCTTGGTCCAAAGAGAAGTTGTCCTCATGAAAGAACTGTCCTCCTAGCTATAAAAATCCTATCTGCATATTCATCGATTAGTCTGATGTTGGGCTTTATAAAACAAAACAACAGAAACTAGAAAGCTATAGATATATCTCCATTCATTTATTAATATTAGTAACAATCATTATTCTGTTGCAAAAAAAAACTTAGAACACTGAAACTCCGTTTATTTCTAATTTTCAAATTTTTTAAATTAAAATAATTCTCTATTTTCATATTTAATCAATTTAAAATAAATAGTACATTATGATGCTAGGACGTAAAGCTAAAGATTTTAGACGAATGTGGAGTTTGCAAATCGAGGCGCTAGCCGAGATTTGCACCCACATTAAGTCCAAAATAGCTTACGTCCGTACATCATATACTATTTTTATTCGCCGCAAGCAAAATATTTAAAAAAATGTTTATTCTAAATTAAAATTATAAATTTGCATAAATTTTGAAATAAAAATATGTGGAACAAGATACCTTAGACAAAATATTTGTTATCTTTTCCAAATTATTGTATAACTATGACAACAAATGATAACAACTATTTTAATTGGATAATGAAATTTTGAATTTAAGGGTTGCTTTGATAAAAATTTCTATTTTTATAGAATTTAAACAAATAGAAATGTTTTTTTACTTTTTTGGACGTAGCTATGACAACAAAATATATGCTTAAAAAGTGACACACTTTAAGGCCGCAAATCACAGTAATAAAGTAGCACTTTAATACATAGGCGAATAAAAAATATATTAATACTGAACTAAGCATATTTTATTTATTATATAAAATAAAACACAAAACCTAAATGAAGCAAAATACAAAAACAAACGAAAAATCTCTTCTTAAAAACGAAACGCAGAAGAGAACCAAGATTCAAGACCAAAAATGATTTGCCAAGTGACAAAATAAATTCCACGATTTAAAATGCTATTTGTTGGAAAAAGGTGAATAACCGAAACGTAATTTTCGTGCTTCCAATACAATAGAATTAACCCACAAATTCATCAATACTAAATGTTTTAACGTTTAACGGAAAACACAAATCTTTGAAACAAAGAATTCCTTAGATAGATGTTCCAATAAAGCAACAGACACAACAACAGACTTAATAATAATTCTATTACCACAAATTCTAATCCATTTACTTTTAGATTTCATTTCCCCTCAACAGGGACATTCAATTAATATTCAATTATTAACCATAAAACTCTCAATCAAATCCTACAATTTAATTAAAACGTAATAAATTATTTTACCTTAAACAAAACAGTGTAAGGAAATTGTTTTATTTTTCTTTTGGTTATTGAAAAGAAAAAATTTTCATATAAATTCAGGTAAAAATTTATAGAAAATCATCAGTCAACTTGGATTCGTTTCACGTAAAAGATCTAACATTCTTCTTACATTAGCACCACAGTTATATCTCAAATCGAAATGTTTTCATCACGAACAGTTTTTTTCTGTTTATTCGCGATAATTGTTATTGTAAATTTCAATAATGTGGGTGTAATGGGATACCGTAAGCCACCATTTAATGGAAGTATATTTGGAAAACGCGGTAGTGGAAATGGTAATTTTAGTTAACAACAAAATAGTTTAAAACAAAAAAAAAATTTATTTTTTAATTATATTAGAATATGACTCAAATGCAAAAGCAGTTTCAGCAATGTGTGAAATAGCGGTTGAAGCGTGTCAAGCTTGGTTCCCACAAGATAAAAAATAAAACGACCATCAAAAAAATATAAATATGGAAAATAAAATGGAATAGGAAATATAACAACCAAAAAACTAAAATTTAATTTATTGTAAAATTAATCGAATTAATAAATAAATAAAATTTTTACATTTAATTTGAAAATTTAAAACATTTTTTCTTGTGTTCGATTATTTTTTCCAATGATTTTCAGAGTTGTGCAAATGTGAACAAAATTTGAAATTAAAAAATGATTAGGGAAGTGGTTTTACTATATGTATGTTATTCTTTTTTAAATGTCAAAAAATAGAAATATAAAATGTGTAAAATCCTTTTATGACATAAGGCATGTCACACCCGTAATGGTGATAATTTTTTTTTTCGTATAGTTCCGAACGTATGCTGTCAACAGCTTTCCTTCACCTGTATTAATTTCAAATTTAATTTTATGGTCGAGTTTAACTTAAAGACTTTTAATCAATTTATATGGGTAAGCCCATAGAGTCTTTTTCCAATTTATCAACCATATTTGGTTGACTATCGGGTTGCAAACTGGAGTGTTGATAGTTGTTAATGTTTCGCTTAAAAATGCTTTGACCTAGATGAGAGTCGAACTCAGACCCTCCGAGTACGATTCCAACGTGCCTACCACTACAACACTCAACACACAATGAATTAAAAAAAAAAAAAATACACAAATATATAAGATAAGTGTTAAATTGATCAGGTTCGGAGCGCGATAATTTTTTCCAAAACTGGTAGCAATTCCACACATTCTTACAAAATATTCAAAATCCCAGTGAATAATAGCGACGAAGTTTAAAAGAACCTGAAGTTAAACCTTTCAGAACACCCGAAAATAGTATTGATATTGTATACTGTGAGTATTGGCTTTCCAACTGTGTGTGGAAATATCACGTATAAGTTTGGAAACTCCTTCTAGCACTAGTAGCACACAATAATTTTTATATCGAACGCACAAAGGATTGTTACTCTCAAAAAATAAATACTAACATATATAGGCGAATGTGAAAGTGTTCGTTTATTTGGAGTCACGACGATCATATGGGACGATCCAGGGAGATATGCCTGAAAGTGTCTTTCAAATTCGAAATGGGAGATGAGCTGGATCGTATGCTGGCGCTAGGTGTCATCCAAGAAAAGCCAAGTCCTTGGAGTTCACCGATGGTTCTGGTACGGAAATCTTACACAGTTCGCAAGTACTTGGATTCCTATAAAATCAATACTATCACCAAGAAAGATTCATATCCCCATCCCCAAATAGACGGTATTCTATTCTTTCTAAAATAGACTAAGGTGAAAACTGCCTTCATTGTGTCTGGTCGGCCGTTGTACCAGTTCGTTGTACCTGTGTCTTTGTATATCAGGAGGATCTTCTAATAGTTACTGACACTTTTCCATATCATATCAGTGAACTAGAGAAAGTCGCTAGGTGTCTCAGATATGCTCAAGATAAAACCGAAGCGATTGATGAGATTCCCGTGCCAACCACGGTGGTACAGATTAGAAGGGTTTTGGCATGGCTGGTGACTAACATTGGTTTATTGGACGCCTTATCAACTGCACAAATATCGTTTGAAAAAATTTACAAACACGTTAGTGTGAATCCCCGAAGCTGATATGGCCCTTGACTCGTTAGAGAAGGCATTCACTTCAGCACAAGCGCTGGTTGTTCTACAATACGACGTAGCTAATGATGGTGTAGGTAGAATGTTTACTGGTACAGTTGGACAAAGAGGGTGTTGAACATCCCATAGCATATAAGTCAAAGAAGTTGAGTTCAGCTCAACGTAATTATTCGAAAAGGAATGCTTACTGTTATTGTAGGTATTAAGAAGTTCCTAGGATACATCATCTGTCAAGTTGTCTGGTACAATAGAGCTTGAAACTGCAAGGATCCACTTTTTATATTGAACATCAGCATGGTAAGGTAAATGTGCTTCCAGATTATCTCTCAAGATTGATTTCGTTCGATTCTGTTACTGATGATAAAACACATGTGTTTAAGCTCGATTTGAATTCTTCTGCTTTTAAGACAGATAATTATCTTAAATTAGTGTAGATTTAAGTATTGACTGCAATGGTTCCCTTCCCGATCCACGCACGCCCGATGGACTTGTGTTTTAAAAACCAAATTCCCTCCATAGTGATGTTGCATCGGAAGGTGAAACTTGGAAATTGTGGATTTCCGAAGAGTTAACGGCCAAGTTGATTTCTAGACCATATATGATGAGAGCTGCAAAACCTTTATATCATCTACGTCGATTTTACTTTGGACCCCGTCTAGACACCCAAATTAAATCCAATATTTTTTACTGTGACACCTGCAAAAGAGCTCAAAACTCCTATCGCCTTGAAATCTGAAAGACTCTGTCAACGATTATACATAGATAGGATCAGTCTTTATCCCCGAATTTAGTTTTACCCCCATCTTAGACCACCTACCCGTCAAACAATTTTAACATTTGGGCTTGTAAAATGTATGTTTTGCGTCCTTGTGTATGAGACAAGCGCAGTACGACACAAGTCATTAAGAAGTACATACACAATGCATTAAACCCCTTAGCGCAAGCGCTTGTACCGACGGTGTACAATCTCTTGCGTATGAGCACCGAACAGGCGCAAAGGATTGATTATAGACAGCCTCAAAAGTGTGTTTAATATCTATTCTGTTTAGCACTGACGGTGTACAGTATCTTGCGCATGAGCACAGCACAAGCTGAAAGGAATGTTTATGGTCAGTCTCAAAAGTATGTTAAATGTCCATGTCACTTGCACTGATGGGGTACAAACTCTTGCGTATGAGCATAGAACAGGCGCAAATGATTTATTATAGACAGCCTCAAAAGTGTGTTTAATATCTGTGCCATTTACCATTGACGGTGTACAGTATCTTGCGCATGAGCACAGAACAAGCTCAAAGGGCTGTTTATGGTCAGTCTCAACAGTATGTTTAATGTCCATGTCACTTGCACTGACAGCGTACAAACTCTTGCGCATGAGCACAGAACAGGCGCAAATGATTGATTATAGACAGCCTCAAATGTGTGTTTAATATCCATCCCTTTTAGCACTGACGGTGTACAGTATCTTGCGCTTGAGCACAGAACAAGCTCATAGCAATGCTTATGGGCAGCCTCAAAAGTATGTTGCATATCCATTTCACTTGCACCGATGGTTTAAAACCCTTTGCGTATGGGCACAGAACAAGCTTAAAGTAGTGCTTATAGGCAGCCTCAAATGTGTGTTAACAAGCACATCTGTACTTGTTGTGCAATAAAAATAACAATATTGCATATACGTGTTATAAAGGAATGAAAAAACTAGGCAAGAAGATGTAACACATATTTAAAATATCGTCCCCATTTGAGTATGAGTTATGTAAACATTTATTTGAAAAAAAACGCAATTGTTTATTTATAGTTTTATTTAAATTAGTTCAAATAATATTTCAATCAAATAATATATAATATACAGATACTATACTTAATATAATTTTATATAATATAATATAATTTTTCAGTTTATTTTTAAAATGCACTGACTAAATCACTTCAAAATCTATATTCAAACTGCCTAAGCAAAGTTGGTAATCGTACGAGTCGAATTGTAAATAACGACATGTGTATGTTAATTCCCAAACTAACTTATTTTTTTATTATTTGATGAGTGCGAGCGCGGTTCATGCACGGAACATGCACAAAAACTTGTATAGCTGATTACTCTTACATGAACAACTTGTAATACTTAATCATTAATTTTTTTTAGTATAACGGCGAACGCGGACCATGCTCAAAACATACATAGTTACATATGTTTTGTGTGTACAATACTAATTTATATCATGCTTTTCGGTAAGGAAGAACGCGGCTCATCCGCAGTACATGCACCAAATAATTCATTCTGTTGTTACATTAATTTATGTTAGGTAGGGACGAGCGCCAGCCGTGCTCAGAACATACACACAAACTTGTATCATTATTTTTAACTGAAAAATTTGTTATTCTTGTATATATTTTCTGTATTATATAGCGACGAACGCGGTTCATGCTCAAAACACCCACAATAACACATGTTTTGTGTTAACAATAATAATTTATTTATATTTAGATTTTAGTAATTTATATATTTCCTTTCTTTTGGTAAGGGAGAACACCGACCATGCCCAGAACAGGCAAACAAAAATGTATTTTTGTATGTTTATAATCCAAAAAATTGTTTTTATAACCAAAAATTGCAGGTTTGCCACGCGACATGCACAAGGCATACAGAAAAGATCAAACTTCTGTGGTTGCTAAGTACTTGTACTGTGTTTGAGAACAACCGACAAGAAAAGGACATGCAAAGGCGCTTGTAGAAAATTTGAAAAGTTATATTTTTTGTGTACGTAAAACAGGCGCAAGATAAAATATTGGGCGTATTTGCGCTTGTTGAACAGACGCACAGACGCGGTTTGTTTGACGGGCTAGCTAAGACTTCGTTTCGTTATCATTTACAGAAACTCATCGCCGAGCCTTTTTGTAAACTGCTAGAAACCACTGTGTTCTATGTTTTTGGTTGTCTTGTAACATTTGTGTCAGAAAATAGGTCGCTTTTTAAATCCAAACTGTTTGAGAATTTTTTTTCAAGGTATGGGTTCACCATACCTTTACAGCTTTATCTCCCTACATACTATCACATTGGACTACTGACGTACCTGACCCAAAACCATACTCTGTCGGACGTAGCGATATAGTAGCGAAATCGCTTGTGCTTGATTAAGTTTTTAGCTTTAATAATATATTTTCGTTTAGCTCGGCTGGCTCAGTCGGAAGAGCATGAGACTCTTTACCTCTTGTTTTGGGTTCGAACACGAATCCCATTTCGTTTTTGAATCATTCTCAGGACAAATTCCAGACCTTCTCCTGTCGTCCAGTTCTGTAATGGTCAAGATATCCTCTGTGTAAACCGTTCTTCAATTTCCCGTCCTTTTTGCATATAGTAATATTCTATAGCTTTGGTCGAAAATGTAAATATAAATTATCAAACACTCTCCCACTTGTGTGCAAAATCAAACTTATTTCTACTATGAAGTACAACTGACTCTTCCGGGAAGAATTTCTTTTTATTTTTCATTTATTTTCGCATAACTATGTGAAAATAAAAATAAAACTTTCTTTAAACGTTTAAATTTTTTATAAATATGAAATTAATGCATGAAACTTTTTATAAATATGGTTTATAACAGTGGCGTCATTTCACCAAAATCTTGGGGGGGGGGCGAGAATTTAAATGACATAAAAATTTTTTTTTTCGTAAAACATAACATACACGTTTTTATACACACATATATTTAAAAGTATTTAAATGCATCGACTTAGAAATGAAAATAAAATGCTTCTGAGCTACATTGGATACTCTGCTAGTCTTCTGGTGTTGTTTCATCGAAGCGAATGCCGCAAAGTTCTGCAAAATCCCTTCATTTGTTAAAAATAATTTTAATTTTAGTATCATTTCTATACGATTTTTTAGATCTCGGGCATCCCGGGATTTAAAATTTATGAGTTACATAGTCCCAGGAAAAATAAAACACCACGGAATTGCAATCCCTACGTGACTCCTCTTATGTCGAATCGTTTTTTTGTTTGTTTGTTTGTCTTTATTTGTCTCAGAGAGAAAGAGTTATTTCTACCCTAAACTGACTAGAGCCAAATCGTTAAAATGTGCGACAAAATGCAAACATTCTTCCAAATACTAACTAATTAGAATTTCTATTGCGAGAAAGTAGAACGGTGAAAACGTGCTAACTAGATTGTGCATAAATTTACTGTTTAATGCTTTCCTTTACTATTTGTTTACTATTTAATTCTTCAAAAAATTCTTTTATTTTAATTGGACATTCAACCGTTAGGAAATGTGGTTGCAGTGGTTCGTACATTTTCTAAATTCTTTCTAGTGCTGGCATTACCGCCAACTAGCAAGTTTCACTGTATCCAATAAGTTGGTTATGTTCGACATTACTTTTGCCGCAGAACTCCTTCAACGTCTCCAGTAAAGACAGTAAAATATCCAAATTTTTTTAACCCTGCCATTTAAATCAGCAGCATTTCTTATTGCATTATTTAGAATATGGGCTGCGAATCCAATACCCAATACACTCTGGTTCAAATTCGAGTCTAGCTTATTTTTAAATTTTCACCCCTTGACGTGACACCACTAAAATTGGTGTTCGTGTTATCAGCGCAAATTGCAACTAACTTTTTGTCAATGTTAAATAACAACAAGAAAACAAAATAACAACAAAACTTGTTCAAGCTACTGGAGCTGGTGACTTATAGCAACGCTTTTTTATGGTTATCTGTATCTATATGTCTTTTAATATCATAATGTCCACTGTTAATTTTCAAATTCACTCCGACTGGTAATACACTAAACTTTTGCGTCGTGGGTCATTCCATGGAAACATAAACCTCAATGAAGTTTAAGTTGTGTGGAAAAATTAATCTAATTGGAAAATTGCCCGTCATTATTGATACCAAAGATAGAAAGTAAACAAATAAATTGTATAAAAGATGGAAAAAAATAAATAAGTAATAAAATTGTTGTTAGAAATACATTATTTTCTTATGTGTTTTTTCTCTGTTACGTTGGTCACGTTACGTTGGTCACACAATTTTTTTAAAGGGAACCTCTTATTGTATTTAGCATTTATAAAAAAACATATGCATATTTAAAAACAAATAACTTGTGCTTTATAAAAACCTAAATTTGAGTTTATTGAAGACATGCTTTCAGAGAAATTGCTTTGAAAGTACGAGTAAGTTTTACTGTGGTACTTTTTTTGTTACGTTGGTCACAGCACTGAATTTTGTTATTATTACTTAATATATATTTAATTTACTGCTTTTTTCATTGAAAGTGTATTTCTTACCTGCATAATAGAATAAAATAACATAAATTTCCTAAAATAACAATGTTTTTTATGAATAATAGGCAAAAGTATGAGTTTAAAAGGGTAAAAATGTTACGTTGGTCACAATGGAATGACCCTCGTTATATTTTGATTTTTTTTATAAAAGGATAGTCCAATTCAATATCGTATAAGAATTTACGTAAACGTTTTCTATCCGTCTTGATTTGCAGGAGCACTTTTTAAATATAATTTTAAAAATTAGTATAAATTTACCTTTTATAGTAGCTTAAAACTTTTGTTACACAAGTAAAGACTGCAAAACAATTGAAACAATTTATTTTAATTTTACTAAATAATTAATATCTTTTCTGTATTCTGTAAGTATAAGAGGTATACAGTATACCTCTCGTTCTATCTTTTGCAAATCTATACCATTTATCAAGTTTTTATGCTGTTTGCTTTGTTTGTTCTTTATTGAGAAAAAAAAATTATATATTAGAAAATAATCATTTTACTTTTGAGCTTCCTAGTTAAAGTGTGTTTTAAACAGAGTTTAAAACGCTACTCATATCACTATTTTACTTTGTCCTTTCAGTGCGTAGCTGAAAAAAATATAACACTCCCACATACAGGAGTGAAAATAATAATATATCATTCTTGCTACTAAATTGAAATAAATATTTTCTTCAAATACTCAAAACTTTTACTTTTGCATTAAATTTGATGCTTTTCAACGTAAAATGCTTGATTCGTTCAATTATTCATGCATTGTTAGAAAAATGAATATAAAGGATAACGTAGAGTGACTAATTTTCTTCTTTTACAAATCGAATGAAAGAACTGGAAAATGTAATCTGCTCCGAAGGAGTAAAATCGAAAAAACAAAAATTTTACTCTTACGAGTAAGAACGATATTCAAATTATGAACATCTTAATTTTTGAATATTATTTCAAAGGATTGAAATGAGTGCTCGAATAAAGACTCGTAAACTCTGGTTTAAAAATTTAAATTATTATGAATTTATACGCAAAACTTTTAAGTAAAATATTTTGTATTTTATTTTTCATAATAATATTGCACTGGTTTGTTCTCTCAACATGGTTAAATCAACATTTACATAACATTATACAAACTGCAAGAAACAACTGTGAAGCCAGTGCTCTGACTAAGATATTGCGCAAACTATACGTAGGTAGATGATTATTTCGATAATACGGGCAAATGTGGTGGAAATATTTGTTTCGTGGGACGCTTCGTGGGACAGATTTCTCCGTGGGACAACACAATAAAATGTGTGACATTTCCACGCAGCGTGGGACGTCTGGTCAGCTTACTACCCATAAACGTGCGTAAATTTTTCATTTGATTCAAAATTGTACAATTATTGCGAGCTTCTTTTAAATCTCTAAGAAAAACCTACCACAAAAAAATAATAGTTTCTCCCTCCCTGTGACTATGTAAAAAAATGACCAAAGATTGACGTTTAGGATACGTTTTGGATTTTATTATAACCAACCAAACATATAATGTTTGCTATTTTATGAATTAAAAATTCATAAAATGAATTTGACAGCAAGTTTTCATAACATACTTTGAAAATATTTACATAACTTAAATATTTGTTCGTGTCGTTAGAAAATATTGCTTGTCCATTATAAAACATTCACTATCATAAAAATCACTGGTAATAACCCAATAAATTTAAATTACTCCCGCAATTATTTTCATTCATTTTATAAAAATTAGCACAACTATCAAGAAAACTTTTGATATGTTATAGGATTTTACATTTTAGAATTGTTTTTAATTTATTGTTTTTAAAAAAGTCTTGTAAAGTTTGTAGAATCTGATATAGATAAAAAACAAGGCCAAACAGTCAGGGTTCTCCAAATAAGTGAGGTATAATTAGGTTGTGTTCTCCTGCATGTATACTTACTTTTAAGTTTATATAAATTACCAATGGCCAATAACAATTGAAATTTGAATTTTAAATACTGCACTATGAACTCTCGAGGAACGCTATACTAATGAAATCGTGGCTCAGACACGAATATCTTATAAACAAAACACAATCGTTCTTCTAAAAGCGGTGATGCCGCGCACCTTATAGTACGATAGAATTTTGTCACAATACGCACCCACGGCGTTTTTGGAAGAACGATCGTGTTTTGTTTATAAAACTGATTTCATCAGAAGATTAGAAGCAATACGACCGCCTTTCGTATCGGTGGCGCTCTAGTCCCTGATACAAAGAACGATAACGGTTTGAATATTTTGCGGTGAACTGTACTTTAGTCGGGCCAAAATAATATGTAACGTGTAGTGGTTAATATATTTAAATCCGAATAATTAACCACCACAAACTCATGACATAAACCAACGCTACTTAATTCACGCCATCCATACGAGAAATTATTTAATTAATTTATATAATTAATCGATCAATTAATTGATTCGAAAAACGAACCAACAAATCGATTTCAGGTTCAATGGCTTTCGTTGCCAATTTTGGTTGGCGGTAAAATTATAATAAAACTTCATTCCTTTGAATGCGATCGAGCTTTTCGCACCGTATTAATTTCTACAAAAGTCATGTGAATTACTAAAATTGTTTTTCAATAATAATAATTAAAAACAAGAAAATTGTTATATTAACATTTAAGATAATATTGTATATATTGTTTATTCAATAAATTATAAAAAATAAGTGCTGTGTTATAAATCATAAAATCATTCAACAATATATTTCAACTAGCATCATTGGTGACGCCGATAACGGTTTTTACCGTACGTTCAAACAACATACAACTACAAGTATTTGTTGGACAGTCTGGTACATTTTGTACCGGACTTAGAGGTACGTATCTTACGATCTTGTGATAGTTGCAGTGTGTTTGCTTTAAAAGTTTTTATTATTTTCGGTGCCGCAAATTATAACCAAAAATATCTGGTCATCTTATACAGTAAGATTTATGCTTCATAATTTGTTACTGTAACATCAACATCGTCAACATCTATAAAACATTTAAAAATCAACTGGATTCCAAATAAAATTTAATATAACAATTGTTCAACAACACAAAATTCAACAGTACAACAACAGCATTTTACAAAGTCAAATTTATTCAGAAATTCATTTATTCATCTAAAGAAAACTTATTACATCAACAATTTTATACAATCAAATATTGCTGACGCAAAAATTTATTTTTCTAATCGTACTAAAATTTCATCATCAATACCATCTTTGGATCAATTAAATTACTGCTTACCATTATTTCATCAATATTATTACAAACATTGCCGTTCTTAATCTTCGATAAACACCGTTGGACCCAAAACAGATAAAAATTATTTTTTTTATTACAACATATGTTTAATTTTTTTTTTATGATTAACTTTAACTTAATTGGAAAATTTTTTTGATTGAAATAATTTTTAACGTAATTACAAATTTGATTTATTTTAAATTTCATTGAAGAATAAATTAAATTTCATATCATTCATTCACTTTATTCAAAATATATTATGGTGTTGGGAAATTAGCTTTAAGAATTTAAGCTTGAATTTATTATTTGGAATTCATTTAAAAATATTCATATAAAATTTTTTCTTTATATTATATATATATATATATACCTCTCTTTATTTACTTAATTTTCGAGAATTTTGGTAATTCATATTAGCGTGATTATTTTCTTTTCAACAAGAAAACCTGGTCGCCTAAAATTTTTTCTACAAAGATTTTTCCATTTACTTACAATTCGATTTTGTCTTATATTTTTTTTTATAACGCGTTTTTTTTATATAACTTGTTTATATCACACGTTCACGCGTAAGTTTTTTTACAGTGATTCATTTTTTTGTCTATATAAATCTTACCGAAAACCAAAATGAGCGACGATGAAACAATGAACAAAGCTCAAGGGATAAAATCCGATGGCCCTTTGGAGCAAGGCGCTTCAGCCAATTTGAAGCTACAGCCCCTGTGGATACAAAATCCACATACCTGGTTCAGAGTTGCAGAACAAACATTTGAGTATCAGAATATCAAACAAGATAAACAAAAATATCTACATTTGCTCCATTCTCTCTCGCCTGAAATGTGTGACATGGTTTCGGACGTCATTGACGGGTTACCCGAAACCAACAAATACGAAGCACTTAAGCGAACGTTGTTGGAACGATTAGCGCCTTCGGACGAGCGTCGCCTTGAATCTCTCTTGACCGGTCAAGAGCTTGGAAATCAACTACCTTCCGAGGCGTTTCGTAAAATCAAACAGCTAGCAGGAGAAAACTTTAATGATAAAATCATACGGTCTCTATGGATACGAAAAATGCCAGAGATCATTCGGATTGCTCTTGCCACTCAACCGGAATCTACCGAAACCAAAACAATGACGAAGATCGCTGATAAAATATTCTATGCGATGTCTATCAGCAATATTCAAGCACATGTGCATGAAATACGTCACTCTCGTTCGTTGCAACGACCAACTGGACCAGCATCGAACATTAATACAGTGGAGGATCGATTAACAGAAATTGAAAGAAAACTGAGACAACTAACGAACTCAAGTCGATCGAACTCCAGGAATCGTTTCAACCGAAATACCACACATATTCATGGTAGATCACCATCGTTATACCGGCCACGGTCACATTCACGAGACAATTCAGGCTTTTACCATCAACGGTTCGAAACATTGGCACGCAACTGCACCATTCCATGCACTTCTGGTGAATCTTCATCCAAAACTACCATGGATGTAGACCATGAGAACAAACCAAAAAACGATTAAAGCTCGAGGTTGAGACGGCTGTATCAGAGAACAGTAACTCCAGTCGTCTATTTATTTTTGATAAAATAAACGAACAAACCTTTCTAATAGACACAGGAGCAGACCTTTCGGTACTCCCAGTCAATAACAATCGATTAACTACAAATAACTTCGAATCAACAGGTCTAGTTTTATCAGCTGCCAACGGCACGATAATCAATACCTACGGAACAAAGCTCCTACAGGTAGATATCGGCCTAAAACGAACATTCACACACGCTTTCATGTTAGCACAAGTGAATCGTCCGATCATTGGCGCTGATTTTCTTAGTAAATTTGGCCTTTTAGTCGATCCCAAACGAAAACGGCTGATTGATACAGCTACCCAGCTGTCAATCCATGCCACAATGGTTAGTGTTGATACGCCAACACCCATCCATTATACGATCGACAACGATTACGGCCTGCTACTAAAGAAGTTCCCTTCCCTAACAGCAGAGCCGAACTACAATTTACCGGTCAAACACAACGTGGTACATCATATTGTCACCACAGGGCACTTGCCTGTGTCAAGACCACGCAGACTAGATCCTATTCGTCAAAAAGCTGCGTTCACAGAATTTCAACACATGGTTGAACTTGGAATTTGTCGCATTTCATCTTCTTCTGTATCTTGTCCGCTTCACATGGTTCGAAAGAAAGATCTCGACTGGAGACCATGTGGAGATTATCGTAGATTGAACGCGGTCACGATTCCTGATCGTTATCCGATACCGCACATACAAAATTTTTCGATGAATTTGTATGATTGCACTATCTTTTCTAAAATTGACCTTGTTAGAGCCTATCATCTCATTCCTGTCGCGAATGAAGATATTCACAAAACTGCAATTACCACTCCATTTGGCCTCTTCGAATTCACCCGAATGCCATTTGGTTTACGTAATGCTGCACAAACGTTTCAGCGTTTCATAAATGAAATCGTTCGAGATTTAGATTTTGTTTTCGTCTACATCGACGATATTTTAGTGGCATCAATGAATGAGGAACAACACAAGCTTCATCTGGAACAACTATTCCAGAAACTAAGCGAGTTTGGTGTACATATTAAGAGTTCAAAATGCGTTTTTGGCGTAAACACTCTTGAATTCCTCAGCCACACGATCACCCCTAATGGTATTCTGCCTTCTCAAGAACGAATTAATGCCATTACGGAATTCCCACCACCAACATCAATCAAACGTATTCAGCAATTCGTCGGTATGATAAATTACTATCATAGATTCATACCGAAATTAGCTGAAACACTTGCTCCAATTCATACACACTTGGCCGCTTTACTAAAGAAGCCCAAGACTCCGAAAAATTTCACTTGGCCAAACGAATGTCAACTCGCATTCACCAAGTTGAAAACTGAATTGGGCAATATCACGTTGTTAGTTCATCCACGTAACGATGCTGCATACAGTATCACTACGGATGCATCGAACATTGCTGTCGGAGCAGTGTTACAACAACGTAACAACGATTGTTGGGAACCACTGGGATTTTTCTCAAAGAAACTTTCAGACGCTGAAATTAAATACTCGGCATTCGATCGAGAGCTACTCGCAATTTACCTAGCTATAAAACACTTCAGGTATTTTGTCGAAGGTCGCGAATTCACAATTTACACCGACCACAAGCCTCTCACTCGTGCAATACAATCGAAAACCGAACGAAACCCAAGGCAATCTCGCCACTTGGATTTCATAAGTCAATTAACTACCGACATCCAACATGTGCAAGGTAAAGACAACATAGTCGCGGATGCATTATCTCGTGCATCCGACAACGAAACTGCATCAGTTGAGACTCATTTCAACTACGATGCTATCATAGCTGCACAAAAAGCAGACTTAGAACTTCAGAATTTACTTTCTGGTTCCGTATGTCACACTAGTTCATCAATGAAACTAGAGCTTTTTAAACTTCCAGGATTTGAAATAGTCTGCGAAACATCAACGGGTAACAATCGCCCATACATCGCAGAACCTTTACGCAAAACTGTATTTAACACTTTACACAACTTGTCACATCCTGGTGTCAACGGTACTCGTAAATTGATTGCATCTAGATATTTTTGGCCCAGTATTAATAAAGATATTAATCATTGGACAAAATCTTGTTTATCTTGCCAACGCTCTAAGGTCCAACGGCACACAAAAAGTCCAACTGGACAATTTGAAATTCCACAATCTCGTTTCGAACATATCCATATAGATATCGTAGGTCCACTTCCTCCTTCTAATGGATGTTCATATATTCTAACTTGCGTTGATCGATTCACTCGATGGCCAGAAGCTTTTACTATGTCTGACATGTCTGCTGCTACCATAGCCACGACATTTGTCAATAACTACGTATCACGATTCGGTGTTCCACTGCATATCACAACGGATCAGGGAACACAATTCGAGTCAAAACTTTTCTCCGAGTTAACAAAACTTTTAGGCTCACATCGGATACGTACAACGGCCTACCATCCACAAGCAAACGGAATGGTAGAACGTTTTCATCGACAACTTAAAGCTGCACTTATGGCCAGAGGCAACACTATTCAGTGGAGCTCCGAAATACCAATAATTCTTCTAGGTATTCGAGCTACAGTGAAAGAAGATCTGAAGTGCTCACCCGCAGAACTTGTCTACGGACAAACACTGAAACTGCCCGGTGAGTTCTTCGTTGAAAATCCTCTTTCACAGCTGCCTACTCATGATACAGTCATTGATCAACTTCGAAATACAATGCACAATCTAATTCCAACAGCTACACGACAAACTAAACAAAACGACATTTTTGTTCCGAAGTCGCTAGAAACCTGCGACTACGTTTTCGTCAGAGTTGATAAAATTCGCACCGGTTTACAAACCCCATATGAAGGACCATACAGAATCATACGACGTCTACGAAAACATTTCGTAATCGATATCAAAGGCAAACAACAATCTGTCTCGATCGACAGGTTGAAGCCTGCGTATGGTATCTTGTGTTCAGCTGATCGTTCACCAGCTTCTCGAACACACAAAGCTGTTCATTTCGAACAGACACACTAAGCGGGGGCTTTCATCTACGAGCGGGGTACTGTAGTGGTTAATATATTTAAATCCGAATAATTAACCACCACAAACTCATGACATAAACCAACGCTACTTAATTCACGCCATCCATACGAGAAATTATTTAATTAATTTATATAATTAATCGATCAATTAATTGATTCGAAAAACGAACCAACAAATCGATTTCAGGTTCAATGGCTTTCGTTGCCAATTTTGGTTGGCGGTAAAATTATAATAAAACTTCATTCCTTTGAATGCGATCGAGCTTTTCGCACCGTATTAATTTCTACAAAAGTCATGTGAATTACTAAAATTGTTTTTCAATAATAATAATTAAAAACAAGAAAATTGTTATATTAACATTTAAGATAATATTGTATATATTGTTTATTCAATAAATTATAAAAAATAAGTGCTGTGTTATAAATCATAAAATCATTCAACAATATATTTCAACTAGCATCAAACGTAATAATTATATAATCAGATATATTTCAATTAATAGTATGTGATAAAATTGGTATATTAGTTAAGTAAATCTTCTAAAAATTAGACGAATTTACAAAATAACAGTGCATTGAAATTTTTATAGTGTATAATTCTATCACGATTGGATGGTTTTATTGAATCGATGTATTGATAGTATCAGATCCTTGGGGGGGGCCAATGCCCCCCCCCCCAGCCCTACCCAATTGACGCCCCTGGTTTATAATCGTCATAGTTACGTCCAAAAAAGTAGAAAACATTCAAATTTGTATAAATTATATGAACAAATTTTTTTTATCAAAGCAACCTTTCAATTCAAAATTTCATAATCCAATCAAAATATTTGTTATATTTTGTTGTCATAGTTATACGATTTGTTTGACAAAATAACTAATATATTTTTCAAAGCCCAAAGGTTATTTGTTTTGAACAAATTCATAATCCCATATTATGTTACTTTTGCTGCCGCCGTAAAAATATGGAAACAAATGGCGTTACTTTTCTGCCACCGTAAAAATATGAGTTACTTTGCTGCTGTCGTAAAAAAAAAATGGCGTTACCTTAAAGCCGCTCGCTCATGATATGTCAAAAAAGTAAAACTTTATTTAGCCTTCTCCCAAGCGGCTGTAATTTTTGCATATTTACTACAAATAGTAATAATCTAACCCGTTGTTAAAAAAGTACAAATAGTAAATCATAATAGTAGATTATGATGCAAAGACGTAAAGCTAAGGTTTTTGGACGCATGTGGAGTTTGCAAATCGAGGCGTTAGCGAGGATTTAATTCAAAAAGTTATAATGACCATTCACATATTTACCTCAAAAAATTTGTTGTCTGATCCTATAATTAATTCAATAAATTAGTTGTGATATAACATCAGAGGATGGAAATTTCTCCTATCACGAATAATAAGACTGAATCCAACAAAATATAGTGTGCAATTTATTAAATTTTTTGCTTTCCACACAATTGTCGATCAGCGTTGCTACTCAAAAAAATTCAAATGTATCCAGTTTTATAAAAAGAGTATCCAAATGTATTCACTTTTAATAAAAAAAACAAACAAATCACCCTAATTCATTTCTATCCGATGAATTTTATTTGCGTTTTATTTTATGAATAAATTCAATGTAGAATATACCTGAAATTTTTTAAGTTCTTTGCAACGCTTACATGATATAGTGTTAGTGCAGGTGTAGTCGTCTAATTGAATTAAACAGATTATGTTTATATTCCACACTTGTCAGGATGTAGCGAATAAAACATACACGGCACATAAAATATAATTAACTTTATTTAAATATAAAATATTAATCTTTACAAAACACGTCTTATTACTTCGGCGGATATGACAGCAGAGACAAACTGTGTTGCCTGTTACGTTATTATTTCTGCCCAATATACCATATGGGAATATTCATATTTACCCTATTAACAGTTTTTATTCTTTATTAAATCATTTCAATATTTAAGCTTACACAGGTGGCAGTCAATTCAGTCAATAAATATATAAATAATGCAGTCTATATAAATAATGCAGTCAATTCAGAATTGTTAACAAAAAATGTGATCGTTTTTCAAATACTGTTTAAAATTTGTTACACTGTGCGCCAACTTTCGGCTTCTCTTTCTTTTACCTCGATAACGATTGTGGTGAAGCTTCGAACTAAATTTTTGATTTGTGGTGATGCTTCGAACTAAATTTTAAAAAAGATTGCCTTGCTTTTCGTTTTTGTTTTAATTCAAATTACATCGTTTTAAGTTAGTATTGTTGTGGTTATAAGCAGTTGTGTTACATCATTGTTATCACTTGTAAATAATGGAATTGAATCAGCATATTTTAAGCAAAAATAAACACTATTAGAGTATATAAGATTCTGGATTTAAAAGAAGAAATCTATACTATATTAAGAACACGCAGTAAATGATATGGTTTGCTAACGAAGAAAACACCATATAATTAGTGAACCCGACGTGATAATCAACGACGTGTACTAACGTCGCAACGTGAGGGTCATCGACGTGTACTCGTCGCAACTTGAGGGTCAACGACGTGTACTGACGTCGCAACTTGAGGGTCAACGACGTGTACTAACGTCGCAACAGAATTGACAAAGTTAAGGCAATTTATTAAAAAAAAAAAACTAAATCTAAATTTTTCAATTCTAAAATTTTTCTAGAATATTTTTGTTTATTTGATTTTTAATATTTTCTTTTTAAATATTTAAATTATTTGTACGTATTTTAAAATTTTGAATATATATAATGTCGTGGAAATCATCACCAACGACTGCTTTCTCACCAGTTGAGGAACGGAGCACTTCCACACAATTTTTAACGTTAACAAAAGCTGAGCTGGATGCTTATGCGCAACGTTATCACGAAAACAAATTAAATTTCGGTAATGAATCACTGTTTCTACCTAAATTAATCCCTGATCAACTTCCACCCACTCCATGGGACTTACCAAATAATACCGGTGAAGTACATGAAGTACATTTTCGTGTTTCTCAAGCTCCTCTTTTAGAGCAAAATACCTTTCTTTGGTTTAAGGGATTGGAAATGCAGTTTAAACTAGTGGTATTAAGAGTGAAAACTCTAAATATATGTACGCATATGGCGCTATTGATTCTCGCTTACACAACCGTCTGATGCCAATCCTCATTAAGGAACCTGGTGTAAATCCTTATACAACATTCAAAGAGGATGTTATTAAAACTTTAGGTGAAAGTGATAAAACTAAGATTCACAACATCCTGCATAAATTATCTCTTGGTGACAAAAAACCGTCACAACTTTTGACCGAATTTCAATTAAACGGTACAGATATTGGGGATAAAGTAGTGAAGCAATTGTGGATGACCAGATTACCTGAAAATATTCAACTCTATTAGCCAGGTTTTTAATGTTAATTCACCATCATCATCCACAGTTGCAGAAAACATGAATCCAATTCAATTTGATTGGGATTTTTCTCGACTGCAGACGAACTTCCTAAATTTGATGAACAGCTTCAAAACGCAAATGTTGAGTGAAGTTCACTCTATTGTTTCTGCTGGCAACCGATCGCGCTCTATTACAAGAAATTCTTATAGGGGCAACAGATCCCGCACTAGGTCACTTCGGACCTATGTTTTTACCATTCTCGTTTTGGTGATAAGGCGTTACATTGTGTATCCAAATGCAAGTTTCACCAAACATTTGTATCACCAAATTCTCTCGTAACAAACAACGATTAAACGATCGCCAATATGATGTCAGTAGCATTGGTGATCGTCAAGTCAATCGTCTTTCAGTTTTTGAGGTAAACTCAAGACTCAAATTTTTAATTGATACGGGTGCTGACGTTTCAGTCATTCCTAGGTCAATGGTTAAGACAAGACCACCTACTAATTCATCTTTTAATTTATTTGCGTCAAACGGCCCTCCCATTTTGGCCTATGGTACACAAACTCTGCAACTCAACATAAGCCTTCGCAGAAAATTTTCTTGGGAATTTATTGTTGCCGATGTATCAATACCTATTATTGGCTCAGACTTTCTGAAACATTCTGGACTACTTGTTGATATACAGAGACTCATGGATCCGTTAACCTCTCTGTTCTCAATTGGTAGTATCTCAAATTCTACTGAACCTTCGGTTTTTCTCGTCGATAAGACGAATAAATTATCGATAATACCAGCACAAATTGTAAAAACCTCAGACAAATTTCCAGGAATTACAAATCCAAATTTCCATCCAGGTAGTGTAAAACATCAAGTAACACACAAACTCGAGACAGTTGGTACCCTGTATCCAATAAAACTCGTCGTTTAGCTCCTGACAAGCCTAAAATAGCGAAAGCTGAGTTTGACAAGATGATGCAACTGGGTATTTATAGGTCCAGTAGTAGTTCTTGGTCCAGTCCATTACACATGGTCCAAAAATAGAATGGAGAATGGCGTCCCTACGGTGACTATCGAGCTCTAAATAGGATTGCAGTTCCTGATCGATATTCCATTCCTCACCTCCAAGATTTTTCGCATCAGTTGGAGAGATGAACAATTTTTTCGTCCCTCGATCTTGTTCAGGCATATCATTAAATTCCAATATGTCCGGAGGACATTCCTAAAACTGCAATCTCTACCTTTTGGTCTTTTTGAGTTCACAAAAATGACTTTTGGTCTTAGGAATGCTGTTCAATCGTTCCAAAGATTGATGCACTCCGTTTTAACCGGATTCAATTTTTGCTTCGTTTATCTGGATGATGTACTTGTAGCATCAAAAAATCCAGAAGAGCATCTTATCCACCTCCAAATGATTTTTCAAAGATTCTATGAAAATAGTTTCATTATTAATCCAGATAAATGCGTGTGTTGCTAAATCTGAGATTAAATTCTTAGGTCATGTGGTTAATGAACAAGGCATTTTGCCAGATTGTGAACGTGTTCGAGCTCATAAAAGACTTTCAACGTCCTCCAACTGTTAAGCTAAGCAGCTTAAGAGATTCTTAGGAATGCTTAATTTTTATAGACGATTCTTACCAGCTGCAGCAGCTCACAAAATATAATTAACGACTTCTTAAAAGGATACAAGAAGAACAGTAAAATTCCTGTCACTTGTACCACTGAGTCCATCAATGCCTTTCAAAACTGTAAAGATAAGTTGTGCAATGCCAGCCTTCTTGCTCGTCCGTCATATTCCGCTCGACTAGCAATTATGGTCGATGCATCTAATACAGCGATAGGAGCCGTAGTGCAATTTGTTGAAGAAACCTGGCAACCGCTGTTTCTTCTCGGTACGTCTTAACGATGCCCAAATTAAATATAGAGCTTATGATCGAGAACTTCTCGCAGCGTATTCCGGTATCAAGCATTTCAGGGATCTTCTGGAAGGTCGTGAATTTACGCTATTCACTGACCACAAACCTCTAATTTTTGCTTTTAAACAAAATCTTGAAAAAGCATCTCCCCGTCCATTTCGACATCTGGATTTCATTGGGCAATTTACCTCTGATATCCAGCATATTTCTAGTACCGACAATGTCGTAGCCGACGCGTTATCACGTATAAATCAAATCCTCATTCCAGAGAAAATTGATTATGCTGCAATTGCGGACGCGCAAACCAATGGCGAGGAATTGTTAATATTCCTTCAGAGCAACACAACTTTGAAGTTTACTGCTTTTCCAGTTACTTTCAATGAAAGTAAACTGATTTATTGTGACACAACTACACCTATGCGCAGGCTATTTATTGCTGTAGCTTTTCGCCAAAGTGTATTTGATGCATTTCAAAGTCTTTCACATCCTGTTGTTAAAGCTTTAACCAATCATCTTATAAAACACGTAGTTTGGCCGTCAATAAAAAAGGACGTTAGGAATATGGCTCAACAATGCATAGCGTGTCAAAAGTCCAAGGTTTCTCGACACACTAAGTCACACCTTGGCAATATTAAAACAAATTATTATTAATTACGATTAAATAATAAATACGATTAAATCAGCAATTATGTGTTACAACAGTACCGATTAGACAACAATACTGCCTTCTGTCCTATTGGGTTTAAGAACCTCCTTCAGTGATGAACTATACAAACTACTTCAGCGGAACTAACTTATGGAAGCTCGATACGAATTCCGGAACAATTTCTAAATTCTTCTACAAATTCATTCGTTCCCCATTCTGAGTTCGTCAAACAGTTGAGAAAGCATTTCGATGAAGTTGGACTTAAACCAGCGTCTGCACACGTGACGTCTTCCTCCTTTATGAGAAAAGATCTCCAAACTTGCTCAATAACAAATAACAAAAATTTCGATTTGGAAATTAATGGTAAAACAGCCACGATTTCAATCGACAGACTTAAACCCTGCTATCAGGAAAATTCAGGCGAAGAACAATATAGTTCTCTCGAAAATTTTAATGCTCACACGAATCACACAGATTCTCAAGTACATTTTCAAAATACACACTAAAACAGTTATCTACAACTGATCATTCTGATCCTACTAAGGATCACAATCTCTACTTTTCGGCTAACCTGATACCATCAGATATTATTGGTGCGAAACGACAAGATTCAGCTCTACCCAAAAAGCCAACTAAAAAGGTTACTTTTAATGATCAGTCTCAAATCATTCCTCCTTTAAGAAGTTCAAAATCTGGAAGGACTATCAAAACTCCAAAAAAATTACTAGATTATATCAGCATGTGCTTCGATAATCTAGCAAAATCCTTTCCTTCCAGTATGATTTTGTAGGATGTTGTGGATCTGTTTTGAACTTTAACAAAAATAAAGTGATCCGATTTTTCGAATATCTTTTTTCCACAATCAAGTCACTTTTATGTAAATATTAAAAAATTTCTATTATTTAGTACTTTCGGTACAGCAGTATCAACATTTTTCATTTCGTGTCTTCTTCGAAGCCATTAGTGAGGGAGTATTTGTGGTGATGCTTCGAACTAAATTTTTGATTTGTGGTGATGCTTCGAAATTAATTTTAAAAGAGATTGCCTTGATTTTCGTTTTTGTTTTAAATTAATTATTTTGTTTTAAAAAAATAGATTTAAAAAATTTGTCTTCTTATAAGACTGTTGTTTTTACTGTTTCTATTTAAAATAGTCAGACTTTGTTATAATTATTGCGTTAAAATAATTAAAAAAGTAATTATGTACGATAAATAATTATGTACAGGAAATAATTATATACAACAAATATTTATTTGATATTGTTGTTTGTATAAGCATGTTGTGCTACCTACATCGGTATTATTATACTTAATAATACGAAAATTATATTATTCCAAGTAGGAATTATTTTATTAAGTGTAGAAACTACATTGCTGTTATTACATTACTAAATTGCAAAGTAAGTTGTGAGCCGTAAGCTGTTATTACATTTATTTATTAGAGTATACAGATGGACTCTCGCTTTAAAAGAAGAAACATATATTATAAATGGACACGCAGTAAAATATATAGTTCACCATCGTAGAAGCTTCATAAGATAGTTTACAAGATGCTAGTTGGCGTGTAGATTGTTAAGTAGCCAACTAATCAACTTTTTCGGTAGTCCTGCTAGTTAGATAGTAAACATGATTATACACTAGAGAGCATAGTTCCAAAGTGTAATCCATGTTCACTGAATCTTCACAAAACCAAAAAAACGTATGACTTAATCAAAAAAAGTTTTTTCTCCGTATTATATTTTTAAGCCTATTCGGTAGTTATGGAAAGATTATTTACCATTTTTTTGCTGAAAAGGACAAGATTTTGACTTTTTTGAGAAAATTTTGGTTGGAGATGTCCGAGAATATCATAATAATAAAACACATGAAACATACTTGTGAAAGGAGATTGTACGTTTTGAGACTAATTGTTAAAAAATACATTGGAGGGTGACCATTTTGCTCGATAATAATGTGTTTTTCGAATTCAGCGATAAAATTTTATATGACACATCTATCTCATTTTTCATGGAAAATGGTTATTGTACACTTTGAAACTAGACCTTTGGTATTCAATTTCCAGTGGATGAGTCCAATGAAGGTTGGCTGCTAGCGGCGTTGTTCTGTGTATCTTGGAGCTAGAGTTGTTCACTATAACATTCGTTGAGCAATTGTAATTCTTTCCAGTAATTTCTATCCTGTGCTTCGAGAGTTTATGGTATTTCAATGCGACTTTTCTTATAATTTATCTTTAATAACAACTCTGTTGGTACTAGAAATTATTCCTCGAAAATCCATACAAGCAAGCAGCAGCAGTCCAAAGAAGTATAGAGGTAAAAGATAGTGTGTTGAAGCTGTCGTTTTACTAAATACTTTTCCACTACAGGAAAAAACTATATTTGTTTAAATATATTTTAATGAATTGCTAACGTAGACAATTGACACTTTATTTTTCATAAAAAGACACAGTGATAATATAAAATTAACCATTAATTAATTAACAAAAGAGAAAATATTATTCTTATTATAATTTGTTGAGCGTTTATTTGTATAAAATTATTATATTTATATTTTATCGCAATGGCGTGTGTAAGTACAAAAAAAACGTGATTTTTAAATCGAGCGATTTGACAGATGGATTCTTAAAAGTTATTAAATACCCCAACAGAAAATTTGTTGAGGTGAAAATAGTTACCCAGCCTGGTTGTTGTGCTGGGTAACGTTAGTAACTTTTCTATACTTTTCGAACAGGATTGTTTTATTAAAATTTATTTATTGAATTGAATTAAATTTTAAATGCATTGGAGCTATTCACCACAACACTCCCCCCCTAGTATCATCGAAGATGAGACGATATTGAAATTATTGTGCTACTGCACGAAGGAAGCGAGTAGGGGTACGAGTGGTTCTGCCTGCTCGCGTAATTGTAGATGCAGGATGGAATATCTGTTGTTGAGGAATGGGGTCGAATCTAACCCTTTTAGTTGATACAACTGTTTTAGCGTCGCGTTTTTTCGTTTCTGCGGAGGTAGAAGGAGAAGACTGGAATGTGTCCTAAGGAGTAGAATGGACAATATCTGTAGAAGACGAAGTTTCGTCTGCGCGACTGAGATCAGTTCTCAAAGTAGGTGAGTTTTGAGTTAAATCATCTTCAGATTGTTCCCTAAAGCAAGGTTTTAATCTGTCGATTGAAACTCGAATGTGTTGACCTTTACGGTCAATAACGAAATTTTTATCATCGCGACTGATGACTTTGAAGGGACCTTCGTATGGCGGTTGTAATGCTTTACGTACTAAGTCCGTACGTAAAAAGACATGCGAACAAGACTGGAGATTTTTGGAGATGAAAACTTTAGGAGAAGTGTGTCTTGATGCAATGGCGGGACGAAGGTGATCAAAATGTTGTTTCAATTGTGAAACAAAATCAGATTGAGGAGTAGAGTTAGAATTTTGGCTAAAAAATTCTCCAGGAAGACGTATGTTAGTACCGTAAACGAGCTCAGCCGATGAAGATTGGAAATCTTCACGGAAAGTGGTTCGTAAACCTAATAGTATTGACGGTAAAATTCTTGTCCAGTCGGTTCTGTCGTAGGCCATTATCGCAGATTTTAAAGTTCGGTGCCAACGTTCGATTAGACCGTTACATTTCGGATTGTAACTTGTAGTGCGTTTACGTTCGAAACCGACAAGTTTTGACAACTCGTTGAAGAGATTGGATTCAAATTGGGAGCCCTGATCAGTGACAATAACTGAAGGTACTCCGAAGCGAGAAATCCAATTTGAGTAGAGAGCTGATGCTACTGTTTCAGCTGTGATATCCGAGATAGGAATGGCTTTAGGCCAGCGAGTATATCTGTCAATAATTGTGACACAATAGCGTTTGTCCTCAGAGGTAGGAAGTGGACCAATAATGTCCATGTGAATCTCGGAAAATCTCTGAGAAGTTTGAGGATAATTACCTAATGGAGATTGAGTGTGGCGAGAAACTTTTGCCTTTTGGCAAGCCAGGCAGTTCTGAGCCATTTGTCGTACATCCTTTTTAATTGATAGCCAAATGAATTTTTCAGCAAGTAGTTTGGCAGAACTGTGGACTCCTGGGTGAGATAAATTGTGGAGACTATCGAAAACAGATTGACGAAATTGCTTTGGAATAAAGGGGCGTGGATTACCAGTAGAGGTATCACATAAAATAGTTTTGGCACTAGAATTGCCAAACGATACTGGAAAGGATCGGAATTGAAGTGTGGGACTAGTGTTCACTAATTCCTTTAGTTCGTTATCGTTGAACTGAGCGTCAGCAATTTCATCATAGTTAATGTTTTCTGGGATTGATATTTGCTCGACACGAGAAAGTGTGTTGGCGACTACATTATCGATTCCAGAAATGTGGCGAATATCAGTCGTGAATTGACTGATAAAATCTAAATGGCGAAATTGACGAGGACTAGCTTTGGCAGGGTTCTGCGACAAAGCGTAGACAAGTGGCTTATGATCGGTGAAGAGAGTGAAGATTCTACCTTCAAGGAGATACCGAAAATGTTTAATTGCAGAGTAAGCTGCAAGGAGTTCACGATCATAAGCACTGTATTTCTGTTGCGTTTCATTGAGTCGCACAGAGAAGAAACTAAGAGGTGTCCAACAATCGTCAATTTTTTGTTGAACAACGGCGCCAAGTGCCTTGTCGGAAGCGTCGACCATAACGGCAAGTTGAGCAGAGTGTGAGGGGTGAGAAAGAGTTGTAGCCTCACTGAGTTGCTGCTTGCAAAGATCGAAGGCTTGAATGGCGTCTTCGGACCATTGAATGACACGTTTGTCATTCTTTTTGGAACCTCTAAGGAAATCGTTAAGAATGGCTTGATTGCCACCAGCGTGAGGAATGAATCGGCGGTAGAAATTTATCATTCCAAGAAAACGGCGGAGTTGCATTACAGTTTCAGGTCGTTCGTAACGCGTAATAGCATCGATACGTTCAGCATTTGGTTTGATTCCTGTTGAATCAATGGAGTGTCCAAGAAAGTCAACGTTGGTTTTAGCAAAGTTGCATTTATCAACGTTGATAATGAGACCTGCGTCAGAAAGACGCTCGAAAACAGTCCTGAGATGTTGGAGGTGTTCCTCAAAGGTTTCAGAAGCAATAAGGAGGGCATCTATGTAGATGAAAACAAATTTAAGGTCTCGGAGAAGGGAGTGCATAAACCGTTGGAAAGATTGCGCGGCGTTTCGCAATCCAAAAGTCATTCGAACGAATTCGAAGAGTCCGAACGGAGTAGAAATTGCAGTTTTTGCAATATCGCGCTCATCAATAGGAATTTGATGATATGCGCGGACGAGGTCGATAGTGGAGAAAATTTTGCATCCATGAAGTTGATGCGAAAAATCCTGAATATGTGGAATCGGATATTTATCAGGAGTAGAAACATTATTCAGAGCACGGTAGTCACCGCAAGGTCTCCACTCGCCGTTCTTCTTTTTAACGAGATGGAGAGGAGAAGCCCAAGGACTGTTAGACGGTCGGCAAATTCCTTGGGATAACATGACGTCAAATTCCGTCTTTGCGATGGCCAGTTTGTCTGGAGCAAGTCGACGATACCTACATGAAATGGGAGGACCATGTGTTTCAATAACGTGAGTTACGTTATGTTTCACTGGTTTGGTAAGATCATTTTTGGACGTTAAGTCCTTGAAATTTTTGAGAATATCGATAATTTCGATATTGACAGAATCGTTGATCAGTGTAAGAGAAGGTGCAGGAGAAGTGGAGATTTTAGCCAATGTGAATAAGGAGGTTAGTGGATCGACAAGACGTCGGTTTTTAATGTCCACTAAAAGCCATATTTATTTAGAAAATCAGCTCCGAGAATAGGTATGGTAACATCGGCGACAACAAAGGTCTGACAGAACGCTCGTCTGAGACCAATGTTTAGATTGAGAGTTCGTGTACCATACGTGCTAACTTTAGTTGCGTTAGCGGCGTAAAGGAAGAAGTCTGATTTTCTGCGAAGTTTTTCCTCCACAGTGGCGGGAATAACTGATACTTCGGCACCTGTATCAATAAGGAAATGTTTTCGAGAAGAAATATCGTGGACCAGAAGACGAAGTTGAGAGTGACTGTCATCACACGCCGTCACATGTGAAGAGTCTATTCGTTTTTTGACGAAGTAGAGGCCAAAGTACTTTGGAAAATACTTGCACTCTGAATCGCATTTTTTGGCGTTCTCCTTGAAAGTATGATGGTAGTAGCAAATACCATCAAACAGTTGAGTTCGCGACTTGGACCGAGGTCGCGTGGGAGAACGATTATAATCGATGTTGCGATTATCGTTTCGATCCTTAGATCTACTTCGATATTTATTGAATGGCCGAGAGAATTTTTGCCGTTGAATGGCGTTGAGGAGTTGCACGTTTTGTGCCTCCAATTTTTTGAATTTTTCCTCAAGTGACAAGATTTCACTTGAGGAAGAAGAAGAAGGAAGAGAAGAAGCGGCAGGGTTAGATACCGCATGGAGTTGAGATCCCCTTAGGGACGCAAGAACATTGTCAGCTATCTCGGCAGTTTCTTGCAAAGTGGTTTTAAGAACCGAGATAGTAGCGCGAACTGTGGGTGGAAGTTTTTCCTCCCAAAGAACTTTTAGAGTTTCCTCTGAAAATGTATTTCGGGATTCAGCAGTCATATCCCGTAAGAGCTGAGAGGGCTTTTTATCCCCAAGGTCCATGCCACATAATACTTTTTTTATGCGGTCTGAAGTGCTGCTGGATAGGCGGGCTAAGAGAGCCTCTTTAAGCCTATCATAAGGAAAATCTCGGTCGGGCTGTACCAAGATGTCACCGACTAATTTCGCCAGTGTGGGAGTAATGGTACTAAGTAGATGGCCATACTTAGTATTTTGGGACTTAATGTTTCCCAACAAGAACTGCCCTTCTAAGGTGATGAACCACAGGTCTGGTGTTTCAGACCAGAAAGGAGGAATTTTTATTGCTACATGGGCAATTTGTGGCATTGTTGCCGAAGAAGATGTAGCTGGAGATGGTAAGGGAGATGGAGCGGAAACTGGAGGTGGTGGAGGATTTGAAGTAGGACCTCCAAGATTCATTCGTGCCAAAACGGCATCGATCCGCTGAGCGACCAGTGCCTCGAGCTGGTTTTCGGTGTATGTATAAGTTTTTGGTCCGGAAGATTCAACAGTTTCTTCAGGTTCTGGTGGACCTGCTGAAACTGCTGGGAACGTTACGTTGCGGAAAAACCTAGTCATGACGGCAACTAGGTAGAAAAGTGCTGAGGCGACAAACACTTCCAATGCATGTCGTTGCGCAACGACAAAGGCGCATAATCCGACAAACAATGTAACAATTACAATTAAAATTTCTTTAAACGCATGCATTGTTAACAGAAATGTATTTGAATTTAATGGAAAATGTGATGTAAAATCTAATGTAAACAATCGTGCCAAAAATATATAGAAAGGTTACCTGTTTTCAGATATCGGTGGTCACCAATTTTGGTATTCAATTTCCAGTGGATGAGTCCAATGAAGGTTGGCTGCTAGCGGCGTTGTTCTGTGTATCTTGGAGCTAGAGTTGTTCACTATAACATTCGTTGAGCAATTGTAATTCTTTCCAGTAATTTCTATCCTGTGCTTCGAGAGTTTATGGTATTTCAATGCGACTTTTCTTATAATTTATCTTTAATAACAACTCTGTTGGTACTAGAAATTATTCCTCGAAAATCCATACAAGCAAGCAGCAGCAGTCCAAAGAAGTATAGAGGTAAAAGATAGTGTGTTGAAGCTGTCGTTTTACTAAATACTTTTCCACTACAGGAAAAAACTATATTTGTTTAAATATATTTTAATGAATTGCTAACGTAGACAATTGACACTTTATTTTTCATAAAAAGACACAGTGATAATATAAAATTAACCATTAATTAATTAACAAAAGAGAAAATATTATTCTTATTATAATTTGTTGAGCGTTTATTTGTATAAAATTATTATATTTATATTTTATCGCAATGGCGTGTGTAAGTACAAAAAAAATGTGATTTTTAAATCGAGCGATTTGACAGATGGATTCTTAAAAGTTATTAAATACCCCAACAGAAAATTTGTTGAGGTGAAAATAGTTACCCAGCCTGGTTGTTGTGCTGGGTAACGTTAGTAACTTTTCTATACTTTTCGAACAGGATTGTTTTATTAAAATTTATTTATTGAATTGAATTAAATTTTAAATGCATTGGAGCTATTCACCACAGACCCTCGACACTAAGATAATTTACAATCTACTAGGCAGCGAGTTTACTGGCAGCTTGTAAGCTCGCCTGGTTTAATAATGTCTAGCGTAATCTAGCAGTTTTGCAATGTTTTTGTGTCCAGTATCGACAACAGGTCGACAACAGGGACCAGTAATTTCGAACCGATAAGAAATTTTTTTAATATTGTAAATTGGCTTTGGGTTTATAATTTTTAATTTATTATTTTTTTTACCTAAAAAAAATATAGTAACTTATGTTAAATTATAAATCAATTTTTTGTTTGTTCATGTCAAATATTTTTTTTTTTTCTAATTGTGATATAATTTTACTGTTGTTATATTGTAATGATCTTGGAGATGGACCTAGTCTGAAATATATTAAAAAGAAAAAGAGGAAAAACAAAATAAAAAATTTAAAATTTTTAAACTTAAAAAAGTTTGTTATTCTCATCAGTGCTAGCCGACTAGACAATTTACCAAAAACTTTTAACGCTTATAAACCAAAATTGTGTGGAAAGCAAGAAAAATTTCATAAATTGCACACCATATTTTGTTAGATTCAGTCTTATCTTGTCAACATTTTTAACATTGATATCTTTACTGAACGCTCCATGTAAGGTATAGTCGAAGGCACTTTCTTTCTCAGTGTAAAAATATAGTTACAACAAAAGACGTCAAACTTTCGACAAATGAGCGGAGTTTCCTCACAAACATTACTTCGTTTAGCGATATTTTTCCTTTGCTGGTTTTATTTAATGCCGATCCTTTTTTCAATCTCAGTTCGTTGAAAATCAAACCAAACCTAACTAGTTTCCTCCTCTATTTCTCAAGGAATATTAGCTTTTATTATCAAATAATTTTTTATGCTAGACTTCTTTTAGATACCATTTGTCATTGATTCTATTAGTCGCTCCCCAACGGATTTGGTGAGACTATGCTATACACACAAATTTGAATATCGCTGTCGACTGTGATCCCATTTTATACAAAGCGGAGCGCATAAATTTTCTAACATAGGAGCTCCCACTTAGGGTTTGCGACAGCCAACATCTTTGGTTATCATAGATGTGGAGCCATTTGACAATCTCTCACGTTTGCATTTAAAACTTGTTATTCAGGCGTTCTCAGTTGTTTTAAAACACCCTGCCACCAAGATGAGGTGGATGTAAATTTTTCGCCTGATCCCCGTTCTAACAACCAGTTGCTTGGCTAAGACGACGATACTGCTGATCTTACCATTACTGACTTTTTGCTTCATTAACTAGCTTTTTTAACGTTAAACGTCGTTAACCGAAACCCTATCGTTAGAATCAATAATGTAGATGTGTTCACAACATTGAACCCGTTTAGGTTTTCTTTTATTAAATATTTTAGCATGTTAAAAGTTTGTTGGGTGACCTAGTATTGAGTAACCAAATGGTAAGAAAGTTGGATTCATTGGTTTACGTGTGTAATTTCCAACATCTCGTTAGGAGCGTTTCCGTTACACCTGGTGATAAGGGTCTGTATATTGTTGTGCACTACTTCAATAACCTTCTGCGTGTTGAAGTCATTGATTGGTAACTACATCCATCTTCTGCGTATTAAACAGATGTCATCACTTTTCACTTTGCGTGATATGTCGTCTACTATGGTAGTGAAGTGCACGTTCATCAGCTGTATGGTAAGAAATCTTAAAGATAAAAGTAATTAATGGGTTCCCTGTCAAAATACAAGCTCTTGGTGAGATTGAAATAGTCTCCCATATCACATTCTCTTACCGTTTGAAAGGCTTATCACTATGTGCTTGCATATTCATGGTTCCTGTTTTAACGCGAGAAAAAATGTTGTTTAGTGAATTTTATGGTCAGCACAGCGGGCGACCAGAATTTTCGATCGTTTAGGCGTGAGCCCACATCACCATGTATATATTTGTAGATAAAAATGAGTTTTAATCAAATCTGTTATTTTTCCACAACACATTTGAAGCAATAAGAAAAACATTATTGTTCTTTGTTAATATTTCAATATTTATAAATACTATTAATATTTGATAAAATTAAATACAAAAATAACGACGATAATTTATTTTCATTTCTATTTAAATTATAGAAATTTATACTCAATACTTATTTATTTAAATACAATTAGAAAAAAACTCATAAAAAAAATTTTGTATAAATAAAATAATTAGTTTTTCGTAAATTAAATCTTTTTAAATTTATATTAAGTTTTAAAATAAAAACGAAGAGTATTTCAATTGTATTGATACAACCAAATACAACCTGTCTGTCATTAATTGTTATAGTACTACAATTTAAATAAAATACGAAACTATTTACGTATGAACTTATTAGAAATAAATCCAAATATCGAAAAATCACATAAAATAATAAAAGAATATTAATATATTATTTTGTAATCTTAATTATACATGCGTTTTTTGGTTTTCAGGCACTTCCCCAGTTTTATGATTAATTTGTTTACAATATTCTCTTAAAAATTTCATGTAATCTTGCATTAAACTTGTATAAGCCGTGTCTAATACATATCTTGGCATATATCCTTTCAAATCTAAACAAAGTAGCCATTCAAAAATACACCATTCAGGTTGATTCGGAATTTCGCGCATAGCCCAACATGAAACTAGATTTTCCCCTCTGATATTAAAAAAAAAAATAATAAAGATTTAAAAGATTAATATAATTTTAGTAGTCAATCTTGCCTTATATATTTTGAAACTGGTGGAGTGCCATGATGGACCACACTAATCCCCGCACTGAGATAAACGTCATTTTGTTGATTACTCTCAGTACTTACAGTACTTACATCCCGAGCATCAACAAATGTTAAATCATCATCGCTTAAATTTTGATCTGAATTATTAAAATCCTTTGCTCCTAAACTTTTGCTTAAACTTGGCGTAATCGCTAAACTAGTACTAGCCTTATTACTGTCATTTAATTGTTGTTCGCTCATCGATTTTTTTAGTTTTTTCGACGAACCTCTACTTTGAAATGAAACATCAAAACTTTCATTTTTTTCTGAGTTTTCTTCACTCTCATCGTCTGCATCATCTTCATTTTCTTTTTCAGCAAGTACTAATAACTTATTTTCTAAATCTATTTCGGTTGCATTTTTATGTTTCCTTAAAACGCTTGAAGGTTTTATATTTAATTTAGCATTTTCTACAATTTTACCATCGCGTATCAATTGCCAGCATCGTAAATTAACAAAATCACGTGCTTTGACAACTCCACCGGGACCACCAGTTGTTGCTTGATAAGTTATATCCGTATGAGAATTGATTTTCTACAAATAAAATTATTTGAACTAGTTTATATAATTTTAAGCATATTTGTACTTACATGGATAAATTTAGATTCAAGTAATGTTGGATTCCATTTTGGAACATCTTCAATGTTGTAAAAAAGATCGTATGTTAATCTTTGGGCTGAACAATTAACTCGTGCCTGAAAAATTAAAAAACTATGGTCAATAAAAATAGCAATTTGTATGTGACAATGCTCGCTTTTGTGCCCATACGGTTATAACTGATTTAAAATCTTAGGAAATAATGGTTTAATATAATTCATTCTATTTTGAAACGACATTGATGTTTTCACATTTAAAGCCAAAAGTAACATGACTTTTGGTCTAAAAAAGAGACTGCAACCAGTGTGTGTGAAGTTCGTCACTAGTTCTAAAAATATATTTTGTTGTTAATATCCACTAAAACTTTCAATTCTTGGCTCACTGTTGCCATAGCTTTTCTTAGTTAAAATTTTAGAAAAACTTATTAAAATAAAAGTACAACAAACATAATTTAACCCTAAAGTGACAAGACAAGATGAAGATGATTTGCAGGTTTATTGTGAGTCTTGGATAAACCTAATATAATAATTTTTGGTTCGGTTGTCAGTGTTTAAAGATTTAAAGTTTTTAAAGATTAACACAAAGAGCTAATTGGAAGAACTATTTTATTCAATATCGCCCAGAAACCGCTATTTTTCCTCACGTTCATACCAAGACCTGGCTTCGAAGTTTCATCAACATCATTTTATAATTAAAGCTTGTAGTGTAGAATCATCTACAATGTGTAGAGAAATAAAAAGAAGTTAAAGCAACCACAAGAGATTAACCACAAGAGATAAACCGGGTGGGAGGAAAAAAATTAACCGCAGGGTAGGGGGAGAGAGGGAACAAAAAATTCTAATACAATAAGCATATAACAGTTGACTAAAACAGCCACAGGGTTTTTGGAATTAAATGATTATTTCTCAAATATCGCTATTTCACGGTTAAAAAACAGTGAAGGAATGAAATAAATATTTTCAGTCGTAATGGTTATGTGTAAAAACTGATGTCGTCTTCTAAAATAATTAACATTTCGCAGTTAACAAAAGCTATTCAACAGATGAAACACTTTGGTTTACAATAAAGTTTGTATAACTGAAGTTCAACAACCTGCAATCAATAAATTTCGTTTGTTTGGTAAGGATAGGCTTGGTAAATGTTAACTAACATATGCAGTTGTTCCACAGCCATTAAGAAACAGCAAGTAAATTTTTGCAATACAATTTTAGTCAATTGCGTCGTCGCCCGTTAACGGTTATTAGTCCTAAGATTGTTAACTGTCTCTTTAACGGTCAATCACACCATAAAGTATAACAAATAAGATATAAATATAATATGATAAGGATGGTTAAAGCATGATTCGCTTAAGTTGCTTTTGTTTCCATTTTCAATATTAATGATGATAAGGAATGCAATTGTTATTCAAATCAAATATGTTTGCAATGTGAAATACGATATAATGATAATGATGTTACTATCGAAATGCGTCGCATTTGTTTAAGTTCAAAATCTCCAATATTAAACTAACTAATTTACAAAAAATATAATTAACTGTTTAAACGTTAAGATGGTAATTTGAACTTTTTAATCAAATAAAAAACAAAAAAAGAATGCATCACCCTACCCACCCTAGCTAGCTGTAATTTTGAGATGGACAACGGTTTTCTGTTGATCCAAAAGGAACTGACCGTAAAAACTGAACCACGTTTTAGATCATACGTTTTGAAGTTTAAGTAAGCAACTGTGTTTGTCTGCCGCACGAACGAAATGTGCGACGTAAACTACTAAGCCGACCTCAATAATTTTTTTAAAAATTCTTTGGCTGGACACCGCCTGAGCGAATCTGTTATAATAATTCGACAACGCTTTGTTGTTTCGTGTTAGTTTTAATACATTTCTAAAAAGAAATATAGTAGATTATACACCAAGGGAGATAAATGCATGTTTTCTCCTGAGGTGTTTTTGGAACCCGAGGGTGAAGTCCGAGGGCTACATATCATTAAGGGAGATAATATGCTCCCTCACGAAGTGTATATACTATTTTTTGTACGACCAAAGTATAATTATGCTATTAACAACTAAAATATAATCATTTAAAGAGAACGAAAATTATAATTTTTGGTGTTCATAATAGTAGCCGGTTTTTATACAAATTTGTTTGAATTAATCGTTAACAATTTCTGTTTCTATGAAAACTTTCATTGTTGTCATGGTTTGTTATTTTTTAAACCCTAGGTAGTAAAAGATGCAATCCGCTTTCGCAACTGAGAGAGCGAAATTGAACTTTATATACAACTCGTGTAAAAAAGTATTTGTACTTTGGTAAAGAGTTTTATGTTTAAAATGCAATATTTAAAAATATACTTTTTACTGTTTATTTTTAATTTTATTTTATTAACAATAATATACTTCCTTATAGTAACAATTTTATTTTATTTTTAATTTACAGAACATCGATTTCGACTTACGTCATCCTCAGTTCTTAAATTATTATTACAATTTTTGCTTAAACTATTACTTATATACTATTTCAACTGCTGTTTTTTATTATTATGTCATATATTTTGTTAGTTTTAGTGTTGATTTTATCATTTAAAATGTTGTTATTGTTTTTATGTTTATATATTTCTATTTCTTCCAGTCTGTCTAGATGTTGTCCTTTTCTTTTTTTATGTAATATGGTTAAATTTGTGTTGATATTGGTGTATTTGTGTTTTTCTATTTTCAAATGTTGGGCATACCTGGATTTTGGATCGCTTCTGTTAATTTCATTGGTGTGCTCGATAAATCTTTTTTTGAAGGACCTCCCCGTCTGGCCTATATAAAATTTACTGCAGTTGTCACAGGTAAGCTTATAAACACCTGTGTCTAAGCTTTGGGTTTTTTTAGTTTTTAGGTAGTTTTCTATTTTATTTTTGTTTTTGTAAGCCGCAATATATCCATAATTTTTTAAAGTTTTTTGCATTATTTTGAATGTTGTTTTATTGTATGTTACGCCTACGTATTTTTTACCTGCTAAGTTTTCTTCATTCTTCAACGTTGTTAGGGTTCGCAAATTTTTCTTGTTTTATATTTTCTATTTAATGTGTCAATCATTTCATTTTTATATCCGTTTTTAATGGCTATGTATTTTATATTGTTTAGCTCGTCGTGATAATTTTCAGCATTCATTGGTATGTAGCTGTTTCTATGACGTAAATGTAATTGAAAATGAAATTGGACATGGAAATTTTTGAATTTATTGTAGTTTTTGAAATATTTTTGGAATTTTGAAAAAGTTTGTATTTTTGATTTTGTAATGATTTTTGCAATATTTTTAGAATTTCGGAAAAAGTTTTAATTTTTGATTTTGTAAGAATTTTTGAAATATTTTTAGAATTTTGAAAAATTTTTAATTTTTGATATTATTATAATTTTTGGAATTTTGAAAAAAGTTTGAATTTTTGATTTTGTAATAACTTTTGCAATATGTTTAGAATTTTGGAAAAAGTTTCAATTTTTAAGAATTTTTGAAATATTATTGGAATTTAGAAAATATTTAAATATTTCATTTTATTCTAATATTTGGAATATTTTTGGAATTTTGAAAAAGATTGATTTTATTTAATTTAACAATATTTTTGGAATTTTGATTATAATTTTCCGGCAACGTATTGATGTTTCGTGTTAGTTTTGTAATAAATTTTTAAACAGAGATAAAAAACTTGTACTTCAACAAAGAGTTATGTTTGATGTACATCGCTGCCCAAAACTAAAAACCATGTCCTCATAAAAGTTTTTTTTATGATTGTATTTTGGTTTCTCCATTTTTATTAGTATTAGTAGTTAAAACTTTGATGGCTTTGTAGGTGATTTTTCATTTTCAAAATACCAAACAATTAAATAGGTATCGAAGTTGAATAAAATTTATTTAATTGTTTGGAGGTATAAACAACTAAAATAAATTTAATTGTTTTTTTATTCGTTTTACTTGTTTTATCAATGAATTTTAAAATAATTCAATTTAAATTAATACATTTCACTCTGTCAGAAGGATAAAATGTTTTATTTATTGGCTTCGTGATTAATAAATTTTATTATATAGCAAATTTGCAACTCTCGTTCGCATTGTAAACTTTTGTTTGAAAAATAAAATATAGCATTAACACAATAACACAATACTTACACAATAAATTATTATTATTTCGAAATAGGAGTAAGAACGATAGCTTTTTATTTTTACTTCTGTATCTGGGAATGTTATGTTTTTTTATCTTATTCGCTCTGAAAGAACTGAGTAAATGAGTGAGATAAGAAGCGTTTTAAGCTCTGTCTATTTGATGTGTAATAAAGAAATCAAAATTCGTTCTTTTATTTTTTTGGTTTCCTTAAACTTTATTTCGTTTATCGCTGTCGTTGTAAATTCATAATGTAATTTGTAAGTAAGTGTAAGCTAGACATAACCTGTACTTTTACCTATCTACCATGAATTTTAAAATATTTAGTGGTCCGTAGCATAAAATCAGTTGAGAAACACTGTCGTACACCATTACCAGTTACCAATCTGTTTAATTGTCAATTATATTGAAACCGTCGCCAGTCTTCTTTAAAAGTTTAGTCTAATTTATAAATTAGTACTCGGTTTAACAGGTTGATAGAATTAATCATTACGATAAAGGCAAACTATTCAATTTCAATTTTAGCAAGTAATCTAAGTGCCGCCGTTTGGAAATGTTTAGAAGCTTTATTTTATATAAATAAGTAAAGATGCTTGACTCAAACAACAGCATGCTCACAGATATAAAAGCTCGAATCGCTGCAGGTAATCGAATTTTCTACTCAATTAAACCTCTCCTTGGATCACCGTATGTATCAACTAACACTAAACTCAAGTTATACAAGACGTTGATTAGACCGGTTGTAATGTATGGGTCACAAACATGGACCCTTACACAAAATGACGAATTGCATTTATCTGTATTTGAGTGTAAGATGCTACGCTACTTTTTTGGTCCACTCAGGCCAGACGATGGAGAGTACAGAACTTTGTAGAACGGTATAACTTTGAGATCATAGATCTTCTTGAGGGTCCTGATATAATAGGTTGTATCTGTTATAATAGGATTGCTTGGTTTGGGCATGTTCTACGAACCGATTTACAGTCTGGAATGATTAAAAAAAAGGACGTTAGTACCTCAGGGATTGGGCGACCGCGAAATAAACTACGACTGCAATGGGAGACTGACGTAATAAACGACCTTAAAAAATCGGCTGCCATGGTAATTATGTCGCTGTTGCGAACGGCCGTGGTGAATATTCAAAGCTGATTAGCCTGGCAATGCTCCTACATGGAGCATGAACGCCAAGAAAAAAAAGTAAAGATGCAGCGTGAAAACAGGGTGAAAAGTACACTGAGAAAAAAAGCCAAGTATATTTCTGTAGGTGGGAGGTAAACTACACCAAGTCCAATTTTTTCAAAATACGTTTTTTTATACTGTTAGAATCAGGATTTTGTTCTCTACCGAGAGGTTAAGAGCACTTAGTCCTAACTAGTATAGTTTTCGAGATAGAACAATTTTAAATAGTCCAAGTCCATAGTAAATAGTCCATTTTCAAACAGTTTTTTGGCTTTCCTGTAAAATTTTAAAAATGTGACTTAGTGTAGTTTACCTCCCACCTACAGATTTGTAGACAATACAATAATTTGTGAATGTATTAAGATAATTCAAATTATTGTATTGTCTAAAAATATAATTGGATTAAGTAAATTTTTTTTAATTAATTATTTGGATGACATGAAATTTTATTATTATTATTGAGAATTATGGCATTATAAGTTTGTCAAAAAAATAATGTCAAGCGTGTCAAAAAATGATTTCATTTATTTTTTAAGCCAATCTTTTGGAAAAAATGTAGCTGTTTTTATGACGTAAAAGTAATTGAAAATGAAATTGGACATGGAAATTTTTTAATTTGTTATAGTTTTTGAAATATTTTTGCGATTTTGAAAAAAGTTGGTATTTTTGATTTTGTAATAGTTACTTCGGTCTGAAAGTATTACATTCATGAGCCAAAAGTGAAATTCTTACACCCCCACTTTTTTGGCATTTCTCGACGTTTTAGGACCTACTGATTCTAAAAAAGCAAAAAAAAATGTATGTCTGTCTGCCGGCCGGCCGTCCGTCACAACCGACGAAATCTAGAAAACCACTGGAGGGATTTCAAAAATTTTGAATTCTAAAAATTGGTATATTCAATGGTAAAAGCCGAAAGGACGATGTGTTCGATAGCTGTCCCGGAAGTGTGTCGAAAATATCGTCAAGTTTGTCAAAACAAGGAAATTTGCATATTTTGGCTTAAAAAACGTTAATTTTAAGTGATTACGAGCAGGAACATTGAATTTGGAGAAATCTTTATGGTAGGGATTCGGATGTGAGACCAAAAACTAGATTGTTGCATTAGAAGTTTGCCAAAAAAATATTGTCAAGTGTGTCAAAAGAAAGATTTTTATTTATTTATTTACCATTTTTTGAAAAAAAATAATATTAATTATTTGTATGACATGAAACATATTTGTATGACATGAAATTTTAGTACTATTATAGAGAATTATGGTATTGTCAGCGTTGGTTAAAACACTATTTTTTTTTAAAAAAACAAAACAAACTGTTTTTTTTTGTTTAAAACGCGTTTTTTATTGTTTAAAACAGTATTTTTTGTTTTTTTTGTGTTTTTTTTGATTTTTTTTTTTGTTTTAAATATGTTTTATACTACGAATATTCGGTTTTAAATGAAAATATCTAATTTAAGTGACTAAACTCCAAAGAAAATAAGTGTCTTAAATATTGTCAGATAAATAAAGGTTCTCTAAAGATTTTCAAGATTCCCATCATTCGCTAGATTATCTGAAGATAGTCTGTACGTCGAAATATTTTCAAGATTCTTTGAAAATTCTCAATATTCGGAAAGATTCTCAAGATTTTGTGGCGATTCTTAAGGATCATGGTTAAGATTCTCAAGATTTCTTGAATATTCTTAGTAGCCACTCAAATAGTTGTTCCAAGATGCCTAAGAGTAGTTTATCCCTCAATCTAATGGCATGGTTGTCTTAATTGCCTAACGTCAGAATTTGAATTATGATAAAAACTCTGGGACCAACGTATTTCCGATTTTTTCTCCTAGCTCAACTTGAAAAGACTATGGAAAACAGGGAAACAATTTGATTAAATAAAGCAATTGAGTTTCTGGCGATTGCAAATTACAGATTACGCTATTGATATCAATCCTATTAGAATATTGGCTGGTAAGGTGTAACAATATTGAATATACCTTTAACATAAAATCTATTGAAAACAACAATTTTTTGAATTTGGAAGCAATATAATTTTATTTAAATTTAAAATATATATTTGCGACTGGTTTTAAAATTTGATAAAGTTCCTCATCATTGATAAAATAGTCTATGTTAAGTATCTTTTAAAAAAATGTTAACATATCAATGATATGAAATAACCGTAATCGAATTTTACAAATCTCGCACCGAATCTTTAATTTCCTTTTCAAAATTAGGATGTTCGTTTTGATCCACAGGAATAGCACATATTTACCACTTTTTTATTTAGCAATTAAGCAAATTTCACTTGCTCCTCCATCGAACTTCTGTCGGGAATCGAATAACAGATCCTCCAGCAGTTTTGTACTAATAGTTTGGCTAGTAGAGATATCCCTGCCTAGTCAACCCTAAATTTTATGTATGAAGTATTCCTTGATGATGACACGATATTGATTGCTCGAAGAATCGAGCTTTCATATAACTCTATGTGTGGTGTTTAATAATTGAGGAAGACAGTGCGTCACATGATCAAGGATTATACCACTAGCTAGATTATTGGCAACACCCTTTTAATTTTGTTACTGTAAATTTTTTAAAAAAATCCTATCATGCACTATTGGGTTATGTCATATTTTATATGTGATAGAATTTATTGTTTAGTTATTTCTTCTTTAAAAAATATATAAAAAAATAAAAAACAAAGATTTGCTTTTATCAACACCCGCAGAACGCATTTTATTAACAAAAAAAACTTAAGAAAACTTTGAAAAATTTTAAAATTTTAGTGACGTTTAAGATGCTAAAAGGTGCCTTAAGGTGGTCAAATGTATTAAAAACGGTAAAACACGACAGTTTACAACAGTTCTATTGAATAGCATTGCATTATTTAAAAAAAAACAAATTTTGTTTAAAACAATGTTTTTTTAAAAAAAAACAATTTTTTAAACTGTTTTAAACAGTGTTTAAAACAAAAGTGTTTAAAACAAACCACCTCTGGGTATTGTAAGTTTGTCAAAAAAATGTTGTCAAGTGTGTCAAAAGAAAGATTTTATTTATTTTTTTACCCATTTTTTGGAAAAAAATAAAATGAATTATTTGTATGACATGAAATTTTATTATTATTATTGAGAATTATGGCATTATAAGGTTGTCAAAAAATTGTTGTCAAGCGTGTCAAAAAATGATTTCATTTATTTTTTAAGCCAATTTTTTGGAAAAAAAAATGTAGCTGTTTTTATGACGTAAATGTAATTGAAAATGAAATTGAACATAGAAATATTTGAATTTGTTATAGTTTTTGAAATATTTTTGGAATTTTGAAAAAAGTTTGTATTTTTGATTTTGTAATAATTTTTGCAATAATTTTAGAATTTTGGAGAAAAAGTTTTAAGTTTTGTTTTTGTTCTAATTTTTTCAATACTTTTAGAATTTTGAAAAAAAATAGAATTCTTTTATATATGATTTTAGAATTTTGAAAAAAGTTTTAATTTTTGATTTTGTAAAAATTTTTGGAATATTTTTAGAATTTTGAAAAATTTTAAATTTTTGATTTTATTATAATTTTTGGATTTTTGTAAAAAGTTTCAATTTTTGCAATATTTTTAGAATTTTGGAAAAGATTTTAATTTTTGATTTTGTTATAATTTTTGCAATATTCTTAGAATTTTGAAAAAAAAAAAAATAGAATTTATATATATTTTTAGAATTTTGAAAAAAGTTTTAATTTTAGATTTTGTAAGAATTTTTGGAATATTTTTAGAATTTTGAAAAATTTTGGTTTTATTATAATTTTTGGAATTTTGAAAAAAGTTACAAGTTTTGTAATATTTTTAGAATTTTGGGAAAAGTTTATTTGATTTTGTTATATTTTTTGCAATATTTTCAGAATTTTGAAAAAAAAAAAAAATAGAATTTATATATGTATATTTTTAGAATTTTGGAAAAAGTTTCAATTTTTGATTTTGTAAGAATTTTTGGAATATTTTTAGAATTTTGAAAAATTTAAAATTTTTGAATTTATTATAATTTTTGGAATTTTGAAAAAAGTTACAATTTTTGAAATATTTTTAGAATTTTGGAAAAAGTTTTAATTTTTGATTTTGTAATAATTTATTGAAATATTTTTGGAATTTTGAAAGAAATATGAATTTATGATTTTGTAATATTTTCTCGGAACGCTAAATGGAGAGGTTTTTGAGTAGTTTGCTAAGTGTTTCATCTTTTCACTAAATTATGTTAATTTATGATTTGTTATAATTTTCCGGCAACGTATTGATGTTTCGTGGTAGTTTTGTAATAAATTTTAAAACAGAGATAAAAAATACTTATACTTTAATAAAAAGTTATGTTTGATATACAGCGCTGGCCAAAACTAAAAACCATGTCCTCATAAAAATTTTTTGCCGAAAACTATATCAAAATCCTTAACCCAGACCGACGTCTTGATATTTCAGAGCTTGAGATTTCCGCCCCTCCATATTTTAGCATAGCAAATCGTGAAAAGTAGCTCTGCATACTACAGATGCAAAAGTAGATAATTTTAAAGATTTATTATATGATAGTTTCAAATGCAGTTTCAAGTTCATCGTATTGTAAGTATATACTTAGTTTAGGTAAACTTTCATCAATTCATGATATTGTAATCATTTTTTATGTTTATCAATAATTTATAGTTTAAGGGATTATCTTACAATTCCGTATACTATTACAATTATCAGTTGTTGGTGAAGCTACTTCTCTATAACTACGATTACTGTTATCTATGAGGAAATAGAGTATATATTTAACCAAACAAGTGTTGAATAAAATATTTTTGAATTATATTGAAAAAGATTAATCATCGTCAATTTATATACAAAACAACATCCGCCTAATTAATTTCGGAGATATATTATATAATCCTATGGCATTAAAAGTAAGTTTCGGGGTTCGAAGCTTTTTCAATCTGTTGAATAGTTTTATTAATATTTCTGACGGTGACTCGGCTGACCAACAACGATGATAATTAAAATGAAACAGACAAATTTTGCAAGATGTCTCTAATTCTAATATTGCAGGGCTTCTACAGAAACAAAGTTACTTAAAAACATACGCACTGACCTGAGAAATATAATAGTATACATGTATCAAACTCAGAGCAACAATCAGCAACATATGCGCATTGTTTAGACATATAAGAAGTAACTCAGACACATAAGAAGTAACTTACACAATACAGTTCAGAATCCCAATTCGTTCACCAATTTAGATATCAAGTTTATATACCGCATTTACAGCGGCATAGCAAATTAGTAGATAGTATATATTATAATCTGCATCTTGTCATTTTTAATATGAGTTTACAACGTAGATTGTAATTTGAATCGTAAGTATTTGAATCGTTTGTAATTGTAGTAAGCCTAGATATGAAATTAGTTGCAAGCTTTTAAAATAAAAAGTGTTTACAGCACAGATTTAAATTACATCTACTAATTTGCTATGTCGCTGTAAATGCATTATTAAATGCTAAATCGATTTAAATGCTCTGCTTAAATTCAAAAGAATCAATAAACTCACAAACCTGTTATCCAAGTTTCTATGAATAGTCGTCTACACTAAAAGGAAAAAAAATCGGTCACTACAACCTCTTTTGTGCCAACCGAATGTTTTCTGTCACAATAACCGTAAATTCGGTTGTCTTTTCTTAAAAAGCCAAATTTGAAGAAACAAAAATCGTATTTGAGGTTATGGTGACAAAAAACATTCGGTTGGTACAAAAGAAGTTGTAGTGACCGAATTTTTTCTTTCAGTGTTCGGTTGCCGATTGAATATTATTTCTTTATTCAAATATTTCATATTTTGCAATTCCATAATGTTTCCCATTGCACTAGGTTTTAGACCAGCGGTCGCAAGTGATAAGACTAGATAAGTATACTAGATAAGTGTACCGACAACTTATTATTGTAATAATTGCTCTGTTTGCGTGCCAAATGAAGTGGTACACAAAATTTTGTGACTGCGTATTTGAATATGTTTCGATTAAAGCCCTTAATTCTAGGTGAAGGAATTATGTCCGAATTTCAAACGGTGCCCGTTTTAATAAAAAATGTATTGTGCATGAGTTCCGTCGTTTTTTGGCGAGTAAATCATTTCTGGAAAGCTTAGCATCGAAAAATGTTGTCACTTTTTATATAAAAGTAGGTAGGTTTCTAGGTAGAAACTATAAAGCTTTAGCTTTCCGGTGTATGTCTGCTTTTATTTTTCATAAGCTTCTGTAATATTTTCGCTTATAGCATAATTTTCCCTAGTTTCCATTTTTTCGTCACTTGTATGTAAAGATGATGTGCATTTTTTGAGGAGGTGAACTCGGGTCTCTCTTTCTATATGACAGAATCTACATTATTCCAACCTAACCATCCCAATATTTTTAAAGGTGATTTCTCGTTTATTGTCTAATCAGCAGTGCCCTATAGGCTATGAGCATACCTGTCAGTATTTTGAAGTTGATGCTACCTAATCCTAAACATATTTTTAATCTATTTGGTTCCTACAACCCTCTAATTAGTTCTTAGGACTGTCTTAAACTTCAGACACTGATGCTGGTCTCAGAACATTCTCATTCTCGTCTCTTCTTTTTGGGATGAAACATTTGGTCAGTTCAAAAAATTGTTCAGAGCAGACGAAAGGCGCTATGCACTCTCCTTTGCCCGAACCAGAACTACCCGTGATACGCACCGTAAGATTTTTGCATATTATAATAGTGGTAGTAGCCCTACAAACCATTGCCTTCATGTGACTACTGCACAGGAGCTTACTTTCTAGAATAACTAAATATTATGTTTTTTATTTTATTATTTTGTAGGCTTATATTTATTATTTGAATATAATTTTAATGGGTATCGAGCCTATTTCTTAAAAATAAAACACATTAATTGTTTTAATAAATTTGTTTTTCGACGTTTCGTTTTTCGTTTCATATAATATTTTTTTCATTTGACGAATGTTATCTTACATTTTTTTTGTTGTATGTTTTTTTAAATATATTTTCTTTTTTGAAAATGGCAAAGGAATTTTGCCGAAACGTCGAAAAACAAATTTATTAAAACAATTAATGTGTTTTATTTTTAAGAAATAGGCTCGATACCCATTAAAATTATATTCAAATAAATATTATGTCTCCTTTGCGCTTACTAATACCAAACCTCTCATGATTATTAGTCAGGTTAGAATTATGCTTCTTGATAAACGGGACCACCGTTGTTTTACTAAAATTGAGTTTTTGTCCTCAGATTTACATCGCATCAGAGTAAGACCACTTTAGAAAATCATACAGAGTATTTTCTCAAAATAATCTAAAACCAAAATGCCTATGCCAGTCGTGTATATAATTCTCTTGCAGCTCTGGTTATCTAATATGGCAAGAAATTCATTTACCATTAAACTCCACAAGCGGAGTGATAAGACTTCACTCTGTGGATATCCTCTGCCTTCCACCACAACATGCGTTCTAAAGGTGTTGGTGGACGCTTTTTTAACAATATTTGTAGATTGAAGGCACTCGATACTATTAATTTGGTCAAAGCATTTCTTTAGAATAGTTTTGGGTTCTTTCCATTTACTGGGAAAAAAATCGACTTTTGAATCGACTTAAAACAAATGTTTTAACATAAAATAAGAGAAAAGCAGAAAGGATTAAATTAAATTAACAAAAAAATTTATTTAATGAAGTGCAAATATATTTTGTCCAGACCGATTTTTTTGCAAGGAGGCATCATTTTTAGTTGATTTGTAATTTTTTTTATTTTTGCTCTACGAATGTGACAACCCCCAATGGATTGGGATATGAGTTAACGTGATATATCATATACTATAATGACAATAGCAGTTAAATATCAATAATCAAGGTGATAACTTACGAGTGCTGAAGGATGAAGTCGATTAACTCAACTCGGTATTACCCTCAATCTTTGTTATGGAATAATCCTTGATGATGGCATTAGTGCTTGCCGAAGAAATGAGCTTCCAGATAGCTCTATATGCTTTAATCCTTGAGCAAGACCGTCAAATTATTAAGGAATATCCCAATAACAGAGTAAAGAACCACACACAGAGCAATTTAATCTGTGAATTTAAGTCGTTTATCATTTTAGTCTCTTTAGTCAAGTCTCTTTAGCTGTTATTTTAAATTTTACTATGTATGTGACAATAAAATAATTATGAGTTTTCAAAATTTAAGAAAATTTAAGTAATGACAAGTGATATCTAACAATGCCGCCATTGAATGCATAAACACGTGTATTTTTCATTAATTATGAAAATTTGTGAAAACTTTTCAGTTTAACGAATTGTTTTGTAGATGAAGATTGAGAATATTTCTATTGTCACAACAAAGAATAATATAAGAGTAGAAAATACTGTGTAGAATAATTCGACAAAATATCATTTAATGTTCCAATGCGATTGAATAAAGGTAGGGTGTAGCTATTCATAAAAAACTATTTTAGTTCGAGACTGATTAACTTGAGTATAAATTGTTACTCTTATGTACACGCTGACCCCATCATTTCTGCGTTCAGATCAATCATAACGGTAAAATTGAAATTTAGATAAGCTAATATACACATCGCCTATATAACTTTTAATGCAGTTTTCCGAATACAAATAATGTTCATGTTTACAGCAACTAAAGCACGCTTGACGCATGTCGTTTTTTAGAATATTTATAAAAGATATACTACGTTTAAATATGAACTTCGTTAAACTGAGCAAATTTTGTCCCCCAAAACGGTAACCTTTTACTCCTTGTGGTACCTTTTCCAAGGGTATATCAGTTTTTATCGCTAATAGACTAGTTAAAACTATCATTAGTACAAATTTTGCTCACCCCATTATCATCCTCTATCAATATTGGTCATTTCTTCCATCGGACGATTTACAATTAACATTTTTCATATTTCAAGTTGCATTAAACTGCATATGCTGTCGAGGTCTACAGGTTTTAGACTATACAGTACCACAAATTTTTAATTATAAAGGAGACTGATAATTGTTTTTAGTTTTCAATAATTAGAATTCCCATGGAAAGACATTTAATCTGACTACTTGATAGTTTTCAACCTAACTGAACCTATTAGTTTGAAAAACTTCTCAGAAAAGTCCCCATTTATCGTTAATTTTTTTTTAGTTACAAATTTTGCGGAAAAATGACATTTAATCTGTAACTACCTGATATTTTCCAACATGATTTGAAGTGACTACTTAGAAAGTGATTCGACAGAAAAAAATCTAAACTTTTAAAAAATTATTTTTAGTGTCGGCAGTATAAGTATAACGGCTGCGCAAAGTACTTTTTAGTTCAAATCTACAAAACGATACTAGAAAGATCGGTTTTAGCTAGGCATAATGCGTTAAATAGTTCTTTATTTAACTTTGGCTGGAGAAAATGAAAAATTAAGCAACAACTTTAAAACATCACAACAAAACATCTTAAGAAAACTCGATTTCTAGACCGATTTTGCGACTATTTTCTAGAAGTAGATTTTTTAATACAAAATAGATTTTTTAATACAATGCTTGCGAAAATGTAAAAATGAGAAAAGGTTTAAACTCAATTTTTAACATAGTCATATGTACAAGAAACCTCAGTTCATGAAAAAATAAACTTTTGTAAAATAAAAAAATTAAAAGAATAAAAAAATAATCATTTTTATATCAATTAAACAATTGCCGAACTAAACAATAATTTGTGACATCGCTTGCACGCGATAAGCATATTTTCTTTATCGTCGCATTTGAATATTAAAGAAACATTATTTTGTATGCATTTTTTTTCAATGATAAAATATCGTGAGCTCATAAAGACCCACTACTGACTCCAACTAATATGCCAGCTTTAAATCAACATAGATGGCAAATGCATCGGTTAGTAAAAAAAATTACGAATCAGTATCACGCCTGTGGAATGAAAACCGTACCAAACTAGCTTGTTGACCAAGTTGTCATGTCATATTCCATCCAATACTTTTGATATATTTAATGCGATGATATATATGGTTTATATGGTGGTTTTACAATTGGTTACATGGTATATATTAAACATATATTAAACCAATTCTGGCAGGCTTCAGTCTCTCTATAATTTTATGCTTTTTTGGGATAAACGCGATTAAAATTTTGCTTATTGTTTGGTCATTACGTTGTATTTTTTAATAAAATATGTTGTGTAGTAGGAATTATGTGTCACAACAACACAGGAGTATGGAATATGTGTCACAACAACACATAAAAACCTCTTAAGACCAAGGTTCCACAACAACATGCGTTCTAAGATGTTGATGGACGCAATTTTTGTTTTGTTTTTTTTTATATGCATTAATTAAGTTTTTTAATGAAAAGATATTCAGAAATATTTAACAGTTCACCGCTTCCAAAATTTGACAGCTGAGTGGGTTAAATAATTATAAAAAAATGTATTTATTATTAAATGCAGTCACAAATAACAATAAATTTTTTTTTTAATTTTGTTGTATGATCATATTGATATTCGTTGATATTTTGATAATCTTTGATAACCCGATCTGTGCTCAAAAGTCATTTAATAAATACAGATTTGATAAAAGATTTATTATTTTTATACACGCTCCAATCGGTTGTTGACTTCTTGTTTGGTAACTCGTATTAGCTATTAGATATCAAAATATGGCCTTCGATTTTTTTTAAATATGTGATTTAATTTAATGCTCATAAAATTTTAAGAGATGCCGTTCGTGAGGTATAGTTAACTTAGGTATAGGTTTAATAAAATTGCTGAACGAATCCCGCGTTGTGACAATCATTGTCTGAGTACTCGGATTTGATGTCTTGGGTAATTGTACAGCAAGTATCATATATCCAGCATTTTGATGTTTTGAATATGGTCAAAAAGTAGCTTGTGACACATTCAATGCTTTTGGAAGATCAATAATGACTTTGATTGTACTTGTCTGTTTTAAGCTCAATTCATCGCTAAGTTGTTAATTGTGTTGTGTGTACTATTCAGAAGTTATTCATAATCCTCTCTCAGTTTACGATCTCGAGGGCCATGGTAGCAGAATTAAACATATATTTTTATTAAATTGAACTTTTAACAACTGTAAATGTTGATTGATTTTTTTAAAAAATAGTAGGATAAGTGTGAATATAACTTGCTCGACGAGGGTTCTGTTTAAATAATATCCTACGAGAAAGGTTTTTCTCAAAAACACAATTTTAGAAATAAACCAAAACAGTTGCCTTTGCAAATTACAAAATAAATCGTTTTAGAATGAAAAATAATTCACCTTTCAGTTGACACCCCCTCCCCCACTCGTCAAGGCTAAAACTATTTTTTTTTTCAAAATGTTCACTCTCAATTCTCCAAATAACATTTGAAACAGAGCACGGAAAAATTACATTCGCGAATCAAAAATTTAATTCTTCTGATGTCTTTTCATTCGTTCGTGAGCTAAATACAACTTCATAAAATTCATGAATACGAACAAGACGAATGTGAGTGAGATGAGAATTAAATAGAATTTATTGTTCGCGAATAAGTGCGCGAGTTTTAATTTAGGCTAATTTAGTAGGAAAATATGGGTCGATCGAAAATGTTCGATTATAAGGAGTATGTATCTTATGATGCTGGTAAGTATATTTCAACATGCCCACAATGTGTAAAATTTTAGTGCTCCAAGGTTTATGTAGTGTAAAATCTAAAAATTAAATAATTTAATTTTATGGTTGCAAAATTTCCCTTTTGATTTAACAAATATGATTTTTGGGAAATCTTCAAATTCTATTACTCGGCAGTTGTGAAACATAAAAGTTGTTTTTAGAAATTATAATTAATTAAAAACCTATAAAGAAATATTGAGTAAAATTTCTTTGGGATTTTGAATACTATTATGCAATTTCCAACATGTAATCATAGATGAAAGATTCAACTTAAGTAAATATGAAATGATGAAAATTAAAATATGGTTCGTCATCGCGCCGCTGTGGCTGAGTGTGTAAGGCTCTAGGGATTAGGGCTGAGTGTGTAAGGCACTAGGAGACAGGTGTCTCTGATGAGTGTGAGTTCGAATCCCGACACGAAACACACAAACAATTTTCTAAAGGAGTTTTTCTAAGAGAAAATAAAAAATGGTCTCGAATTGCAAAACTCAAGTGATTTCCATAATGTACTAAAGCTTAATTGCTCACAAAAACATCTTTAAATTGAGTAAAATGTTGCGATAATTAACAAATAGAGTTTCGATAGTAATTAATATATTTTTTATGTGAAACATCTATAGGCGCGCCTTGCTAGTAAAACCGAATTGTACGGTGCAACGAAAAATGGTAGGACAGCCTTTTATTTCAAAATATTAATAATTGATTTAATTTTTTTTTTGTTTAATTTTTTCAAATTCTTAATTTTTTTTTGATTTTTCTGTTTTTATATTTTATTATTTTTCTTCTTAATTTTTTTTATAATTCTTTTCATTAATTTTTTGACTTGTTTTATATTTTTTTCTGTTTTTTTTTTTGTTAAATTTATTTTATTAAATTTTCTTTTAGTTTTTCTATATTCTTTTTAAATTTTTATTTTTATTCTTTTTTTAAAATTTTTTATTTATAATTTTTTTTTTATTTTTTTTAAATTTTTTTTTTGTATTTATATTTTTGAATTTTTTTATATTTATTAATAAAAAAAATTATCCTCGATTTGTTTTTTATTTGTTTACTCAATATTTTTTTTATATGTTTTTATTAAATTTAAATTCTACTGTCAACTTTTATGTTTCACATCTGCAGCGGTCCCGTGACGGCTTACTTTTTTTCCTCTTGTTTTAATTATAATAGAGAGTACAGAATATAAATACAAAAGAAATCAATATTTTTGACTTTCTGTTTTACAGTGAAGTAGCGGAATATAATTTGACGTATTTTCGTGATGTTTACTGTTTTAGGGATATTATTTTTATGTAAAACAGATATATTATAAAACTGTTAATTTGTGAAAAAAATTCAATAATATTAAACCCATATTTTTGATGAAGAAATTTCAAAAATGCATTAAATAAATTATAATAAATCATCCGTAAAACTAACAACCGAAAAAATCAAATTACAAAAACAAATCAAAAAGAGTTTAAGCGTCATGACATTTTTCGTCACACCACACGTGTCGGTTTTACAACTAAGGTTCGCCTATAGGTATTTCACATTATCAACACACTTGTCTAATTTAATTTATTTATTAGAAAAATATTCTTAACTTTTTAACAAAAATCTGAAAAATATCTTGACTAGTTTTGATCTAAAATCTTCATAAAGAAAGTTTGTTGCAACTCTCAAAGGTGTTTGATATTTATCAGAAAGAACTGTGTGAAATGAAAAAAAGCAATTTTACAACCATAAAATTAAACCATTTAATCAAAACATCCATGTATATTATCTGTTCTATGATTCAGAACTATTCGTTTGCGACAAATTCGCGAACGAATTCAATTTTTTGTGTCCAAAATTTTTCATTTATTTCGCGAGCTGAAAATTATTGAAAGAAGAATAAAATAATTAAATTCGTGAAAGAATCGAAAAAAACATACATCTATGGTCCATTTGCCTGAGAATGATCAAATATTTCGATTATCCGTACTCGATTATCCGTACGCTAAAGTTTTCATTCGATCTTTACAACATTTCTTATAACCGTGAATTTTTGAAAACAAAATTTTTTGTAATGTTCGAAGTTAAAAAAGACAGGGGAAAGATAAGAAAAATCTCTAATATTTTTGACAATAAGTCGATTCCGAAAATTACAAGAAAAATTATTTTTGACTGGAAAAAAATTCACTTTTCATATGACACCACATATGATTTGTCCAGGTTTAAAATAATTTTTTTCAAAAGTTTGCACCCTCAACACCCTCCAAATAACATTTTAAATGATGAGCCGACCGCGCCGCATTCATAATGCTGTTGTAAGATTAGATTTGTAGAATAAAATTAAAAAAACCAAAAATAAAAAAGTATCACTAATGCATGTGGAGTTTTTACACCTGTAGATAAAAAACTATCAAGATAACAAAATTCATCTCTGCATGCATATAAATTTAATTTAAAACTTCAACAATTTCGATTACGTTGAGTCTTTTTTATATTAAAATAATTTAGTCAAAAGTGTAACAATTAAGATGAACACATTTAAACATTTTTGAATTAATTTTTTTGACTACTAAAATGATTTGATTGATTACTTCATTCATTCATTTTTCAAAAACTAAACTGACTGAAGTTACATTTATTACGCAAACTACAAACCCAACTACAATAATTTTATATTTTTTCTATTTGATTTAACTTTTTTATTTTTGTTATTTATATGGAAAAAACTATTGTATTAGGTTACTACTTACCGTTAATCTGTAAATTTTTCCTAATCCATCACGATGAAGACTTTGGATAGTATCATTTTTTTGTGTTACTTTTTCTATTTTCCAATCCTTTGATTCCAATAAGTCATATGAACGCCGTACAGCTTCTAATCCCATTTTACAATATTCATCGTCCTTTGAACAAAAGAATTACAAAAATAAACAAGTACTATAAAAATATATAATTTTGTAAGTATTGGGATCGGATTTCAAACAATTTGAAATAAATCAAAATCATGACATTGCTATTAAATATCGAATTCTCATTACATTATACTCTAATTGATTAACAGATTCTTTATTTTTGTATTTTTTACTTCTAAAAAAATTACGAATAATAATCATTTTTATTTAGTTTTAGAAAATAGAAAACAACGACTTTATCTTTCAACTGAAACTAACAGAATGTTAGACAAAAACATAAATCTATATAAAAAGATTAAAAAGTTTGTCTGTACAAATAAAAATACGTTAAGGGATCGAGTTATTGTAATAAAGATTACAAAATATTTGTAAATATTATGACGTATGAGTTAAAAGATAAACAATTAAATTAAGTTCCATGATACGATTAACGATGATTTTTTAATATTTTACAACTTCCAATGACGACGATGGAATCCAATGATTGTCTGATCAAACAATAAATTTTACTTTATCAATCCAATCTGATTAAACAATCTGAGAAGTTGTTTTAACTGTTTAAAGAAGGTCAAGGTTTCGATAAACATGGCATGGAGAATGGTAAGCCCGTTTTAAAATCTTTAGCATTAAATCAGCGAATAAATTATTTCATACTAACCATATTATCATCATCATCGCTATTATGTGCCGAATCAATAGGTGAATAAAAATTACCAATACTTTCTGGTCCAACTCTATAATTATGTACAGATTGTAAAAATGGTGCTAGCAAGGGTGATCGCTCATCTATATTTGATGATTGTGTTGCAGCAATAAAATAATTTCTTGCATGTGATTCTTGTGGTATAACCCGACAGTCTAAGAACCATGCTTCACCCCATGACAGCACAAATGATACTATTACTAAAAGTACCTCAAAAACCGGTTGTGGTGTTTGCGACCACTAAATGAAAAAATAATTGTTAATCGAAAATGTTAGAAAGCAATTATATGTTGCTACTTGCATCATAATAAAACACTTTCGTTATCAAACAGAAACACGAACCTGCAGTACAAAGCTAGACGAACAAAAAACAACATACATTATTCATATTTTTCATTACATTATTCATAAACAAACATAATACTTACAGCTACAATCGACCAATGGTTTACATACAGTAAGCCATAAACTAAAACTAAAATACAAAAACGACATAATGCTGCTACAACAATATCGAATAAAGAAGTGTAAATAGTGTAGTGTAAAACTTGTTTGGTTAGTGCATTGTAAATATTATCACCAGTAATCTAAAACACAAATAAAGTTACATAAATTAACAGAATTTAACTCTAAGAATAACTTACCATAACACAGATGATCCATAAAAGTGAAATAAAAACTAAATCAAATGTGACGAAAAGGCAAAAAAACCTTCGTACAACAGACATGCGTCCATCTTGCATGAAACCCGCGAGAAAGTCTTCGGTTATAAAATTTATAGAATGTTGTGAACGAGCTAAAATGATATTATTAATAGTCTAACAAAGAAAAATGATATTCAAATTTGTAAAAATTACTGGGATCATATGGATTGAAACCGCGATGATAATTTAATTGCTGTGCACCGTAAAATTGAATAGCGTTGGAATTAGCTCTAGATGTCCCTGCGCCTCCAACATCTCGATCTGTCATATTTTGTGTGGTGGTGAAGAAAGTGTAACAATAGGTTTTATTTCAAATCTTTTAATTTGTCCCATAGAAAGCTGTGAATCAGAGTAAAGTATTTTAATCTTATGCAATACATCCTTAGGTAGTTTATACATATATATAGTAAACAAAACAACAAATTGTAAAAATACCAACACAAACAAAACAAAATAATTATTCTACAAGCTAGCTTCAATGCGTTAATTTGTAAACAAGAAGGAACATATATAACTACAGCGAGTAAATAGATTGTAGCAAAACCAAAAGGTTAATAACTTAATAGGGGAATTCCATTTCAAACCAACCAAAAAACTTTAATTTTCAACCTGACCATTTTAGATTTTTATGAAACTTACAGAAATTATTCGCCACAAGTAAAAAACGATTTTCCAAAATTTTTTACCTCTTTTCGTTGTTGTGTAATTAATTTTCAAAATTTTGGAATATCGTCATTTTTTGGCTTACCTGTATAGTTAAAATTTCAAATATCTCAAGTTGTGTACAACCCAAAGAGCTGACAGACCTATCATTTTAAAGAGAATTGGTTTAATTTGATATGCTACTTGCTTATGTTGGTTCAAAACCGTTTTTTTTGAAAATCTCTAAAAACTTTTTTTGAAAAAAAAAAATCAAAGATAGTGTTTTTTTTAAATTTTGAAAAAATCATATATATTTTGATATACGAAAGTAAAAAAATTCTGAAAGTTTCAGAGTGGGACCAATATGGGATCAGAAGTTATAGTAAAATATAAAAAGTTATGATCAACTAAAACTGGATTTAATATTTTTACATGTAAATTAGGGATTGCAATCCCGGGATTTTTTGCTTCACGAATGCAGGGATCCTGGGATTGGTGAAGCAAAAAATCCCGTGATTGCATTGCCTAATGTAAATAACAATATAATAATCAAATTTAAAAAGGTTTGTAAATTAAAAAGCTACTTTAGTAAGGAGTTTAAATATATTTATTTTGAAATTAAACCCACGTAATTTTTTTTAATTTAACAGATAATTTCTTATTCGCCTTGTTGGACTCATAACGTCTTAATCGATGCATTTTGCCACTGCATCATGCAAACTAACGGTGCATGATTCGAAATTTTGTTTATGTTTTGAGTAATGAATCGATTACATTGATCGAGTTTACAAATTACTGGTAAGCAAACTTACTAGCTGCTAATATACTCGCATAGGGAAATCTTTAGGTATTTTTGAATATACAGTCACTTGGCAAAACCAAATTAATTTCTTACAGACTTACCTTTCTTCTTTTGTTTAACCATATCTTATATTTAAGTAAATAATTGAATTTATTTGGAATAATTGGAATTGAAACTCAGAACTTACTATTATTTACATGTAAGAACACTAAATTCCAGTAGTAGTTGAACATATCTTCTTATATTTTACTATAACTTCTGATCCCATATTGGTCCCACTCTGAAAGTTTCAGGATTTCTTTACTTTAGTATATCAAAAACTATATGATTTTTTCAAAATTTTAAAAAAACATTTAAATTTAAACAATACAGGAAATTTAAACTATACAGGTAAGCCCCAAAATGACGATATTCCAAAATTTTGAAAATGCACAGATAAAAATGCAGAGATAAAAAAATGCAGAGATAAAAAATTTTGGAAAATCGTTTTTTACTTGTATATTCATGGAAAACAATTTCTTTAAGTTTCATAAAAATCTAAAATGGTCGGGTTGAGTTTCGCATGGAATTACCCAATACGAAGTGTTAGATATAAAAAGTCTTGCTTATGTTATTAGCGTAAAAGATATAAACATAGATCATAAAATATAATATTGCAAAAATATATTAAGAAACATTATAATTTTAAGAAACAGCAGGATAAGAGTTTACCCAACATCAGAATGTGTTGATTTTTTATAGGTTGCAACTATTAATTATATAATAATATTAATTAACACACTGTTATCTAACAACAAACTAAAAATTAAATTTGTTTAAGAAAAAAACACTTTTACATAATTAAATACACACAACAGATTAGTATTTGATTGATACTTTTCTTAAGTAAATATTTCTAGACTAATCTAAACAAAACTAGAAGAGCATAATGAATATAACAGGATTGCAGCAAAATAAATATTGAATTGATACTAATCTACTGCGTGAATTTAATTTAGTTAAAAATTATACTATTGTCCAAAACAAATCTATTTTTTAGTTTTAAATTCGTTTCTATAATGCAAATGTGTTATTTTATTTATTATTATTTTTTTTAATCATAGAATATTTTCTGATTAATTTAAGCATTCGATCTTTATTTTAATATATGTTGTTTCTTTTTCTGAACCTTTAATGTTAGTAGCGCAGTGAGTCTATTAAATAAAAGAAAAATTATAATAGATAATATTTTTATATCAATTATTTATAATTTAACAAAATTTTCGATATGAAAATAAGAAGACCAAATCTAGTTCAATCGCAAAATCAAAAACTGTTTTACATTGTATCTAATAATTGAATTGATCGACAAGAATGCACGATTTTTTATTAGCAAGAATTTTGTATCTTCGCGTTACCTTTCAAATATACAGTGATCCACCCTCACACCCAATAGTCATTCAGAATTTCCATCACATGATCTCAAATAGAGATCTAGTTGAATGTGAATGAATCTCTGTAAAAACAACATCCCTTATGGCACTTTTTTAATCATATTACAATATTCATATTGAACGTAAAAAATAAAATATTAAATTGATTTAGAGCATTTCTTTTGTTGTATTGCCTTTGATTTTTTAATTTTGATATAGAGTAGTATTACAAATACTGTATATATTCTGTCACAACCCATCCCATAGCTCCAACCGTAATCAACGAAAAAGACTTACAAGTCACTAGATCAAAGTTATTCGAAAATTTAGCTAAAGAGTTAGAGCGCTGCCTATTTTTCATAATTCTCTAACTTGGGCAGCTAGGAAAGCAAGTTTTGTTCATAAAATATCGTTCGTTCATAAAAGTCAGAACACGAGATATTTAACTACCAAAATAGTATGTCCCGTTCAAAACAGGACGGTTTCAAGTCTATTTACCAAAAATCAATTTTTTTGCTGTACAGCTGTTTTGATTATATCATCTGGCAAGGTTGAGGTATCACCGATGTACTTTTATCGAAGTATGGTTTTGGAAAAATGTCGAGAGTTCAACATACATATCTACCTGTCAAGCAGGTCTTCGACTTTCACAAACGGAAGACTTTAATGGCGGCTCCCCTATCAATGGGAATCCTTAATAAACTGGTAACTTTATTCAAAATGACAGTACAGAAACCTTCATGCTGTGCAAGAATAGAGACCGAAGTACTTTAAAAACATTTTAAAGTTGAGTCGGGGTTAAGACAAAGTGATGCTATTTCCTCTATACTTTAAGCAACAAAAAAACTATATAATTTTCAAAATGGTTGGAGTCGGAGTCGGCAAATTTTTTTTTCCGACTCCGACTCCAGTTACTAGAAAATTCCTGGCAACTCCGACTCCTGGACTCCGCAGCTCTGGTTTTATGTTTAGATAACATGTCTTTATAGTGCACAGTAATAAATTTAATACTTATTGCAGGCACAACAGTAATTAATTGGTGGAGAGGAGTGGAAAGTGAAGGACCAAGATATTTAAGGGGATGGTGGAGAAAAGGGAAAGAAATGTTTAAGGGAAATGGTACGACTTTTAATGTGAGAGTTAGTTTCTTTCTGTAAGGCTTAATTTTTTGTAGATTGTAGCTAAGCGGAAAAACTTTGGATTCTCGAGAATTTCATAAAGAAGTCGTTCGTAGAGATATATTGCTCAGTACGGCCAAAGAATGGTTCAAGTGAGTGCTCATGGGAGTTTATTGCTAGATGAGTAGTGCGAGAGAACTGTCGTCGTGAAGGCACTGGTGATTTTATCTCAAATTTGAACATGTACCATTGTAGTATTTGTAAAATACATAGAGGATTCAGAAACTCTGCTGAAACTGGGCGGTACCAACTTTTCCTTCATAGTTTTTCAAATGATACACTCGATCATAGACGCAATACCGGAGCGTCTATGATCGAGGGTATCGTTTGAAAAACTATGAAGGAAAAGTTGGTACCGCCCAAGGGCAGTTTCAGCAGAGTTTCTGAATTTGGACATAGAACCGGAGGATTAGCACCGCTCCCATCACGAGAAAACGTAAATTTTTGATTTTATTTATTCGTTTTATTATTTTGTTTTGAGAACTGGATTTTCGAAATCGAAATTTTTATATCCTTACGTTTCAAGACCTACTGAAGCTGTTTATGCTATTTTAGCAGCCCGTCTGTATTTTTGTTCATCGTATGTGGGAAAAAAATCTTGTCCAACGGTTTCTCAACAACGGATGACCCGATTTCAACGGAAATGGTTACAATCGAGCTATCAGGTGATTTTGTGCCAAAATCAGCTCTTTTGTTTTCAGTGGTTTCTAAGCTGACTGAAAATCGTCTCTTGCAAATATCATGCGAATAAATAATGCTATCAAGATCATTGCTCTCCCACTTTGTTTGTCATCAAGCCAGCCATTTATAATGAAATTTGTATAAACATTTGCTATCTTAGTTTTTGTGCTTTTTAAGAAAATGTGAAAAAACTGGGTTAACTTTACGGGAAGTTCTTCGCGTGACCCCTAAGGCAAAACCTAAGACACCCCCATCCCACTAGTTTTATTTTATTTTTATCCTTTTTGGATAATAAATAAAATACAGGCTCCGGTAGCACGTATCATTTCAAAATTGGTCCTGGTAATTTCCAAGTCTTCGGTGGCAGGAAAGATCTCCCTTCTGGAGATCCTGGGTGGTTTTTGAGGCACGCTTTTGTTTTTGTTCAGTTTAAATTTTCTTGTGAATGAAGACGGTCAATGGAACCCCCGTGCAACGCGAGCTAGCGTCAGGCAGCTTTAGCGTGGATTAGTTTAAATTAAAACAGTAATAATTATACGATTATTTGCATTAACTGCAATAAAACTAGAGGTTGGTGTTTGAATATATAATAAACTGCGAACTTACTCTAAAAGGACCAGAAATGTACCCTGGTGGAATGACAGATTGAAGAGGACTAAGAAAGTCAGAAATTTTTTTATCAGAGCCAAATGGACACACAATCTGGATGGAGAACCAATCGGTTTTTACAAACTACAACTAAGAACTCAGATAATTGTACTGTCCCACACTAGACATTCAAAGCATTAAACATTTTGAATCCAAAATGTTTAAATTCAGGTTCCACGATTTTAAAATAAAGTTTACATTTTTTGGCGGGTCATCAAAGATGTATGATCTGGCATTGTCATGGGGGTTCAATTCTGAACGCTTTGTTGTATTACTAATCTTGTGCTAATGTGATTGATTGTTAACAGTAGAGGACCGAATCGATCGTTTGGCCAGGTGGTATCAACTTATAAAGAAAAAGTCCGTTTCAATCCCACCAAACACACAGTATCACCTTATAAGATGTCAATCCAAACTTTGGAGTCGTTTGAAGATTGTAAACGGCCCTGTTTAACCATGATCGTTTGCGATTTGATATTATCATATTTAACCAATTTTTCATCACCCGTGATGATCCAGAAATTGCCTGATTTCGTTACACTTTAGCAGTATTTTTCTGATGAAAATTTAGTTGATGAAATTTTTTGCATTATTTCACGAGGTACCCAAACATAGAGCTGATTTGCGTACGCAGTTATTTTAAATTATTCCAAATTGATTCTTTACAGACAGTGCTCACAAAAATAAAGACTTGTATACCACAGCAGATTTTAAAAGCACACCAATATCAGCCAGGGAGATCCTTATCCTTCTCCTATTATTGTAAATACGCATTAGATCTGTAGCAGCAAGGAATCAGACTGTAGCTCGTCGAAATTCTTGATAGCCTATCCGGCCATCTAAAGATCCTCTTGGAGCTGCATCAGCCGGAAACTTTGCCGTCAACTACTTTGCTATTCTGTTTGTCGAGCGGAGCTATAGCAACACCAATATATACATTATGTGTGAAAGCCGGGCGGCGTTATTCACTGTGAATTTCACGTGCTTCGATTTAAAGCAAGTATATGAATGCTACTAAAATCTACACAAGGTTGCTACGTTTTCACTTTTGGATTAATACATTATCACAAAGCGTACAATGCAACACAGTAGCGGAATATCCAGCAAGGAAATCAATTCAGTCAAATGCATAATACAGAGCCGGAAACAAGAATCAAACACAAATATGGAGAATACAAGAGGATCTCCTGCACTCTAAAACAAATTCTAGAATTCTGTGTTTAAAAAAAATTGATATAGAAAGAGAATCTATGAAACTCTTAACATGATGTGTGAAACAGAGGATGGTCCGACAAACAAACATCTTCACAAGCTAGCCCTTTGCAAGCCAGAAAGAATGAAACAAATTATCTGTAGCTTCTCTGACCTGGTATGGCCAAGATATATAAAACTTGGGCAAGGAAGACCACCCCTTCCTCTACCACAAGATATTACTATTTACTCCAAACGAGTACATCAACTATGTTACGGGGATCAGATACGACCACATACAACATTCTACATTGACCTCAACATCAAGATACACGGTGACTTTCAAGACATGTTGCACGATGACTTTCTGCCTTAACTGATAATGAACGATAGATCGATATATCTGAACAAATCTCCACTTTTTTGACGATCTTTATTCTACACATATTACTCAAAAAACCAACATCAATTCTTCGAAATACCCTTAGAAGTAACCACGACTAGCAAGTAGATCGCGTGGTGGTGTTTACATTAAATAATGTCACAAGCAATAAAGTTCTCCAAACCCACCAAAACTCTTGGGACAGATGGGTCTTCCTTCTAACGTTATAACATGTAGGTTCTATTAGTGTAGCATATATCACGTCTGTTAAGGCACTTCATAAATAACTTGGAAAACCCGAGCCTATCGAAAGTTGCGAGCGATACCTATAATAAAACCAGAAAAAAGAAATATAAACCAATTGCACTATTGTCATAAATTGCTAAACTAATTGAGTAACAATTTCACACCAGTTGCTCCCTAACATGGCCATCCAGCCATGGCCAGCTTTTAAACAGAGACCTAAAGAGCCGGGGTAGAAACAGACGCTTTAAACTTAACAAAAACACTCCAACCGGGTCGAGTATAAAACATATAAATGTGGAGTAATCAATATGCAACGAAATAGTTTTTGGATCTATTGAAGATGTTGAGAATGTTGATGTGATGAATGTTGATCTACGGGTCTGACTACCCAGCGTACTCCAGTCCCTGCCATTGACATATGAGTTAGCGTGAGATATCACATACCACTGGCAATGGCAGTAGATGTCATTAGCCAAGATGATATCTTAGGGTGCTGGCGGACGAACTTTAATTAGTCAACGGCAGCACTTCCAGTCTTAGCTGGGCAGCGTTCCGTAGTGGTACCCCTCATTAGCTCTTCCGAGGAATTTCAGGAGTGTATTATACACGCGAAAACAATGTACAAAAACCCATATCTTCTTATCCGATATTCACTTGTTTTCAAGTTATAGCGTAGCCAATTTTAAAGAAAAAAAGACATGAAGCAATTACAAGGGCAACGGGTTATCTTCGTAGACGAAGCAGAAAATATTTAGAAGTCAATGGCGGTATTTTTGAACATTTATTAAAAGAACGCTATGGTTAGGAAACCGTTAATATATGAACTTTTCTTTATTTGGTATTACGCTATAACTTAAAAACAAATGATTATCGAATAAGAACATATGGGTTTTTTCAAATTGTTTTTGCGTGTATATTACGCTCCTAAAGTTTGGTCTGTTCCTCTCGACTCACCCTGTATATATGGCAGTACAACCGAAAAGATAAGTCTACAAGTGGTAAAGCAAATTTGCGCAATCCACCAGCCCATAAAGCGGCATGTCCACGGTATTTGCAGGGACAACACATATATGAATCAATAAACAATTTTAAAATACATGTTCAAAACATCTGCGGATTGAACGTTAACCATGACCACGTGCAACATCATCCTGAGCACGACAAACCGAACATTCTATTCCTTACAGACACACAAGTTTCTGAAAAATTTCTCTTTATAGAATCGCTTAATTCCAAATATAGGCTCGAATCAGCTTTCAAACTCCATCAGGGCGTATGCGCATTCATTCATGAGAGTGTTGCGTATACACGCTTTCCAAATTTTGAGCTACACGGTGACGGCTTCAATACAATGGTTTTAAAGATTTGTCTTCCAGAAATGACTTTTGTTACAATAGCTTTATACCGGTCCCCCAACAAATGTAACCCAAACTTTTTTAATTTACTGACAAAAATTGTGGACGACATTAGAGCAAAGTCCCCTAATTGTGAAGTTATCGTTACCAGTGACTTCAACGTCCACAACAAGTCATGGTTGGAATTCTCCAAATCGACCGACGATGTTGACAATAGTGGAAAACTGGCAAAAATTTTTGCCGCGTCTCAGGGCCTATTCCAAATTGTTAAAAACCCGACATTCACTCCCCATAATGGCGGTGATAATAGTTTTCTTTTAGATCTCTATCTTACCACAATGCCAGATATTACGAGTGTCGATGTCGCGAAAGGTAGTATTGGAAATTCTAAACATTATTTAATCTCTTCAGTTACCAAAACTGATTTACTTAAAACTACAGCTCTCAAACCTCGTAAAATATTTCACTACTCAAAAATGGATAAGAGTGGTCTTCAAAAAATTTTCCATGGTTTCCCTTTCGACCGTAATTGTTTTTACACTGACAATGTAAATGTTTCTGCTCAAAACTTTACAGAAACCATCTAATTTGCTATCAATAAATTTGTCCCTTTCTCCATAGTAAAACCCAAACAAAAAAACTTGTATTAGTAAGCTGCCAGAACGGCACTTAGAAACAAACGTAGATCATTTAATATTTGGATTCATAACAAAACTCCCACTAATCGATTTCAATATCTAAAGGCCAACAAAATATCTAACCAGATTATCTCAAACGAAAAGTCTGAAATTGACAGAGCGAAAGCCTCAAAACTTACGTCTATGTCTGTTTCTGACAAGAGTTTCTACAGTTACATTAATTCTTTAAATTCTGGTACAAAATTTTCTATTCCCCCTTTTATTGATGGTGATTTAATCGTCGATGATCCCGCAAGAAAAGCTAACTTGTTCGCTGAACGCTTTGCTCTGAACTCCACTGTTTTGGAAACTCCTAAAGAAATGCCCCAAATCCAGTCTTCAGGAGTTAAGATGAATGAACTCCACTTCAAACCCAAAATAGTCGCCAAGCTTTTAAAGGGGTTAAACATCAACAAAGCCTCAGGAATGGACAATATTCCACCCATCATTTTAAAAAAGTTTTCTAAAGAACTTCCACCAACTTTGACTAAAATATTCTACCAATCCTACAAATCTGGTATATTTCCCTCGTGCTGGAAGTTGGCCAATGTCCAGCCCGTCCCCAAAAAGGGACCAAAATCCGATATCTCAAATTATAGACCAATAGCTTTACTATCGGTCCTATCCAAAGTCTACGAGCATTATATTAATACACACATTTCAAAATTTCTGGAAGAAAATCATTTAATATCCGACAGCCAATACGGTTTTCGAAACAAAAGAAACACTACCGATCTATTAAACTATGTAGCGCATTGTTGGAACAGCATACTTGATAAAGGTGGTGAAACGTACGTTGTCGCTTTAGACATCTCCAGGCATTCGATCGAGTCTGGCATGCCAACTTAATCAACAAGCTCGTTGCGTATGGTTTTCATCCCAATGTTGTGAAGCTGATTCAAAATCTATTTTCTATCCAACCGATACATTTCGGTCTCCTTAGACGGATTTTCTTCTGAGTCTAAACTAATTAACGCTGGTGTACCTCAAGGCTCAGTATTGTCCCCAACCCTATTTTTGATTTATATCAACGAATTGTTGAAAATCACCAGCAACCCAATAAATAGTTTTGCAGATGATAGTACTCTGCACAAGTCGTTCGAGCCCCTTTCTTCAAAAGGTAAAATGCACGAACGAATTAATTCCGCCCGGAGAGACGCTGCCATAAACGTGAATAAACACCTAAAAAAAAGTCGAAAATTGGGGTGACCAAAACCTGGTCAATTTCAACTCTACCAAAACACAGCTGTTGATTGTTTCCAGATTGAAGACCGAGTTCCTCAAAGATATTTTATTCAGTATGTGTGATGTAAAACGAATGTAAAAGCATTTGTTTATTTGGTGTCACAGTTTCAAATGACCTACTCTGGAACGATCATGTAATGGCGATGGCAAAAGCGCGTCTAAAAAACTCGGCCTCCCCTTGGAATTTAACACTTTCGTAACTTACTACTCCAACAGGAGTGCTTCGATTATACATTTTTGTTGGCTAGGAGACAGTTCGGAATAACTAGGTAACTGGAAGTCGGTTCCCTAGTAAGAGACCGCAAGTTACGCGACAATTACAATTGAACACATATTTCTCTTATTAATTAAGCCAGAAACATTTACTATGAAAGCAAAAAAAATATAAATTACACTGAAGTGAAGCAAAATCATAAACTATGTAGTCACAAAATATAATGCAACAAATAAACAGATAAGACTAATCATGTTAGTTAAATTTATAAACAAAAAAATCTATTTTTAATTAAGATTCGAAACAAAATATAAACAATAATTTAGTTATCTTTAAAATCCAATTACCCATAAATGTTAAAACTACTGATTCGAAAATTTAATTTGTGTATGTGTGTTTGTTGTTCCTGTTAGATTGTTTTGTTTTGATAGATATTTTGATATAAGTGCCTGATCTTAGTAGAAAAGATAGAAAATTGACAATATGCTATTTGTTTTATTAAACAAAAAGAACACGGGCAACAAAGCTGAATACTGTAAACATTAAGAGAAAAATAAACCAAATAAAAACTTGAAGTCCTTTTACGAGATCTCCAATTGTCATTGTTTGATTAATTCAAATAACCTTTCACCACTACACTAGTTGAAAAACTAAAAAAAAGTTTAGAAATTAAATTTGCTTAATATAATTTAAAGAATATATACTTAAGAACCCAAAAATTTATTTCATTGAATTTGTTTTTGTTGTATTATCGTTTTATTGATGAGCAAACACAAACCTTTGTTTCACTTATTACAATTGTTTACTTTGATTTTTCGTTTAAAACATTTAATTTTGATTTAGTATTTTTATATAACTGAATATACTATATAATGGGTAGTAAATATTTTATAATTTTAGTTCCAATATTTAATTTTTTTTACATCTATTTCCACACAAAATATTAACAAATTGAAATTTTTTTATTTGTTACTCAAATGTCATGTTTTTGACATTTAATTTCGAAAAAAGAAACAAAGATAAATTATTAGTAAACTTTCCTTTATGAGTAATCAAGCTGATGATATTTTAATACGAATTAGTTTGTGTCTGTAATAATATGGATGCTTTGGATTGAGTAAAATTAGTTTTGAATGTTAACCCTAGAGTGCTCGTATAAAATATTTGAAATGAAAGCTTAGCTTGTTCGTTTTACTGTTTTTTTGTACATGGCTTTTATTTGTATTTTGTACATAACTTAAAGTTTTAAATAATAATTCAAAATATTTGCTGTTGAATAAATATACATATATATAAATTTTAACATATAAAGGGTGAGTTTTTTAAAAAATGCCAGGCTTTTATCTCGAGAACCATGCTAGATGGGACAAAATAACCCAGGATGATATTTGTTAAGCGTCGAGGGGGACATACGATGGTAATATTGAATGACCTTGAAACTCATAAGTATTGGAGATATATGCCAAAATATGTTTTTGTTAAATTAGAACCTATACATTTAATATTTTTTTTTAATTAAGTAAATCAAACTACACACTTTTTGCCTACAAAATTTTTTTGTAAAGTGTACGATTTTGTAGATATTATGAAAATTGGTTTGCACTAAAGCAAACGTGTCTTCGCTAAGTTCTTCAGAAAAAAAATAAAATTTCAATAAATCAAAAAAAAAACAACGAAAATCAATTTCACGCAGTAGACCACGATGCAATAATATTTAAATTAATGAATGATTTTCTTTGTTTTTTTTTAATTTATCGAAATTTTATTTTTTTTCTGGGGCCCTATTCCCGAACACACATTTGTCAATCGACAATATTGTCAATTTCACCAAAATGCTTAACAACTTTGTAAAAAATGGTATTCTGTAACTCAAATTTGTGTGTCCTTAGACACAAACCAATCATAACAACTTTTTACAAAATTATAACAGATTTTTGGTACTAGATTCGTACTTTTGACAACTAACTTTTTTAATCCTAAAACATGCAAAATAAAATAAAAATATATTTAGTAAATAAATATGTTTTAATAATATTTATATAAAAATATGATTATTTAATATTATTAGAGACTTAATTTTGCGTTATAAATTAATTTTTACGCCAATCGATGAAATTTGTATAAAAAAGTCAACACACAAAATATAAAGCAAATTTGTGATTTTGACAGTAACTATATTGTTCTTGTCAGATTCACAATATTGTGTTGAATTTTCACCAAATTGGTGTTATATAATACGAAAATCACAATATTGTGTGAATTTACAATATTGTGATGACATTTATGTGTTCGGGAATAGGGCCCCTGAAGAACTTAGCGAAGACACGTTTGCTTTAGTGCAAATCAATTTTCATCATACACCTATCCCCCATTTTACACGGTAAATACGTTCCTGATAAAAACGTGTTAATCGAAAATATAAATTTTGTATGGAAAACCGTGTTAAACGAAAAACGTGGGTTTTTGGTCATTTCTTGGGCGACAAACAGATTCGGTAAAACATAAAAGTACCAGTTTAATCACATAAGATATCGACATAACAGTTAAATTGATTTTCAAAAAGAAACATGCAACATAACCAATAAGAAGTTCACAGAAAAATAAAAAGTAATTATACATGCACATACTAGCATGTTGACCTAAATCAAACCTAACTTAACTTGATTCAGTTCAGTGCGACTTGGAAGTTAAATCTGTAATTAATAACTGTGCTTTCTTTTTAGCTAAATCTTGCAAACATCTTCATATTGACTTAAAAATTCGTTGAGAGTTCGCAGAAATCGGAGAGCTAGTTCAATATTCGGATCATGTTGTTGAAAGTAGTTGCATTATTTATTATCTTCTGGTATAATGGTTGCAATAAAGAAGTTTTAATTTTGGGTAGAAATAAAATTTATCCATTTGTAAGCTGCAAATCTTGAGGATGACATGGAGCATTGTCCAGTAAAAGAAGAACCTTGAATATTATTTTGATTAAATACTATTTTACTTCTGGTACGTAAGAGTTATGAGACAAATCAATGAACAATGTGGCTTTAACCCAAGCTTTTGTATTGGCATTCCAATAAATGGAAAGATTTGTTTATTCCTTTTTACCTGGAGGCTTTGCCACCTAAGCCTTATCACTCTTTATTATTGAAAACCTGATCAGCAGCCAAATTCTGTAATTGTGAAGCAGTGAAGTAATAAGTTTTTGAATGAACAGAAACGAAGGAATTTTTAACGCTTCACCGCTTCACAGTTACAGAATTTGGCTGCATGACAGTAAGATGTACCGGATTTAATTTCAGTCAATTTTAGCGGGTACATACTGTTGTGCTGTATCTAAATCAGTAGATGCGCTTTTTAATTTTAAATTTTTGCAAAAAATACTCGTGTTTATATATTTCGAACCAACCATGACCTGCAATAAAACTTAAAAGGCATTTTATTTGAGTAGATGGACTGTTTCACATTCCAAAAATTTTTAAGTTTTACTAGTTATGATATTGGTACCAATTGGAATACGTCTTTGATATTGGTCTTCAAGCCATATCATTAATTTATATTCCATTGTTTTTATTTTTTTTAAAATAAAATGTGTTGTGTAGTAGGAATTACAATATGTATCAAAACAACAAATAAAAACTGTTAACATCACGGTCACCGCAACAACGTGCGTTCAACGATGTTGATGGACGCTAATTTTAATTGTTTGTGTTCTTTAAATTTTTTTGAATTGATAACTAAACAATAAATCCAATCATTTAATAAAATATGACAGACCCCAATATTTCATTATAGGATAGAGTAAGATCTCACTGCTATTGCCAGTGTTGTATAATATCTCACGTTAACTCGTATGTCAACAGATATAATTATTTACTTACAAATTAACTATGACCATTGATACACACGCATTTTGTATCTAGCTAATAACGATATATTGCTTAAAATCAACTGATTTACATAGAGAATCTCTTACATACCTTTGCTGATTTACATCAACATGTATTTCCAAAATTTTGCTTTGAACACTCAAATGCGTTTTTTGTTACAAGTTTCTTGTTTTCTTGTTTTAATTACAACCTATATGTATATGGTATACCAGAAGGTTTAATTAAAATAAAGTAGATATAAGTGCGTGTAATACCAAAATTTGTCTTTTTTTTGAACTTTTTTTTTTGGAAATTTCGATTTCAAAAACCGTGTAAAGTCGAAAACGTGTTAAATGAGTGCCGTGTAAAGCGGGGGATAGGTGTATCTACAAAATCGTACACTTTACAAAAAAATTTTGTAGGCAAAAAGTGTGTAGTTTGATTTACTTAATCAAAAAAAAATATTAAATGTATAGGTTCTAATTTTAAAAAAACCTATTTTGGCATAGATCTCCAATACTTATGAGTTTCAAGGTCATTCAATATTACCATTGGACGTCCCCCTCGACGCTTAACAAATATCATCCTGGGTTATTTTGTCCCATCTAGCATGGTTCTCGAGATAAAAGCCTGGCATTTTTTAAAAAACTCACCCTGTATATACATCTATATATGATGTATTGAAATTATTACTATATACCTAAAAAATTAGTTGATCTGAAATATACATTTATAGAATTGATTATAATTAAATCAAAATTCTTAAAATTGTATATAATTCTGAACCTCTTGAACCGTGTATATGGATTATAATAAATCAAATCAAATCAAATCATCAAATCGATAAATAAGTTAAAACAAATAAATCAAGATACAAGAAAACTCCAATAGTTAATAGAAAATTTATCAATCAAGATAATTCAAAGAAAATGCTAGACTGTTATTGACTACGTCTTCCCCCGAAAAAACGCCTAGGCGTTGTAGACAAATAGAACGCCTACCCTGCGTTTTATTCAAATATAACGCCTAGGCGTTATGTATTGAATTATAAATACAAACTAATTTTTTTAAGGCATTCACTACATGTATAATAAATAATATCATACGTATTTTGATTTTTACATGAAAGCAATTGATTTTTAGAGAAAAACTCGAAATCTCTTTTTGACTATTTCCAAAACTTCAAAATCAGTTTCTTACCGTTCGGTACGTGGTTAAGTATTATTATAATCGATACCATCCTAGAAATTGAAGCCAATCTAAATGATCTTACCGACGAGAACGACAACGCCAAGCTCCATAAAGGGTATTCGACATCATGTGGTATGGAGATTGTAGCTTTTTGCAAACTTAAAGATGTCAACATTACTGTTGTGGAAGTGGACAACAATTATATAATGAACGATTAATGTTTATGGGTCATTCTTCTACAAACCGGACACCTTTCTGACCGACAGATTTTTGATTTGGCTGAAATTTTTCGTAGGGACTTTATATCGAAAAAAACGTATATTTAACTAATAAAGAAATGAGTTTTACTGTTAGAAATAAATTAACTTTCCCAGCGCGGGACGACAAAAGTTTATTTCAAATATTAAAAATAATAAAAAATTAAATCTGTACATATTTGATTGTGTCTAAATTTTCGTGTTTAAAATTTGTGTCTGTATTTTTTAAACGCCAAAAAATTACTTTTTCTGTTGTTTTGACTCTACTTTTGATGATTTACTGAATATTAGACCAATTGGCTACAATCAATTCCTTCAGCAATTCAATCGATTGGAAAGTGGCTAATAATACTGGCACGAACTCTTTATTAAAATTGAATAAATTTTTTAGTTTAAAATTGGATACAGAATAAAATGGCAATGAACAACACATACAAAATTATATAACCATATACAGATTACCTGAACTGCTAACTTATGTTTTATTTACAACAAAAGTTTTAATTAAATTTAAATTTTTTAAAAATCGCTTACTTCGAAAAGTGGCGTTCTATTCGAGATAGCGTTCTATTTGAAACAGCGTTCTATTCGAATATTTATATCACTTTTTAAGAAAATCAAAAAATTGCTCACCCTCAAACAACAGCTATTAGGACACGAAGCAAATTTATTATAGCGCAAATACTTTTACAAGCGATAAGTAAGTCTTTTATTGTGTATAGTAGCATAAATTAATAAAAGTACCCAAAAGTAAAATAGTAGCTGTACATGTCAGAATAGATTGCTGTGAAATGTTTCAGAAGTATATATGCGCGATACAAATAATGATATCGGTTGTAATGCACAGGGCCCCCGCTACGAAGCGGTTTCGGGTATATTGTCCAAAATTCAGTATAACACACTTGAACAGTCAGAAATTGCTAAATTGCAAGACAAAACGCAGGAGATTGGACTAATGCTGATTTCGGGGTTGAAAAACAATCTGGAAACTATAACAGAGCAATTGATGTTTAAGGCTGTATTGAAAAGTAAGGAAAAATTTTGCGGATGTGTGGAAAATGACATTTAGTAAGCCAAGAAAGAAATTTCGTCGGGAAAACACTGAAATAGCGGGAATGGAATTTTAGTATGAGTACAGAGTAAAGAAAAGGAAGATGTAGTAGGAGAATGTAGAAAACAAAAAGATCTTTAAAAAATAAATAAAAAACCTTTTGTGGAAGCTAGATTTAATTTGAGTATAAGAACAGATAATATGGTATATAGTAAATAGTAAATAGCACATAGTAAATAGTAAAAATTAAATAGAATATAGTAAATAGTAAATAGTAAATAGTAAATAGTAAATAGTAAATAGTAAATAGTAAATAGTAAATAGTAAATAGTAAATAGTAAATAGTAAATAGTAAATAGTAAATAGTAAATAGTAAATAGTAAATAGTAAATAGTAAATAGTAAATAGTAAATAGTAAATAGTAAATAGTAAATAGTAAATAGTAAATAGTAAATAGTAAATAGTAAATAGTAAATAGTAAATAGTAAATAGTAAATAGTAAATAGTAAATAGTAAATAGTAAATAGTAAATAGTAAATAGTAAATAGTAAATAGTAAATAGTAAATAGTAAATAGTAAATAGTAATTAGTAAATAGTAAATAGTAAATAGTAAATAGTAAATAGTAAATAGTAAATAGTAAATAGTAAATAGTAAATAGTAAATAGTAAATAGTAAATAGTAAATAGTAAATAGTAAATAGTAAATAGTAAATAGTAAATAGTAAATAGTAAATAGTAAATAGTAAATAGTAAATAGAAAATAGTAAGTAGTAAATAGTAAATAGTAAATAGTAAATAGTAAATAGTAAATAGTAAATAGTATATAGTAAATAGTAACTAGTAAATAGTAACTAGTAAATAGTAAAAAGTAAATAGTAAAAAGTATATAGCAAATAGTAAATAGTAAATAGTAAATAGTAAATAGTAAATAGTAAATAGTAAATAGTAAATAGTAAATAGTAAATAGTAAATAGTAAATAGTAAATAGTAAATAGTAAATAGTAAATAGTAAATAGTAAATAGTAAATAGTAAATAGTAAATAGTAAATAGTAAATAGTATATAGTAAATAGTAAATAGTAAATAGTAAATAGTAAATAGTAAATAGTAAATAGTAAATAGTAAATAGTAAATAGTAAATAGTAAATAGTAAATAGTAAATAGTAAATAGTAAATAGTAAATAGTAAATAGTAAATAGTAAATAGTAAATAGTAAATAGTAAATAGTAAATAGTAAATAGTAAATAGTAAATAGTAAATAGTAAATAGTAAATATTAAATAGTAAATAGTAAATAGTAAATAGTAAATAGTAAATAGTAAATAGTAAATAGTAAATAGTAAATAGTAAATAGTAAATAGTAAATAGTAAATAGTAAATAGTAAATAGTAAATAGTAAATAGTAAATAGTAAATAGTAAATAGTAAAAAGTAAATAGTAAATAGTAAATAGTAAATAGTAAATAGTAAATAGTAAATAGTAAATAGTAAATAGTAAAAAGTGAATAGTAAATAGTAAATAGTAAATAGTAAATAATATATAGTAAATAGTAAATAGCAAATAGCAAATAGTAAATAGTAAATAGTAAATAGTAAATAGTAAATAAAAATAGTAAATAGTAAATAGTAAATAGTAAATATTAAATAGTAAATAATAAATAGTAAATAGTAAATAGTAAATATTAAATAGTAAAAAGTAAATAGTAAATAGTAAATAGTAAATAGTAAATAGTAAATAGTAAATAGTAAATAGTAAATAGTAAATAGTAAATAGTAAATAGTAAATAGTAAATAGTAAATTATAAATAGTAAATAGTAAATAGTAAATAGTATATAGCAAATAGTAAATAATAAACAGTAAATAGTAAATAGTAAATAGTAAATAGGAAATAGTAAATAGTAAATAGTAAATAGGAAATAGGAAATAGTAAATAGTAAATAGTAAATAGTAAATAGTAAATAGTAAATAGTCAATAGTAAATAGTAAATAGTAAATAGTAAATAGTAAATAGTAAATAGTAAATAGTAAATAGTAAATAGTAAATAGTAAATAGTAAATAGTAAATAGTAAATAGTAAATAGTAAATAGTAAATAGTAAATAGTAAATAGTAAATAGTAAATAGTAAATAGTAAATAGTAAATAGTAAATAGTAAATAGTAAATAGTAAATAGTAAATAGTAAATAGTAAATAGTAAATAGTAAATAGTAAATAGTAAATAGTAAATAGTAAATAGTAAATAGTAAATAGTAAATAGTAAATAGTAAATAGTAAATAGTAAATAGTAAATAGTAAATAGTAAATAGTAAATAGTAAATAGTAAATAGTAAATAGTAAATAGTAAATAGTAAGTAGTAAATAGTAAATAGTAAATAGTAAATAGTAAATAGTAAATAGTAAATAGTAAATAGTAAATAGTAAATAGTAAATAGTAAATAGTAAATAGTAAATAGTAAATAGTAAATAGTAAATAGTAAATAGTAAATAGTAAATAGTAAATAGTAAATAGTAAATAGTAAATAGTAAATAGTAAATAGTAAATAGTAAATAGTAAATAGTAAATAGTAAATAGTAAATAGTAAATAGTAAATAGTAAATAGTAAATAGTAAATAGTAAATAGTAAATAGTAAATAGTAAATAGTAAATAGTAAATAGTAAATAGTAAATAGTAAATAGTAAATAGTAAATAGTAAATAGTAAATAGTAAATAGTAAATAGTAAATAGTAAATAGTAAATAGTAAATAGTAAATAGTAAATAGTAAATAGTAAATAGTAAATAGTAAATAGTAAATAGTAAATAGTAAATAGTAAATAGTAAATAGTAAATAGTAAATAGTAAATAGTAAATAGTAAATAGTAAATAGTAAATAGTAAATAGTAAATAGTAAATAGTAAATAGTAAATAGTAAATAGTAAATAGTAAATAGTAAATAGTAAATAGTAAATAGTAAATAGTAAATAGTAAATAGTAAATAGTAAATAGTAAATAGTAAATAGTAAATAGTAAATAGTAAATAGTAAATAGTAAATAGTAAATAGTAAATAGTAAATAGTAAATAGTAAATAGTAAATAGTAAATAGTAAATAGTAACTAGTAAATAATAAATAGTAAATAAAAGATAGTAAATAGTAGATATAGTAAAATGTAAATAGTAAATACCTTATTTTGTGGCGAGATACTGCACGCCGAAGAAAAAGATGTTATTTGAGAGACACTTGTTTTACTGTAGAAAACAAGAAGAAGGTGACAAATTTACGGTCATTACCATTAACAGCTTCTATAACATTTAGTCGTTCTAGCTGACCTAACTTTTCTTTTGTTTTTTCTCGGATTTTAATCCCTCTTTAAAACACAAGAAAAATTAGGTCAGTTAGAACGGCTAAATGTTATAGAAGCTGTTAATGGTCCCCGTGATTGGGTCAGCAATCTTGTTGTGGTTGAAAAAACCAGATAAATCAATAAGACTATATGCTTATATCCGCGGTAGTTGAATAAGGCCATAAAAAGAGAACATTATATGATACCTACATTAGAAGATCTAATGATGAAGCTAGCAGGTGTAATAGTATATTTCATTAGGAGTCTGGAAATAAGGATTTTTCCATGCGCGCGTGACAAATTCTCGTGAGGTGTGAGGCGAAGCCGAACACGGGAAGTCATGCAAGCACGGAAAAATCCATTTCCGGACGTGTAATGAACGATACTTTTTATTATACTTATCTGAAAACAACGTAAAAAAAGTTAAGAAGTAAATTTAGAACATTTTATTTTCAAAGAAATCATAATACATCGTAATAGTATCAAACATGATTAACATTTCCATAGCAACTATATATTTATTATCGGCATTGTTTTATTTTCTGTCAGTTTAATTCATGTTAGTTTTAAAAAATGTAATCGGAAGAAAATCCAGATATTCCTATGAACATATTAGAGCTAGCGGCATAAGCCAGTACTGATTTGTTACCAGCAAAATCCAGGTCGAGATATGAACACGAGTATCAACTTTTTATGGAATGGCGAGATCTCAAAAAAGTTAAAACTGTGATGATATTCTTCTAGTTTATTTAGTCGAAAAAGGCAAGAATATGAAATCTTCCACGTTATGTAATCGGTTCTCAATGCTATAGAGTTGTTTAGCTATAAAAAAATATGCTGGCAACACAAAATATCCAAAAACTATTGCGTTTTTGAAGCGTCAGGCTGTGGGGTGTATACCAAAAAAGTCCAGGGTACTAACGGCAGAACAACTAACTACATTTTTATGCGAAGCTTCAGATGAACAATATCTACAGGCAAAAGTGATTTTAGTGTTTGGGATTTTTGGCGCATGTCGTAGAGATGATTTAATACGTTTGAGTTTAGACGATGTGGAAGATAATTGTTGTGTTTTTGCGAGAAGGAAAAAATCATATGTCAAGAAGTTTTACCATTACCAATGCGGAATGTACATGCGAGCCCTGTGCGCTTTACCGTAAATATGCAGATCTACGGTTTAAAAATATGAACAGCAGAAGATTATTTGTTGCATACCGAAATCGTAGATGTTACGCCCAACATACTGGATGGCATACCATCAGCGCTGTCCCAAAACTTGTTGCAAAATACCTGAACTGAAAAATCTCGAAGAATATACCGAATATGGGCTAAGGCGTTCTTCGGCAACCATGTTGGTAGAAAGGGGCGCTGATTTGCTTACTCTGAAAATACACGGAAGACGGCGTTCTTCCAACGTAGTAGAAGGATACGTAAATGAATCCATACAAAGAAAATAGAAGCATCACAAAAATTGTTTAACCCTTTTCACTTGCAAAATACAAGCTCTGCGACATTCCATCAGGAAAATCCAAACATCTGCGAACCGTCTGCTTCAACATCTTTAGTTCTAAAGAATGAAATACCGAAGGGACTAAACTTCTACAATAATACAAATTGTACAATAAATGTTACTATTAATTTAATACCAACGATTCCTAAATATACTAATTATGTTGTTGTTGTTTTCAGAAAAGTGTTATAAATAAATAATTGTCTTTTCTTATAATTAATTTCAATTGTATTTTTTTATTTAGCGCACGAAAAAAAATTGGAGATCGGGATAAATTTTCCGTGCGCTGTTCTGAAAATGCCACCTTTACGTCTTTGTAAAAACAGATGAAAACAAGGTGTTTTCAGATAAGTATAATAAAAAATATTTACGCGCAAATATAAAGGAGCCATTAGATTCCACATAAAGTACCAGAATATCCATTTGAGAAAATTGGATGTGACATTTTTTATGTCGATAGATGTGACTATTATTCGAAGTGGCTTGAAATCTTACCATTACAGAATAAACAAGCAGGGGAGATAATCAAATCTAAAAATTATCTTTACAACGCATGGCATGCCAAAAATTGTTAGTGGCGAAATCAGTAGCGAAGCGTGCTTCTGAAACTAAGGTAGACATATTCAAAAGTTTTATTAATATGCCAGTAGAAACTAATTATAGTACATTAAGATGAAAGAACAGAAAGCTACGGTTTTTGGACGTATTTGCGAGTCAAAGCGCCAACCGAGATTTGCACCCACATTGCAATAATAATAAAAACTCATTCGAGTCCCAGATCATATTTTATAAAAAATGAAGAAAATTTTGTTTTACGCAGGAACTCTATACACATAAGAAAATCTAAAAACAAACCGAAATATAAAGTGGAGAACCATGATAATGGTACACATGTTAGGGATAACGACACTTTACCTTATTTCACTATAATCGAATTAATAACCCAGTCTCAAAACGATCATTTTGTGACACGATCAGGTCGTGTATCCAGACCACCAAGACATTTGAAAGATTTCGTTTAGAGCCTGATGAAGATTTAAAATTTTTTTTGTTTGAAAATTGTGAAGATATTTAAAAACTATTTTTCTTTCTTATAAAGTTTAGTGAAGTAATTTCTTATATCATTACTATATAATAAGAATTATATAATTAGATAACTATTATATAGATAATTAAACAGAAAAATTCATATGTAATCAAATTTAAGATTACCAAAAAACTTAAAAGTTTAAGTAAAAAAGGGAGGTGTTGTGAATACAACGTTTATAATGAAATATATTTTAAGTTGTGAACATACCTTTAATATAATTAAAATATATACATTATGTTAAAGTTATCACTGAAACTGTCATAAACCACATCTTTGAATTGACAAGATGTCTCCATCTTGATGTTATAATTAAAGTGAATAAAACAAATTCTTTATTTTATAAAATTAAATTTAATTGTTTTAATTTTATATAACTCATTCAACATAAGTTGATACAGTAATTATGCGTTTATATGTTTTCTTTTGCATGAATTTAATTTTATTAAATATTTATAGCTCGTAAACCAAGATTGTCACAAACTTTGTTAGAACATTTTTCTCTTTTGTTTTATCGAGTTTGATAATCAAAAATAAATTTAGGCGGTGCCACACTTATCATAATTGCCCCAAATAATTTAACGCCCCCAATAATTTATCGTGGAAGAGTTGTGGCGAACATCAAAACTAAAATCATTTCTCAAAAAAATTAAAAATTTAGCAGGCGATAATTTCGTTAACATGTAAAGACGCGTATGCACTTGAAAATAAATTATTTTCCCCATACAAAATTTATGTAAAGAAAACCAAAATAAAAGGAAACGAAAAAATTTTCGGTTTGCATTTCGCAAGTAGTATGCAGTTGAAAATAAGAAATAGTGAAAAACGGACCTGTCAATAGATGTCATGACTACCCGTGGAGACTTCTTATTTTCAAATTAAGACGCGTATGCACTTGAAAATAAATTTTATTTTCGAAAAGGTGTATTTATTTCGAACGAAAATTAAAATCTACAAAATGGAAAAAAAATCTACATACATTTAAAAAAAATCTACGTAAATGAAGAACATTTGTAATACACACTTAAAAAATCAACTCTATCAACAAAAATAACACTGTCAAATTGTCAAACATTCAATTTATTTTCGTTTTCCGTACGAAATAAATGGAACTACATTTATTTCGCTTCGTAATTTGAAAATAAGAAGTCTCCACGGGTAGTCATGACATCTATTGACAGGTTCGTTTTTCACTATTTCTTATTTTTAACTGCATACTACTTACGAAATGCAAACCGAAAATTTTTTCGTTTCCTTTTATTTTGGTTTTTTTTACATAAGACGCGTATGCACTTGAAAATAAATTTTATTTTCGAAAAGGTGTATTTATTTCGGAACGAAAATTAAAATCTACAAAATGGAAAAAAAATCTACAAACATTTAAAAAAAATCTACGTAAATGAAGAACATTTGTAATACACACTTAAAAAATCAACGCTATCAACAAATATAACACTGTCAAATTGTCAAACATTCAATTTATTTTCATTTTCCGTACGAAATAAATGGAACTACATTTATTTCGCTTCGTAATTTGAAAATAAAAAGTCTCCACGGGTAGTCATGACATCTATTGACAGGTTCGTTTTTCACTATTTCTTATTTTTAACTGCATACTACTTACGAAATGCAAACCGAAAATTTTTTCGTTTCCTTTTACAGTAATCCCTCCGACTGCGCGGTAGTTCCGTTCCAGAAAAACAACGCGCAATACAAAACCGCGCAATGTGAACCCTATTTTGTAAGAAAATGGGGGGTTCGGTTCCAAATTTTGAAAAAAGTTAAAAAAAAAATAATTTAAAGTTATAATTAAACAAAAATGAATATATACAGCCTGAAAAACATGTATCACTTCGACAACTCTTAAAAAGAAAACACTTCATAAGTTAACAGATAAATTAACATAAATAACATTTTAAAAACAACTCAAATCAAAAAATATTATATCAATAATATGAATTTGTTTAGAATATTCTTACTGACTTGAAATTGAAATTAATCTATATTGAATGTTCCAGCCACACAGTTAAAAATAAACTGAATTTCTAATGCAAATTCCTACATATATGGGTCATTCTTTTACAAAGCGAACACATTTTTGATTTGGCTGAAATTTTTTTTAGGGCTTTTATAGGAAAATTCCCAAATTCCCATTTCCCAAGAAAAAAAGATATGCGTGCTCGAGAATTTTTTTTTTTCGAAAATAAAGCGGTTCTAAATTTCGAGGATTTCGTGATTTTTTGTTGGAAGACTTATTTGCAAAGATTCATAACTTCGGTTCTGGTAATGATAGAAATTTTTTTCTGTTTTATTTTAAAGCTAAAAGATGAACTTTAAAAAAATATTGTTATCTACAAAAATTATTAACAAATTCCTATGTGTAAACAGTTTAGCAATAAGTCAGACACTTTCTCTCGGACATCTGCAATTTTGCTCTCTCGTGTACAAGTAGCATTAGAAATAAATTAATTTATCGAGCGCGGAAAGACAAAAAATTCCATAAATTTTTGTTGTCCCGCGCTGGATAAATTAATTTATTTCTAACAGTAAAACTATTTTCTCCATTGAACGTAGAATACGATGGTTATATCAAATACTCTTTATTTTTGTAGGGCAATCACTAAAAATCGATTTTAACATTTTATTTGTTTATAACAATCGGAATTCGCTAATTATTTTTATTGAATATATTTTTTATTAATTCCATCTCTTAACTTTAAAATAAAAGAAAACAAAAGCTTCTATCATTAATAGAGCCGAAGTTATGAATTTTTGAAAATAAACGTCAAGCTAAAAATCACGAAATTCTCGAAATTAAAAATCCTCGAACACGTATATTTTTTTCAATATGATATTGAGGAAGAAATGTTTTAAGCCAAATCCCAAATGCGTGATTTTGTTCAAATCTGTTCGATTTGTGAAAAAAAGTAATTTTTTTTTCATTTTAATTGTACGAAATTCACCTACATATTCTAAAAAAAATTTTTAAACTACGCGCAGTGTGAAATTTTAATCGCACAGTGCGAAAATTAGTATTGAAAACTCATCTCGCGCAGTGGAAATCGCGCAGTTAAAACCCGCGCAGTCGGAGGGATTACTGTATTTTGGTTTTTTTTACATAGATTTTGTATGGGGAAAATAATTTATTTTCAAGTGCATACGCGTCTATAGATTTTGTATGGGGAAAATAATTTATTTTCAAGTCTTTACGAAGCGAAATAAATGTAGTTCCATTTATTTCGTATGGAAAATGAAAATAAATTGAATGTTTGACAATTTGACAGTGTTATATTTGTTGATAGTTTTGATTTTTTAAGTGTGTATTACAAATGTTCTTCATTTACGTAGATTTTTTTTCCATTTTGTAGATTTTAATTTTCGTTCCGAAATAAATACACCTTTTCGAAAATAAATTTTATTTATGAAAACGGTAACAACATATACATATATTTTTTTTTGTTATATTTTCTTAATTCAATTGAAATTTATTTTTTTTTTATTAATTTATATTTTGGGAAGTATGTATATCGCGAACTGCGTTACTTATATCAAATTCCCAACTCAAATTTAAATTATTTTTATTAAAAATCAAACACAAGGAAAATAACTTATCTTCAAAAAGTGTTCGCGAACATTACTAACAATTTTTTTAGATTTTATATCATACCGTACTCGATGTTAATTAATTCGTTTTAAATAATTTCTGGGGCGCGAATAATAAATTCCTTATATTGATTGTTAGTTGTACGGAAAATGAATAATGTAATGCATTGTCGATAATATTATGCTTGTTGTTATTCGTTAAGCATATTTGCAGATTTGATATTAAAAATACCAAGTATTTATATATTATATATTTATTTTTTATATATTTATATATTATAAGGGAGAAAAATAGAACAGTGTGCTGATCGGATGGAAATATATCTTTGACTGTTCGTTGGTTTTTAAACCTCAACTACCAAAGCATACATTTCCTCCAATCCACCAGTACAGAACCTGGACTCGTTCTGGAGGGGGAGTAAATTCTCTTATAAGTGCTACTGGTTCTATCTCACGTCGAGTTGTGGCATAACAATACAAACTATAGATATAGTAAAAAATTCCTATGCAAGATAAATATGTAGAGCTTCGTTATAAATAATCCTTTCAGGGTAAGGTACAGCAACCTAGCTTCGAATGTTGGATGGATAAAATATATAGATCCAGTAAGCAAAATGAAAAATATAGCTTATATTTATGTAGTTACATTTACTATCTGCGGACTATGCATCTACGAATAATGAATTCGTGCACATGGAACAAATAAATCGAAATGAGTCAAAACAACATAAGCCTTGACTTCTTTAGATGGGGTCTACGCCCTAGAAGCACTATCAGCACCAGGTTTTAAATATCATAGGACCATCATAACAGTTTCGACGAGAGATGCAAATCCGTTGCTCATATTTTTTGGGTAATGAAAAACTTGCTACTGGTATCACTGATTCAAAATTTTCTCGTCGTGGCTGGTATTGAAAGAAATCATTTCACTAGCAAACACAACATTTATCCTGTGTAACAAATGTAAGAATGATGCATCCTCAAGAACTATTCAGGAAATACCGTTCTGCCACATTACATGCAAAACAGGGAAATGACAAACACTTAGAACAACTGGGTATTATAATAAAATCCGAAAATACGACATAACTCTAGTTAATATTTAAATCTCAACAGTAAGCAGCTGAGATACACGTTATAGAAACCGTCCCACGAACATTTATTTTATTATAAAAACTGGCTGATTCACGGAGATTTGCATACATACCATAATCTGCTGCACTCACATCTGAAGGCTGATATACGAGGCGAAAACATTGCTGATTAAATTGACGTTCCTCAGTTGACTATAGATCTTGCAATGTGACGTCTGCAAATATGGCTGCTGGTAAGCACATAGTACAACCACCGCTCTCCACAGAATCCAAAACCAGATGAGTGATGGATTGATTCAAAAACTACCCTTTGCTATAACAATCTTAGTTGTGCTTGACCTATCAAGAGCTTTCGACACAGTGTCTGACGCTGCACTACTGGATGATATCTTAAACAATCACCTGCCAGGTTTAACAAACTTATAGGCCGCCACAATGTTAAGTTCCGTAATAGCATTTCCAAGATGAGAGTGCTAAGGCAAGGAGTTGCCAAAGGTCTGTTGGTATGATCCATAAATAGTGCGAAGAGATTTTCTTTTGGTAGAGAGAACAATGGTTATATTATTTTTTCTGTTTCTTTCTTCATTTCATTTAAACAAAACAACATTTTGAGATCATGTGATGAAAATGTTTAACAACTATTGGACGTAAGGGTAATCAAGGTATATTTAAAGAGAAACAAATATAGAATATTCTCGCTAACAAAAAATCGACCAATCTGTTCGATCGGGGAGTATCGATTTAATTATCAGAGCAGTATCAATTTAATTGTACTATTGCAATTTGTTATATCTTGTTGTTTATCTACTTTTTTAATCTATAACGAAAATTGATAAAAGTCGTTTAATACATCGTTTGGTGAATCAGATGAAAATGAAAAATGAATCTAATAAAGAGAATTCAATTATATAAACGTGAAAAGTTTTATTCAGATCAAGTAGTAAAGAAACCGTTCTACACACTTTTTGTGCCTAATAGCTGGTGTTCGCTTCATTTCTCATCGTTACATGTTTGATGAAAATATTCATAAATCTAATGAATGCCGAAAATCTGCAGTTGACATTAGTGAATATTCACTACACCATAGTAGTATCAGATGTAGTGTCCAGTGCATTCACTCAGAAAGAACTCACACTGAAACAACAAATCTGAATTTACAGAAAGAGTGCGTCTAAGGTATTATGTTATACTAATGTAAACTTACCTAGCAATTATCATGATTATAGGAAAACTACTATTTTGGTTTTGTCATACAGATTTTCTCACCACGATTTAAATGACCAAACAGTTTACTTCACACTTGGCGACATCCATCATGAGGGAGTGGTGACTTCGTAGAAGACAGGACGGATATATCGCCCACTGATGGCCAGAGTTTAATGGACTTATGTAACAAAAAATTTGCTAATCATCGAGGTCGACCTGAAATGCTCACAAGTCATAATGGGATATAGAGTAATACGGATATGAACCAGAGAGGTGAGTTTCTATCTGAATATCTACTAAAGACGAATCATAAAGACGAATCACCCCTTTTTATCACAAGGATAAGATTGGATCGATTGTTGAAAACAGCATACAGCATACAGTTGATTAGTTGTCAGAAAATATTATAACTTCCAGTCGTCATTGCTGTGTTCATATGAGTTACCGTTTAATAACTTTTCAAAACTCCTGAGTCAGTCTGATCTTGTTATTTTTGTCTGTTCTATCATTCATATATTTATAATTAATTCATTTATCCAAGATAAATGCCTTTAAGGAAATTTATTTGAATAAAATTAATTTTTTTTATAGTTTTCTTAGTGATTCTGATTAATCGATAATTATTTTTACAAATTTTTTTAAAAGTATTTTGTGTTGGGCATATAATTAAAAACGAAGATAAAATAGAGTTTTAAGATAATTTTTACTAAAATTTTGTGAATTAAATTATGAAGAAGTTGAATTTTGCAGTATGGACTAAGTCAAGTCCTCCGTTGTCACCGTTTCTTTGTCTCTCTGTCGATCTTATAAATTAAAAATGCGTATTTATTTTTATATTTGATTCATGGATGGATAGTTTTTAATTTTTTTTCTTAATTTTCGATCTTATACGATTGTGATATGTGTTAGCTAAACTTAGTTCGCACGTTGTCTTCTTATCTTATTTTAGAGAACATAGTTTTGTATTATTACATTTCAGATTTTATGTTGTCCAGAATATGTATTGTAGGTACAGTTTACAATTATAAAAATTTAGTTTTACACTTAATTTTTAAACTTATCTAGGTTATGATTTGTGAGTTTATTAATTCTCATCTGTATTTATTTTTATTAAGTTGTGGTTTTTTTATTTTATTTATGTTGTTTTTTTCTGGGGATAGATTCTCTTATCAATAATTCAATCGTTCATTTCTCTTTTGTTTTATTATTGGTTTAAAAAAATATATAAACATCACTGATGGCACAACATATCGTATTTATAAAAATAAATACAATATGTTGTGCAATTTGTTTGATTTTTTATTTATTTCACCAATTTCTTTCGGACTATATTTATGTTTTTATTAATAATAACTACTTATGTAACTAAAATCTTAAATATTGTCCTACTCTGGTCAAAGATGTATGAATCCAAAAAAGACAATTGCCGTGGCACCGAAATAGGGACCGTTTGGTTGTTGTTCCTATAGTAAAAAGATACAACCATCACAAGGTTTTTTGACTAGAATATGTTCTATATGCAACAAGTATAGACAATACCATAATCTTTGGTTATCTTGCTAACAAAACAATAGGCATAATGCAATTTTGTTTATTATGCTACCCAAAACGACCTAGAATTTAGATTATCTTTTTATATATAATAACATGTCTTGTCTATAGCAGGACTAACATTTTACAAAATGTTTCACAACAACACATAAAGTCTTTTAAGATCTATATCCCACCACAACATGCGTTGGAAGGTGTTGATGGATTCAAATATTTTTTTTATTGTTTTTTTTTATTTTTATTTTGGAACGACCGGCCCTATTAAAAATTATAAATTTCATCAAAGAGAATAACGCACTAAAAATTTGACAGTTAATTGTTTCATTTCTGTTAATATTCATTATGAACGTGAAGGTCAAACAAATACTTTCCTAAGTACATTTTTGTGTGAGAGACAAAAATATTCATATTCATGCAAACTTTGAGTTGATTGATCTGTTGCCGCACACAAGAACATATGTTTTGAATTTGATACAGTCGTATGATTGGATGACGTCAACCCATCTATTATTGTATTTGTTCTTTTTATTTGAATGACTAGGGAAACGGGATCATATGGTTGTTCCAATTGTTTATTAATTGTGGTCTTCTTTGACTTTCACATTGGTATGTTTGTTGAGGGGAATGTTATTTGTAAACCTTGTTTTACTAATTTCTTTATGCTATATACAGTTGATGTATTTATGTTTTGATGTGACAGAGATAGATATAAAACCTTCGCTAACGAAAAAGAAAACCAATTAAATGTTCGATCGGACTTATTAAATTATTTATTATTAAATTATTCTATCTTTCTATTATTCTATTATTCTATTATTCTATCTTTATCTCTTCTATTCTATTAACACTATTAAATTATTCATGTATATTTTTGATTATCAAACAAAATTAATTATAATTTTGGAGTTGGTAGTTTGAAATTAGTATAAAAGTAAAGATATGCTTTTTTGTTTGCAGAGTATAACATTTATAATTAAAAAATTGTGAAATGATTATAAAAAGATATCCAATTGTTGTTAATAGTGAATGTGCCAAGATTTTTTTTGACTGCATAATATTCAAACTAAGTTTGTATATTTAGAGGTGACAAATTTACTTCGACAAGAGGCGTATTGGTACGAATTTTGTTTTTTGAGTGGAGCATCAAACCAATATTTAGTGATAGTCTACAATCAACATTTGTTTTCATCACAAGAGTTAATTATGGAAACACACGCTAACGTGAGTTTTTGGTAAATAAGAGACTTATCAAGTTTAGACTCGCCGTGAACTAAACCGATATTTTGATTCTTGTTTTTTTTTGTTATAAACAAAAGCCCGTTGCTACAAATTAAACAGTAACTAAACACTAAACCTTTCATACGGATGTTGTTATGTCGAGAGTATTGGTGAATTGCAGGACTATGGCATGTTAAAGTTTGAGATGGATTCAGTGAGTACTCAGTGAGTACCCGATGTAGTTCTAATTTACAAGTGGCTGCAATGAAAGTGTGTTATAGAAGAAACTCCATTGCTAATTTTGGTGTACTTTATGTATGCATATTGCTTCTTTGATATTTGGTGCAAAATGATAACGAAAAAACATCGACTTGATAATAATATGTTGATGACAGTATAGTTCGACTGTCTATAGTTAGTATAGATTAATTTGAACAAAAAAACATTGATCCGGCCAGGAATTGACCCAGCCAATATTGACCAAGGAATTTACCCAGTTCTTTCGATTAAAATATAATTTGATTTTGAAAATATCGTATTCAAAGGATGCATATTGGTTAAAGGATTTATAGTTTATCATCTGTTTAGTTAACAAAGATACATGAAGTTTTGCATTACGTAGCACATGTTAGAATTTTGTTTTATTTTACCGTCGCTTCACACAACCCGTAGATGGGGCAAAGAGATGTTTTCAGATTGCATATTTATGATTATGTGACTACCAAGAAGAGTAAATTTTCTTGCACTTTCTTTTCGACTTTCATTTCTTCTCGGATGTTTCATGGTTTTGAAAATATGTTTGGTTTTTCTATCATAACTCATGTGCTAGAAACATGAAGGTTTATAAACTGGGTAAAGCATGTTGACATTGACCAACTAATCCACTCAATAAATCTTTCCAATTAGCTACGTTGATAACACTTTCCGTATTAATCACCTGTAAATATGTCACAACTTACATATGCATCAAAAAATGAAAATCGGATTTGTATCGGCTAAAAAAACTAAGAAGTTTGAAAGATTATTATTTCAAATTTAAATATAATATTTATAACTATTATCTTACAAATAAAACATCTATCATCTTTTTGTTAATATATTAATATTATGCTACCGTTTCATATTGTGACTAAATAATGTATGTTCGGTTGTAATTTCTGTTCTCTTTCGTTTTTTAATCTTCAGGTATAGTTAGTTACTTTACTTCTTAACATATTTTTTGTGTTCGATTTGTTATCGAACAAAAAATAACAACAAAAAAATTTACATAAAAAATGAATATTTAAATAGTTAGCTTTAATAGGAGGTAACTAAAACACACACCCATAGATGAATCATAAAAGTTAATAGCATATGCGTTTTGAAATCAAGGTGATATAGTACGTAGACAAAGTATATAGCTGTTACTATTGGCTTATAATTTTTTAGTGTAGGTCAATCAGTTTGGTGCGTAGGTGATTCCTAAAAATATAAAAAATATGTAAAATTCGCGGCTACTTATCTTGCACTGCCACATTCCACAAACAAACTATAAAGGCGGATGAAATCAAAACTTTCTTTGGACCGGTTAATGACCCATTAACTTGCTACCGGGGTTTTGCTAAACCGAATAACATCGGCAATTTTAAGAAGCCAAGATGAAATGTAGCTATATACTTAGTATATACTATTTCACCAGTAAAAAAATTTAAGCCATCGCCTTTCGTATATATTTAACAAAAATTGAAATTTACTTATTTGTGAAACTAAAGACACATATCCTACCTAACCTTTTTACAAAAAAATGATATTCTGTGAAATTTTTAAATACTAAAATTTCTCTCTTCATTTTTGTCATCATTCGCAGTTTTTAATAATTTCAATTGCGGCATTTCAAGAACAAATATTAATTAAATTTAAGTAAAAATGTATATTAAACTTAACTTGTCTTATATTTGACACTTTGCCGCACTCTGTCAAACAAAACGAAATACAAAAGGTGTCTGCACTATCAATATTCTTAATCTCAAAATTAACATAATCTTCTTAAATTTATTAAAAACATTCATCCATCATTCATTCCATTTTTTCATAAAACATAAATAATTCCAGTAAATTCCAATTCGATCACTCACTCACTCAATATGCACAATTCTTTGACCACACAAACAAAATATATTTCCAATCTACCAATCAATATTCAATATTTTTAACATTTAAATTCTTCGAATCATCCTCCAAAAAAAAACATAATTCTTCATCGTTTCTTTAACACAAATAAATTTTTTCACGTATCAATCTAATTTTCAATAAATCAATAAGACCCAAAAAAAAATTATATATTTGGTTGATTTCAAATTTATAACAAAAATATCAATTTTTTTGTTATTCTGCTTCAGACAAAATAAAAAAAAATATGCGATAAAAACAGCGAATGGTTGAAAAAACAGCCTCCGGAACTAATATCAATATTTTATTGTTGAGCCAAAACAAAGCAAAAAAACTAAAGTGGACGATTAAATGTATTTACAAAGATCATCTCAAGATGTCGATTTATCATCAACCAAAAATTATTTTCATTATATTTTGGATTATTAATATAACGGATTAAATATTAGAATTTCGCGAGTTTTAATTAAAGGGTTGAGGGCTTTTTGGAATAAGTGAAAGGAGAAAGAAATATTGGTTTATAGAAATAAGGCTTAGACAATTTTCAGAAATAGATACTGTTCTATAGGGTTAGGTATATTCTATAATTACTAGAAGTTTTTAATCTGGTTTCTTCAAACTAATATTTAATTTTCTTATCTTGCTAACGTCATTAAAAAAATAACGATACAGAAACAAAATTGTAGTAGAATAAATTATGTATTTTGGAAAATAGAGTTACATGCAATAATAGAGTTACATGCAACTCAACAAATGAACTTAAACAGAGTAAATAGGGCCATTAAAAGTATGGTGTATATTTCGCAAACGAGACAGTAAGTATTAATCTGGCATTGTTAAACAATATGCTATTTTCGCGAGAAAATTCGCCTGTCCAAAAAATAGTATGTATTTATTTGTTATTGTGAAATACGGATAGGAATTAACCAGAGTTTAAAACGTTCCTTTACTCCTTTCTTTTAGAGCGTGTAACTTAAAAAAATATAACATTCCCACATACCAGAAGTGAAGAGAAATTTTGTTCTTACTCCTTAATCGAAATAAATATTTTGCTTTAAATTCTTACACTCTTAGTTTTGGTTTTAAGTTTGGTGCTTGCCCCCGTTTTAAAAATAGAAATAAATGTTTTGTTCAATTATGCAAGTATTATTATAAAAATAAAATATGAAGGGGCTGAAGTCTCACAGCTCTGAGATATCAAGGCGTCGATTTTGCTTAATGATTTTTATACAGTTTTCGGCTAAAGGCTTTTATGGGGACATTGTTTTTAGTTTTGGACAGCGATGTATATTAAACAAAACATTCATTGTAAAAGTACATACAAGTATTTTATTTCTGCTTAGAAATTTATTACAAAACTAACACGAAACATCAAATTCTAAAAATATTACACAAATTATTAGAAAACCAAAAATTTAAACATTTTTCAAAATTCTAAAAAATTTTTTACAAAATTGAAACTTTTTTCATAATTTCAAAGCTATAGCAAATATTATAACAATATCAAAAGTTCAAAATGATTTTCCAGCTGTTCCTGTTATTTAGAAGGCATGGAATCTGGAATGACACAAAAATTACCCCCTTTTGTTAAAAAACGACATTTGATCTGCAACAACTTGATATTTTTTTTCAACTGTTCCTATAAGTTGGGAGGAGTTGAAACTGGATATAACCATATTCCATGTCTAATTTCAATTTTATTTGACAAACGTTTCCCATTATATATATTTTCTCAAAAAAATTTGTTAACTATAAATGAAAATGTTCATTAACGGTTAACATTCAATATTTAAAAATATACTTTTTTAATATGTTTATTTTTAATTTTTTTTATTAAAAATAATATAAACTTCCTTATAGTAACACTTTGAATTTGATTTTTATTTTATTGAATATCGATTTCGACTTTTGTCATCCTCAGTTCTCAGATTTATTGAACACACCAATGATATTAATAAAAGTGATCCAAATCAACATCCTATCAACACAAATTTAACCACATTACATAAAAAAAGAAAAGGACAACATCTAGATAGATAGGAAGAAATAGAAATATATAAACATAAAAACAATAAACACATTTTAAATGATAAAATCAACACTAAAACTAACAAACTATATGACATAATAATAAAAAATAGCAGTTAAAATAGTATATAAGACAATAGTTTAAGCAAAAATTGTAATAATTATTTAAGAACTGAGGATGACGAAAGTCGAAATCGATATTCAATAAAATAAAAATCAAATTTAAATTGTTACTATAAGGAAGTTTATATTCTTATTAAAAAAAAAATTAAAAATAAACATATTAAAAAGTATATTTTTAAATATTGCATTTTAATTGAAATGTGACAAAAGCACACAAACAGTGAATAATATGGAAAACCATAATAAACCATAATAATATAGTGATAATATGTAATATATGTATACATGGTGGTGTATCACTATATTACACATATAGTGATACACCACCAAGTGAAATAGTGAAAATTTATTATTACAAATTAGTAAAATTACAACAAAACAAACTAAATTTACATTTCAACCGATGCTGCAAGAGATATAGAATAATGCCTACATATATTAACATCAAACTCAACAATAGATCCAAAGCCGCACAAATAGCTAAGCAAACAGCAGAAACTACTTGGTTAACAAAACAAATTCAAGAACTCTACATAACATTAGAAGTATACAACCTACAATCACTAGTATCTAAACAATATCATCAATTAGAATATGAAATAATAATGGAATCGGTAAAGAATGAAATGGAAAGCACGATAAAAGAGAAAAGTGAAAATATAAAATTGAAATTAAAAAAGTTAAAAAAATCAAAACTAATAGAAATGGGAACACATCATAATAACATAATAAATCAATATAGACCGCCACAATATAACAATAGAATAGAAAATTACAATGAAATACAATTTAACAATCAAGAAACTCAACTATTGGAAAAAGGATTGAAATACGGCATACAACCAAACAACACAAGAAAAGAAATAAACGAAAATCTGTTAGAAATAGAAAATTCAATATTGAAAACTAACATTCACCACCAAAATGAAATCAGATCAGTAATAGTTAATTAAATATCGACAATAAATAACAACTTAAACTATTCAAAAACCAACAACAAAAAAGAAATAAAAACAATACGCAGTATACAAAACAAGGTTAAACAAAACAATGCCACAATAAACAAAGCAGGTAAAGGGAATACATTAGTCATCTTGAAAACTACAGACTACAACAATAAGATAGATGAATACATCATTAATAACATCGAAAAATTAAGTAAAGATCCAACGAATGAATTCAATGCACAAATAAAAACAATCATCGATAAATCTATCAACATATTAAGTGATAAGAACATAAGGTATAACAAAATGATAAAACCAACAGCACCAAATATAAGAGGATTACCAAAAATACACAAAACAGATACACCGATAAGACCATTAATTAATTTCACCACTGCACCAACATACAGAATAGCGAAGTACATAAACAAACTATTGAGGTATCACATAAAATTTAATAACAATTATTCAGTTAAAAATAACACTAAATTAATCAATAGAATAGAACCAATAATAATACCTAACAACGCAAAATTAGCATCGTTTGATATAACCAACATGTATTCTAACATACCAATATAAGATACAATAAATATAACAAAATATATGTTAATAAAAAATGGTTTAAGCCCAACAGATACACAAAAAATAATAAATATAATAACTGAAATAACAAAACAAAACTATTTCACACATAGCAATGAGTATTATCAAAAAACAGAAGAATTATCTATGGGGAGCCCACTATCTGGAACTTAAGCCGAAATATGTCTCAATGATTTTGAAACAAAATATATACATAATAACATAAATCTACACAAAGAAAAAATAATTTATTGGTATCGCTACGTTGATGATATAATTTTATTATACAAAGGAACGAGTAGACAGCTTAATCTATTACACCAATACATAAACAGCATAGAACCTTCCATTAAATTCACGTTAGAAAATGAGAAAATAACACAATAAATTTCTTGAGTTTATCAATCAAAAATGTAGATTCAAAACACACATTCAAAATATTTTGAAAACCAACCCAAACAATAAATATTAAATCACATCATCCATATCAACATAAACTAGCTGCATACAACCACATGATCAATAGATTGAACAATTTACCAATGAATGCAGAAAATTATTAAGACGAATTAAATAACATAAAATATATAGCCAGTAAAAAACGGATATAAAAACGAAATAATTGACACATTAAATAGAAAACATAAAAAACAAGAAAAATTTACTCAATGGAGGAATTAAGAAAATTTAGCAGGCAGAAAATACATAGGCGTAACATACAATAAAACAAAATTCAAAATAATGCAAAAAACTCTAAAAAAATAGGGATATATAGCAGCTTACATAAACAAAAACAAAATAGAAAATTACCTAAAAACCAAAAAAAAAAAACAAACTTTAGATACAGGTGTTTATAAAATTACCTGTGATGACTGCAGTAAATTTTGTATAATAAAAGTGAAAGTAATAAAAGTGATTCAAAATCCAGATATGCCCAACATTTAAAAATAGAAAAACACGAATACACCAATATCAACAGAAATTTAACCATATTACATAAAAAAAGAAAAGGACAACATCTAGAAATTAATAAAATAGATCTTTAATAAAATAGAAATCAAATTCAAATTGTTACTATAAGAAAGCTTATATTATTATTAATAAAATAAAAAATTAAAAATAAACAGTAATAAGTGTATTTTTAAATATTGCATTTTAATTCAAAAGTGACAAAAGCATACAAACAATGAATACTATGGAAAACCATAATATATGGTTAACATTCTTTAACGACACACTTAACTGACTTTTTTTGACACACATATAAACAATAATCAAGCTCCTGGTCGCACAGACCATTGCCGACCATCAAGATTCCTCCACATTCAATGTTACTATTCGGTATCACTTGAAATGAACGTTTTTTAAACAACAAATATGCAAATTTTCTTGCTTTGACACACTTAACGATTTTTTTGACACACTTTCGGTACAGTTGTCGAACACATCGTCAAAATCACAAATTCATATTTCTTTCAAAATTCCAAAAATATTGTAAAAATTAAATAAAATCAAAAATTCAAACTTTTTTCAAACAAAATTCTAAAAATATTTCAAAAATTATTACAAAATCAAAAATTTAAACTTTTTTCAAAATTCTAAAAATATATATCAAATTCGAAAATTCAATTTTTATTTTCAAATTTCTAAAAATAGTCCAAAAATTAGAATAAAATCAAAAATTTAAACTTTTTCTAAATTTTAATAATATTCCAAAAATTCTTAAAAATTCAAAAATTTAAATTTTTTCCAAAATTCTAAAAATATTGCAAAAATTATAACAATATCAAAAATTTTAACTTTTTCCAAAATTATGATAAAACCAAAAATTTAAAATTTTTCAAAATTCTAAACATTTTCCAAAAATTCTTACAAAATCAAAAATTGAAACTTTTTTCAAAATTTTAAAATTATATATAAAAGAATTCTATTTTTTTTTTAAATTCTAAAAATAATGCAAAAATCATAACAAAAACAAAAATTAAAACTTTTTTTCAAAATTCTAAAAATATTGCAAAAATTATTACAAAATCCAAAATACAAACTTTTTTCAAACTTCCAAAAATATTTCAAAAACTATAACAAATTCAAAAATGTCCATGTGAAAATTCATGTTCAGTTACATTTACATCATAAAAACAACTACATTTTTTTTTCAATAATGCCATAATTCTCAATAATAATAATAAAATTTCATGTCATACAATTATTATTAATTTTATTTTTTTCCAAAAAATTGGGTAAAAAAATAAATAAAAATCTTTCTTTTGACACACTTGACAACATTTTTTTTGACATACTTATAATGCAATAATCAAGTTTTTGATCTCACATACCAATCCCTACCATCAAGATTTCTCCAAATTCAATGTTCCTACTCGTAATCACTTAAAGGGAACGTTTTTTAAGCCAAAAATATGCAAATTTGCTGTTCTTGACACCCTTAATGATTTTTTAACACACTTCCGGTACAGTTATCGAACACAGCGTCCTTTTGGACCTGTCCCTTGAGTAATCCTATTTTTAGAAAAAAAAATTTTTGAAATACCTCCAGCGGTTTTCCCTGCAGCGTAGGTAATGACGGGCGGCCGGCAGACAGACATACATTTTTTTTGCTTTTTTAGAGTCAGTAGGTCCTAAAACGTCGAGAAATGCCAAAAAAGTGAGGGTAAGAATTTCACTTTTGGCTCATGAATGTAATATTTAGGTCTTTCAGACCGAAGTAATTTGATTAGAAAATGAACATAAAAACTCTTCAATCAATTTATATAAAATACTTTCAATTAAATTGACAAACAATATACTATACTCACACAAACTAATACTTTTCTGATTTAATACGAAATTATTTATTATTTATTTCAATTTCTAAGCAATGTTTGTTTTATTTACACACAAATCTTCAATCTTTAACATATTGTTTTTTAATTAACACTTAAAAATTATGTATTCTCCATCCTGGCAAAGTATAGAACTTTGACTTAAAATTAGTTACTTGAACTTTTCTGGATTTCTTAAACACTTAGAACTATTCACTTATAACTTAGCAACCGATTGACTGATTGATTGTTTGAACACATAAAAATATTTACTTAACTTAACAGATAGAACTTTGATTGACTTCTTGAATTATTTCTTACAGACTGACTCTTACTTGTCCTTTTACACATTATTATAAATAATATTATTTTATAATTGACACAGTTTTTTGTGTTTCAATTAAAATGATTGCCAATTTCAAATATGGAGGGGCTGAAATCTCACAGCTATGAGATATCAAGACTTCGGTCTGGGTTAAGAATTTTGATATAGTTTTCGGCAAAAAACTTTTATGAGGACATTGTTTTTAGTTTTGGGCAGCGATGTATATCAAACATAACTCTTTGTTAAAGTACAAGTATTTTTTATCTCTGTTTAAAAATTTACTCAAAAACCTCTCCATTCAGCGTTTCGAGAAAATATCACAAAATCACAAATTCATATTTCTTTTAAAATTCCAAAAATATTGTAAAAATTAAATAAAATCAAACTTTTTTCAAAATTCCCAAAATATTCCAAAAATTAGAATAAAATCAAACATTTAAACTTTTTCTAAATTCCAATAATATTTCAAAAATTCTTAAAAATTTAAACTTTTCCAAAATTCTAAAAATGTTGCAAAAATTATTACAAAATAAAAAATTCAAACTTCTTTCAAAATTCCAAAAATTATAATAAAATCAAAAATTTAAAATTTTTCAAAAGTCTAAAAATATTCCAAAAATTCTTACAAAATCAAAAATTGAAACTTTTTTCAAAATTCTAAATATATATATAAAATTCAAAAACTCTATTTTTTTCAAAATTCTAAAAATATTGCAAAATTATAACAAAATCAATAATTGAAACTTTTTCCAAAATTCCAAAAATATTCCAAAAATTAGAATAAAATCAAATATTTAAACTTTTTCTAAATTCCAATAATATTCCAAAAATTCTTAAAAATTCAAACTTTTCCAAAATTCTAAAAATATTGCAAAAAATATTACAAAATCAAAAATTGAAACTTTTTTCAAAATTCTAAAAAAATATATAAAATTCAAAAATGCTGTTTTTTCAAAATTCTAAAAATATTGCAAAAATTATAACAAAATCAAAAATTGAAAAATTCCAAAAATTAGAATAAAATCAAATGTTTAAACTTTTTCTAAATTCCAAATAAATTCCAAGAATTCTTAAAAATCAAACTTTTTCCGAAATTCTAAAAATATTGCAAAAATTATTACAAAATCAAAAATTGATTTTTTTTTCAAAATTCCAAAAATTATAATAAAATCAAAAATTTTAAATTTTCCAAAATTCTAAAAATATTGCAAAATTTATTACTAAATCAAAAATACAAACTTTTTTCAAAATTCCAAAAATATTTCAAAAACTATAACAAATTCAAAAATTTACATGTCCAATTTCATTTTCAATTACATTTACGTCATAAAAACAGCTACATTTTTTTCCAAAAAATTGGATTAAAAAATAAATGAAATCATTTTTTGACACACTTGACATTATTTTTTTGACAAACTTATAATGCCATAATTCTCTATAATCATAATAAAATTTCATGTCATACAAATTATTAATAAGTAAATAAATTCTTTCTTATGACACACTTGCCAACATTTTTTTGACAAACTTATAATGCCATAATTCTCAATAATAATAATAAAATTTCATTACAAATAAATAATTAATTTTATTTTTTTCCAAAAAATTGGGTAAGAAAACAAATAAAAATCTTTCTTTTGACACACTTTACAACTTTTTTTTGACAAAATTATAATGCAATAATCTAGATTTTGGTCTCAAATACCAATCCCGACCATCAAGATTTCTCCAAATTCAATGTTCCTACTCGTAATCACTTAAAGGGAACGTTTTTTAAGCCAAAAATATGAAAATTTGCTGTTTTTGACACACTTAATGATTTTTTTGACATACTTCCGGTACAGTTATCAAACACAGCGTCCTTTCGGAGTATACCTATTTTTAGAAAAAAAAATTTTGAAATCCCTCTAGCGGTTTTCCCTGCAGCGTAGGAAATGACGGTCTGCCGGACGGCAGACAGACAGACATTTTGTTGTTGTTGCTTTTTTATAATCTGTAGGTCTTAAAACGTCGAGAAATGCCAAAAAAAGTGGGGGTAAGAATTTCACTTTTGGCTCATGAATGTAATACTTAGGTCTTTCCGACCGAAGTAATTTTAATATACAAAACACGAATTCGATGATATAATAGCTATTTATGTATTAAGGGCGTTAAGTATGTCTTTTCCAAAAACGATGCTGTGTGCCCGAATTGCATACAAGATTTTTTGTACGAGTAAGATTCTGTATTATTTGCACAAATAAAAATACATATATTTACACAAAATAGTAAAATATTTTTTTTTAACTACTAACTTGAGAAATCGTCATTATTTACTCGAATACCCCAATGAGAAGTAATTTTTCTCAAGCTAGGTCAATAATAATATCAAAACATTACCTAGGTTAATAATGACAAATTTTCCGTTATTTTTAATTAAAATGAACAAAACAACACAAACAAATAATAATTGCATTCCGTTATTTCGTTTTATTTGTATGAAACTAAACTTCCAGGCTACTTGATATTTTAAGATATTTTAAAAATGAAATGGAAAATGACTAATATCAAAATATAATCAAAGCAAATATGATAATTGGTGTTAGTAGTTAAAAAAATTCTATATATACCTCGGTTGAGAAGACTAATATAGACCTCGAACATTATATCCCTCGGCGCTACGCGCCTCAGGATCTAAAAGTTCTCGGTCAATAATAGCATACTTCTCAACCTTGTTATATAATGTACTATTATAAAATTATTTTATCCAAGTAGTTTTTCGAAAAAATAGTAATAATAATAACATTGGCATTGTTATTTCAATTTAGGCATTGTTATTTCAATAGGAAAAAAAGGCCTGCATTACGAACAATTTTTGAATCGTAAAAGAGCATTTTACGGTTTACTCGTACAAAAAAACACTTTTAAATCATTCCGAATCATTTATAAAAGGTAATCAAAAACAAAATTCAAAAATCCACCACAAATTAAAACTCCATTTAGTTCAGAAGTGAGAGTCTACGAAAGAACGGTATACTAAGGCTAAAAACAAGAAAGAATAATCTGGCTCGAGAAATTGTACTATAGCGCAGGTTTAGGCTGTTAATTAAATCCCATTATCCAAACTTGGCCAATTCTTACTAAATATTTTATTATATTCTGCAGTTTGTTATCAGTTATCAAAAGTTTGTCTGTTTTGTATATTACAATTTTCCTGGTATCCTCCTCTTTTAAAACTATTAGAATAACTGCAGATAAAATAAGGTTACAAAAAAAAGTTTAAATATTCAAATATATTTCACTGTCAATCCGTCCACACGCCATTTTGTTTTGTAAATATAGCCACTGGCAATAAACAATAGAAAACAGAAAATATGTTACGATTTTTATCGCTTGTTTTTCTTTAAACAACAGGGGAAACGTAGATTTAGACTTGTTTGACTGTAGAAGAAATAATTTTTTTTAGAAAAACATTAACTTTCCAAATAATTAAATACTATGTACATACAAGATACGAGTATACGTGCTAACCTCAAAATTTTTGAATTTTTATTTATTACAATATGTTGATGGTTTATAACATTTCAAAATACATTACGCATTCATATAACATAATAAATAACCAACCTTTTATGATCATCTTGTCTCCAAGTCTGCCTTAAGGGGTTTTCTTTTATTTATTGTTTTCATTTTATTTTAAAAAGAAAAATGCAAATCAATCAGATTTCAGTTTAACATCGTTTCGTTTATACGTACATTTTGTGTTTTTTTTAAAGTCCAACACAAGATATGTTGCGGTTATCTGGACATAAATAAAATTTGATTCCGTTTCTTAAATTTATGTGAATTTAATTTTTTTTATTTTATCTTTTTCCAGGGAAATGATAAATGAATCGTGAAAATGATAAAATCACTATTAATAAAATAAAAATTGATTGTTTTCGAAAAATAATTTTAATATTATGTGAAGGACGAATTTTTTCACGCATTGAAAATTGTTTATGTGGAGTGGAAAAGTTACGAATTGAAAACGATTTGGATGTAAATTATCATAAGAAATTGTTGGTTAAATTACAATTAACACTTACATAAAAATTTATAGGTTTCGATGTTTTTAGTATTTGCCAATTGCCATCTTTGTAAGAAAACTTCTTTATTCTAAACTCTGTTCAGCTCATATCTTACGTATAGTGTGCAATAATCCGTACAAGGACGAATATAAAACTTATAAATATGTAGATTGTGATATGGTGTAAAATAACTCTCGGATTTATTGAGAAAGCGGTGTTTTATAGAAACGTTGTATATACATAAATCAGGTTTTCTTAACGCCATTACCATATAATGTGATCGTTTTAAAGTAAACCATTGGCAATTATGACGTCCAACAAACAACAAACAAACAAATATTTTGTGGCGTAGTGCACAAGATAAATAAAAGGTATGATGTTTTATCGAGTTAGTTTGTATTTGTTTATTATAATTTATATTTGATTAGTAATATAGGCATAGTGAAAAGGGAACAAATTGTACTTTTAGGATAATATAAAACGTTTAACAATATGGTTCGCATTTTTAATTTTTTATTCATTGTTTTACCGATCAGTGCCTGACATGCAAAGAACCGTTTCAATGTTGACGACATTACACAGTTGAAGGCATTAAACTATCGTGTAACTGTGTTCTAATGAAATTAATACAAATGAACGATATACAAATTTAAAAAAAAATGGCAACCTCTAAGTGTGTAAGAGCCAGTTCGCTTCATTTGTTACACAGGACAGAAATATTTAATAAAAACAAAAAAAAACACATAAAACATATATATGTAATAAACAATTTAAAAAAAAAACACATGAAATGTGCATCAATTGTGCATAATACAAAATCTATGAGCACAAAATTGTACATAACACATGTCATGCACATGATGTTTTATTTAATTATTAGAATAATAAACAAAGAATAAAAAAAGGAGTGTGAAAAAGTAGTTTAACATTTTCTAAAATTACTTAATGACTTACGACGTTAAATGTTTCATTTAACTTTTCATATAATCGTTTCGATTAAATTGATGAATTTAAATTTATTTGCATCTTAAATTATGTGCGAAATAAATTTTTTTAGTAATGGTAATGTATGGTAATGTTTAGTAATAAACACAAACAAAAAAAAACAAACGGGCACTTTGAATAATTTATTTTATTGATTTAAAAAATTATTATATTTTTATAATACATTTTGTTTGCCTTGTTTCATGTCGGTTTATTGATGTTTAAATTTATTTTTTAATAACACTAAGAATTTTATCAACAATTAATGTTATTTTTTTTATGCAAGTCAAATATTTAAATTTTTTGATTTCTAATTTTTTTTGTTCATTTAAATTCTATCATAAAAAAGTGACGATAAATGGACGCATCATTTACAAATCACACATCCATTTTCAATTAACAACTTAAAAATATGACCGAATTGTGAAATATACGACTTAAAAATATTAGTCTGGAAAAATTCATAACATACTAGAAAACCTTAGTCATAAAAGTCATACATCAAATGTTTTTGTATTTATGTCCGAAAGTTCTATGTACACTTTGTATTCATGGCATAAATAACGTTAAATTTAAACAAATATATATATGACGTCAGTACTTCTAAGCTTCAACTAAATTTAAAATATACATACTAGAATATTTAAAAAAAGTTTAAAAATTAGAAAAAAAAAGTACACGAAATGTGCATATATACTCATGCACATTATTTTTGTTGGGAATGATCCTTGTTAGGGTCGATGGTTCGAATCTAGTCAAATCCAATATATGGGCTTACTGAATTAGAATTACAGAATGGAGAAGTATTGATAAAATATATATCCTTCAAAGGACAGCAAATCCAATGGATATATCAATACTTAAAAAAAAACTTACTAATTCAAATTTTGATTGAGTTCCCGAGGTCCAAACAAAGAATGATAATTAACATGGAATACATCGGTTTTCGGTATAAGACTTTATGACTTTAAACCCATATAAAACTTAATTATTAGTACAACACACATCGCTGTATTTTTTGATCAAAATTCACTAATTTTTCTTTCATAAAAATGTCTTTTTAATTTTGCGGCTCATTAGTATTGAAACGAATTATAACAAAATAATGTTTGGTGTAAAAATTGTAACTGAATTATTAAGGAATCCTAAATCAGCGTTCTAACTCGGAAAAAGAATTTGTTTGAAGATCTCAGATCTCGAACAAAAAATTAAAGTACGTAATCTTAACACGCTGTTGAAGTAAAACTTCTTTGGCTACTGTGGCAGGTATTACTAAAAATATTAAATATAAAATAAATATATCATATTGAAATTTAGAGTAACATTTCTTGATAATATAATTTACAACAATGTGTAATAAAAAGCCATATTTACATAATGTTTTATAAAGTCTTACAACGTATTACAAATTAAATTTCACGATGAATACATTACATGTCCACTTAATTCAACAATAGATTTGAATTTTGATTCAACAAATGATGCAGTTTTTCAAGAAATTTTGCAAGTTTGTAGAGAAAATTGGACTTTTTTAAACAAAACAAAATATTAAACCGGAAAACTATTGAATGTATGACATTCTAATTACACTTGCAAATCTCTTATTTATGAATCACAGCTCATAATAAAGAAACTATTAATTAGCTAACAGAGAAAATAATCTAGCAGTATAAAAATAAATCAACAAAAATTATATAAATCAAAATACAAAAAGGCTTACATTAATTTATTTCTTGAATGTTGTCTTCTTCCCAAAAGCAGTCCTGTGGACAAATGTTGATTGTAGGCTGTAATTCATTTTACTAAACGTAATTTTAATTTCTAAAAGTAGACGTTTCAACAAACATAATGATTAATGTTTTTTTTGAAAAAACTGTTTTCCATACAGGAGAATTTTCGTTTGAAAATGAGGTCATTTTTTTGGTTTAAAATCAAAATTAAACGTAAAAATAAATATTTTGATTTCAAAAAATTACAGCCTTTTAGGGACATAATAAGGTAAGTTTCCACCGAATTGTGTGAAAAAAAAAATTTGTTTGTGCAAGACATTTAATATAGTTTTCATCCTGTTACAAATTTTTTCCATTTTTTGCCTGTTTTTAAGGTATCTAGACTGGTCTACTTGTCACCCTAGGTCAATAATAATTATAAAAAATGCCTAAGTAAATAATGACAAATTTTCTTATGTTTTTAATTAAATGATCAGAAAAAAAACAAAAAATAATAATAATTTCCTTGTTTCATTTTATAGGCCTTTCCACACTTGTCTGCAGTGCAACGCATCACTTCTTCATTTCATTTTTTACCTCTTTACCCTAAAAGTTGCCTATAACTTAATTGGAGTTGTCATATTTCAATTTAGCTTCTTTATTTTCATTACATTAAGTTAGTCAAATATATAAAAGCGATTATAAAACGGAAACAAACATAAAATTCGAAAATTAATTGATAATTTAATGTTCAATTCATTAAAACTTTTATAAAGGAAATGAAATTGTAACAAAGATTAATTAAAATAAATGTAATTAATGAGATCAAATAGAGATGTAGAAAAATGATCTTATCTTGTATACAAGATAACGAAGTGTTCTTATTTTAATGAGTCTGCAATAAAAGCGCATGAGTGTCAATATAAATTTTAAAACTAAATCACTTCTGTGAATTGAAAACGAATATTAAATTAAAACTAATATTTAGACAAAACTGTCTATATTCAAATGTTGATTATATGATTCTATACTTTTTTGTGTTGTAATATGGGAATTACATATGTGTCACAACAACAACACATATATACCTTTTAAGACCTAGACCCATGACAACATGCGTGCTATTGGTGAACACTTTTTTTTAAACTTTTGTAGATATAACGGTCCTGCATTCTGTCACTAATGACACTTAGTGATTACAACAGTTTGCACAAATCGATACGCCTGCAAAACGGGAAAAAGAGACATGATTGATTCGTTGGGGCATGATTGATTCGATTTCTTCCGAGCACTGCTGGAGACGATATTTATAAAAAACAACAAGATCAACAGCAGTGCGACGGTGTTGTACTGCCTCTTACATAGGGTTTGATAAGGGAGCATGCGTTCTGCTAGAGAAATTACTTAGCAGAAATCTTCTTCACTCCGCATGTCGTCATCACATTCATGAATTGATCATCAGTGAAGTATTTACCCTTCTGTTTGGCCCTACTAGTGGTCGTAACATTAGACTTTTTGGAAGATTTCGTGTACAGTGGTCTAGCGTTGATCAAACTTATTTCAAACCATTAGACGAAGTCTGCTGTAGTGATTCACTATTGCAGGAAATGAAGCAAAATGTTGGGTCATGTTTGAGAAAGTTTTTATCTGAAGACAGTTCCTACATACCTAGAAATGATTATAGAGAAATAAGCGAGTTATGCTTAATAATTATGGGATCTAAACTACAAAACAAGCAGCAATATCACTTTTCTGTAGCAGGAGCCTACCATATGGGCCGCTGGAGGGCTAAAGTGATATACTGCTTCAAGATATGTCTTTTTAGAGAGCAATTCAAACTGAGAGTATCTGAAAACAAAGTATTAACTGAATTCAGCCTGTTTGCTTCACATGTTTATGTTACAGCTTGGATTGCATGACGTCTGCCTGCTCTACCGATTAATGAATTAAATTTTGTCAAAGCTATCAAACAGTTTTCAAAAGTAAATTTTTCTGTAACCAGAGCTGCCATGAAAAAGGTACAAAATCATCTATGGTATTTGGGACCCGAAATGGTCCCACTATCCTTATTCTCATCCAAAGTTGTCAATGTTGAAAAGAAACAAATAGTGAATGCTTTGGTTTTGAATGGCAATGACTGGTCTGTTAGTGAGACACTTTATGCCGCTTAAGAAGTAGCTGCGCTTGAAAACAGTGAACTTCACGATTTAATAAAACCTAGCGTCATCTAGCGCTGCCTTACAGTTGCTGGAGCAAGATATTTCTGTTCTTGCAAAAACTGAACCAGATGCTTGGCATAGCTTACCTATGTATATAAGGGCAGTCAAAATAGTCAGGTCTTCAGGTCGAGTAGTTTTTAATTCTTTTCCCTCCATAGTAATTAATTTTGTTCAAAATTAGGAAAATGTTTTTTGACATATATGGTATCATGGTTTTTTTTGTATGGTTTTTTTGACACATAAACACAACAAATTAAAACCAATAAAACTTAAAATAGGTAGATTTTTCTGAGAAATCTACCTAAAACTTGCGCTTCATTTCTCTTAATTTATGTTTAATGGTTCTCTTGGACGGATGGTTCAATTTACATTTCGTCAAAAAATTCGGAGTGATGGCGCCATTGACAATAGTTTTTTGAAAAATTGTTTAAAAATTAGTATTATGAATTTATTTTTGTTTTGTTTTTATGTATTCTTTTATATTTAATTTTTGAAGTTTTTCTAATTAAAAATAATGAAAATTTAAAAATCAATAGCGCATTTTTTGTGCTGTTTTAATTTTACACATTTTGCTACCACCCAATTAGAAAAATCTAGCTTTTTAGCGTTTTCCGGGATTTCCCGGGAATTTAATATTTTTTGTCCCGGCTTCACGGGATTTAAATTTCTACGGGAAAGGAGAAACCCTAGTCTGCATTTAACTAATCTTTAACAAAGAACGAATCGGCAATTCAACGACTCATCCAATTTGTTAAAAATCACAGACAGCGTATACTGGATACGTCAAAGAAGACTCTGATGAAATGTTCTGCGTCTACATAGTCTAATCTATAATTTTAATTGCAGAAAATTATGTATATCTAAATTAATATGTATTTATTATATAGTTTTAGGGTTCCGTTTTTTATACGGAACACTATTGGTGAGAGTAAAACGAGTTTTTCACATTATCTCATTATCATTATCGATTATCTCGTAAACTATAAATTTTTTTTTTATACTAAGTTAGACATGTTTAGTGTTAATTTAAATAAATTATAAATTAACGTCTCTGAATATCCGAAGATACCATGCCAACTGTGGATTGTGGAAATGGATTATGTTTCTTTAAGAAATTGGTGGACATGGGCTTTAAAAAGTTGAGGTTGAAAAAATCACGTTGAAAGGCGACAGTTCCACATTTTGTTATTTGAACGGTGAATGGGTGGGCCTTGGCTGATGTTCTGGTTGAACGAGAAAAAATAGCTGGTTTGGGTAGTATTGATTTGATCTCCTCTGAAGAGTACTCATGCATAATCTATTTGTAAAATATCATCAAATCAGCGACATTTCTTCTATGCTGTAACGAATCAAGCTAGTTTGTAAGATTTGAATTGCCAATCAATTTAATTGCTTTCCGTTGGACAGTGTCTAGACATTTTAAAGAGGTTGGGTATGCACCACCCCAGATGTGAGAACAGTACTCCATGCAGGAGCGAATAAATGATTTATATATTAAAAGAAGCTGTTCGCTATTGAAAAACTTACGACAACGCCCTAGATGTCCTAACTTTTGAACCGCGCTCTTAGCAAGATTGAAAATGTGAGTATTCCATTTCATATCATTTTCGACCTCAACCCTGAAAAGTTTGATAGATTCCTTTTCTTCTAGATCGTTAAAATCAAATTTTAATGAAAAAGGGTTAGATGTAGATGATCTTGTAAAGTGGCAAAACTGTGTTTTACTTGCATTCAGATAAGATTTTCATGCCATACTTTGTCAAAGGCCTTGGATATATCCAGTGCAATGCCAAATGTTTCACCATGGTGCTCGAGCGACTTGTTCCAGACATGTGTTACATAAGATAGCAAATCTCCTGTCGATCGTGCCTGTCGAAACGCATATTGCCTTCCATTAAAAATGTTTAAAGATCCCAAATAAGTCATAATATTATAGTTAATATATTTTTCGAACACTTTTGCAACAACCGACAAGATGGATATCGGTATGAAATTACTTGGGTCATTCTTTTTTCCTTTTTTTGATACAGGCTGAACGCTAGCAAACTTCCAAATGTCTGGGAATACACCTTTCTTGTACGATAGATATTAGATTTTTGTGAGAATTGGTGCTAGCTCTCTAGCAAAAGTTTTCAGTATGATGGGAGGGATATTATCAGAACCTGATGATTTATTGGAATTCATTTGCAAAAGCATCTTACGTATGACATTCTTGCGAAAAATGATACGCTTCATTTTGTACGGTACCTGAGGAGCTGGTTTTGGCGAGAAACTAGGTGCAGTTAAAGTTGAGTTTTCAGAAAAGAGTTTTCCAAGAAGATCAGCCTTTTCTTTTGGGTTTATTATGGATACATCATTATAAATTAAAGGTGGTAGTGGCGATTGAGTGAAATTATTGCACTGCTTTAACGGCTTTAAAAAACTGTCGAGAGCCCGTAGGATGCTCGGCAAATTTCGCTACTTTTTTTGAACTATAACGATTTTTTTCTTTGTTTATCAATACCCGACATATGTTCCTGGCAGATTTATATTCTCGCAAGGTTTTTGTATTGCTTGTTTTAATGTAATTGCGAAACGCAATTGTTTTTTGTTTAAGTGCCTCTTTGCATTTTTTGGTGAACCAAGGATCTACTCTCGGGACAATTAGACTATTTGGTATAAATTTACGCTCCTGCCAGTATTACATCAGAAAAAATCACAGCAGCCTTATTTGGATCTTGTTCAACTAAGCAAGTTTGTTTCCATGGATACCATTTATAATGACTTTTGAGGCCTTGACACTCCGAATTTTTGTAGTTCCAAACACGTCTAGGATTGGCTTTAAATGGTTTGGGCGTTTCAATATTTAGTGTAGTTGAGATCAAATTGTGATCAGATCCTCCTAGATGAGATAAATGCTATGGACTTGAAATTTGAGGTGCGTATAAAACTAATCTGCTCGCATGAAATGACGGATACAAATAAAACTAAAGTGGTTTTCGTTTGGTTTACAGGGGTACGATGTGAGACCTTTGAGAAAATATATTTTTTTATAGATTCAAGTAGTGTATCATATGAAAGGGTTTCATTTCAGTATTCCTTAAAAGTTTATTTTGGAATTTTACACCTCACCATTTTTTGTATAATTTTGAATAATGACGTTTTTTTCGTGTTTTCTTATCTCGATTAGCTCCGAACCTGATTGATCGAAAATTTTCAAATGTATTTGGAATGATAGAAAAATTAGTACGTTTTCAATAAAAAATATAAAAAAGTGTCATATTCTCATATATAGATTTCTTAAGGGGGTGGATATGAAGATGGGTAAAATCACTATTTAAAATGGGGTCAAGTGGGGGTGTCATTTGAAAGAGCACTTTATTTAGAAAACATAGCAATTTTTTTTAGAATTTTGAGATGCACAGTTTTTAAGTTATTTTCAAAAAAGTGCAACTTTCAGACCGTTCCACCCCCCCCCCCCCCCCCACGTTTCGACACTGATTGACCGAAAAATTTGTAAAAATTCACGGAGCTAGGAAATTCGGTAAATTTTGTATGAAAATTATAGCGAAGTCTCAAATAATTATATTTCTGTGTGTTTAGGGGACCGGTGTAGAGAGGGTAAAAAAAACATTTTTGACCCAAGCGAGTGGGGTGTCATTTGAAAGAACACCTAATTTAGAATCCGTTGCAATTTTTTTTAGAATTTTGCGGTGCACAGTTTTTGAGTTATGAACAAAAAAGTGCAAAATTCACACCGTCCCCCCCCTACGTTCCGACACTGATTGACAGAAAAATTTGAAAAAATTCACAGAGCTAGGAAATTTAGTAAATTTTGTATGAAAATTATAGCGAAGTCTCAAATAATTATATTTCTGTATGTTTAGGGGACCGGTGTAGAGAGGGTAAAAGAAAATCTTTTTGGACCCAAGCGAGTAGGGCGTCATTTGAAAGAGCACCGAATTTAAAATTTGTTGTAAATATTTTTAGAATTTTACGGTGCATAGTTTTTGAGTTATGGACAAAAAAGTGAAAAAACCAGACCGTTCCTCCCCCTACGTTTCGACACAGTTAGACAGGAAAATTTGTAAAAATTCATAGAGCTTGGAAATTTGGTAGATTTTGTATGAAAACTATAGGAAAGTCTCAAATAATTATATTTCTGTGTGTTTACGGGACCGGGGTAGAGAGGGTAAAAAAAAACTTTTTTGGCCCAAGCGAGTGAGATGTCATTTAAAAGAGCACATAATCTTTAAATCATTGCAATTTTTTTAGAATTTTGTGATGTAAAGTTTTTGAGTTATTATCAAAAAAGTGCAAAATTCAGATCGTTTCGCTCCCTACGTTTCAACGATGGTTGACAGAAAAATTTGAAAAAATTCGCAGGGACAGGAAAATTTGTAAATTTTGAATGAAAATCATAGCAAAGTCTCAAATAACTATATATCTGTGTGTTTAGGGGATGGGTGTGGGGAGAGTAAAAACCACTTTTGACCCAAGCGAATGGGGTGTCATATAAAGGAGCACTTAATTTAAGAAACATTACAATTTTTTTAGAACTTAGCGGTGCACAGTGTTTGTGTTATTGAAAAAAAAAATAATTTTAGTATGTAGCCTCTCCACCCCCCCTAAATTTCAACACTTGATTGACCGAAAAACTAATCAAATTTAAACCATTTACAAGCTAGTGAATCTTTCTTGAGTTACCATAAACATCTATGGATGAGATTTATCCTAATGTAACATTTTTTGAGTTATTTTTGATCAATGTAGATTTGATTGTAATTTACTATTGACATTTACGATTAAACATTAATTATTTTGTTATACGTCTATGGTCTGGAAATATAAGGACATTACAACACAACTTTTTGTCAATAGTTTTTGATATTGTGTTCTTTTACATTCACGGAACCCTTGACGAGCGAATTTTATTCGCACTTGTCTGACTTTTTCTCTTCACATTGAATTCAGCTCTTGTATTCTTATATTTTATTTATATGTATATTATATTTTTACTTATATGTTAAGATTTTGAAACAAGTTGAAATTATTTGCTGATCTATTTGCATTTCTTTAATGATAAATAAAAATTTAATCCTTAATCTCTATGAGCGACCTTTAAATTTATTCCAAA